>JAMPIV010005186.1:0-516530 GCA_024509875.1 Oreohelix idahoensis | reverse complement strand
TGAAAATGAAATACAATTTCCCACATGAACAACGTGACTCGGCTCATGTTCGCCAAAATAATTTACTGGGGCCACGCCTTTAGCACTACCTTGTCCACCCTTCTATTGACTCTCATTCCGTGTACCTTCTCGCCGGGGCACGATATTTCCCCCGGTTCGCTGCCTCCTTGTAGCCTCTCGAGCGCCACTCCATTCGCTTCCCCTGTTTCCTTGCCCCGGCCGACATGCCTCCGTTTCTCCACCCTTTCTCGCGCCGACTTGGGCTGAACCCGCCAAAGCCCGCCGAGGACGGTCTTGGGCGGGTTGGCGGCCTATCGCATTTCGATCGCCCCAACTAATAAAGCGGACCCTGCGCAGTGGACCCAGGCTGCTTACCCCTGTGCCCTCACGGTGACACACCCTGCACTCCTGTGAGAGAACGCGAGGACGTTTCTCGAACCCTGGGGTAATAGCGTACCAGGACTGGGTCAGGCAGATCAGGGTCTATGGCACCCTGCTCCCACATTGTATTTTCATCTTTGTCACGTTTTATTCGCACCTTCCTTAGCACGCCCATCCTTGTTCTCCTGACAAGGGGCCGACGGTTGGACATTCGCCTTGAGCTAATCGACACACTGAGTGCTGAGATACGACTGCCCGGTGCTGCGGCTCCAACCTTGTGTGCCTGGCTTTACAACCGAGAACGCATTGAGTGGCCCCACCTTTTCGTCAGCCTTGACCTGCACGTCACTTGTAAACTATATGGTGCCGATTTTAGATCAGCAGCAAAGCCTTACGGGCACGGTTTGCCTTCCATCTTCCTACTTCCTTGAACTCGGATCTCACAAGCTGTGGCAGAAGATACTGACGCAGGTACAAATGAACGAAAAACTGGGCAGGGCAAGGACGTGATGCCACACTGGGTTCCACGACTGTCACATCCACTGGTTTCACTGTCGACTCCCGCACGTCCGCCCTTGCGTCCGTTCCTCCCGCATACCCCATCCCGCGGTCGCTTGGTGCCTGGTTCCGTGTTTTGTCCTGTTCTCTTATTCTTCTGACTAACTGGGGACGCAGACGGAAGGGGCAGGCGACAGGGTCTCCTTCCGTGGCACCCCTCCTACTTAAGCCTTTCTCTTCCGCTTTTACTTCCCCACCTTCCTGCCTGGGTATGGCCCTCCATAGATCATCCACACAACGAGTACTGCGCTCTGGTTAGTGAGTTAAAGTCATACCCTACGGAATTTCGATAGCAAAGATTAAGGGGACTGGTTTTTACTTCAGGATCCTAGCGAAGTCCGGTAACCCCGACGTAAGGGGAAGGTACAGGCCGGGCGTAAAAATAGTGTAAGGCTAAAACGGAAGGGGGGCTCAATGCCAGAGTGAGAAGGGAGGGAAAAACCGGGTACAATAGGACGGAAAGGAACGGGCATACTGAAAGGGAAAACGAAGGACAAGGGGGGAACAAGGTAAGGGGTAAAGGGAGTTATATAGCGCATGAGATGAAGCTCTAACTTGAGAGGGGGACCAAAGGGGGACCTGACAAAGGCAAACGGGCAGTTGAGGTACCGAGAAGTTTAATGAAGTGAAAGAGGAATCAAAATGATATAGGGAGGACTACGGCAGAAGGGATAGAGGGTAGCAAAGCAGAAGCCCGCAGGGAGGGCGATACCAATACCCGTGGAATGGGGTCCAAGGTAATTAAATATACGGGAATGTGACGGGGGGAAAGTTTGACAAGCCGGGCAGGGGACCGGGGGACATCGGACCGTTAGTAACCGGTCAAAGTAGCGAAAATGTGAAACGAGGTGTCACGGAGGGACGGGGAGAGAATAAGGATAGGAAGGAGAAGCCCGAAGAGGAAGAGAGAAAAGGGAAGACGTCACGAGGGAAGAACGATAAGGGGTCAGGAAGGGGACCAAGTTTAGTCCGTTTTCCACGAAGGCGCTCTACTTTGTAAACAGGAGTTGACAGAAGTAGGTAAAGGAGGTAACAGAATCGTACAGGCCGCAATACCCTTGGTTAAGTATAAACCCCTTCCGGGGGGGTACTTAACCGGGGTAGAGTGAAAAGCAAAATTCCAGATATACCCCGTTGCCATAATCTGCTCCGACATAGGGGACCCTGCCTTGTCCTTTGCTCCCGTCTTCCACGCACCAACGGGGGGTTTTTTATGGGACAACTCAAGGAGGAGCCACGAAGAAAACCCAGGGGGCGTGGTAACGGCTAAATAGGGACTCCAAGAGGGGATAACTTAGCAAAGGAAAGGCCAAGGGTACTGAGAGACTAGGGGACATCATGTGTACGGGCTGTCAACGGTAAAGGTTCGGGCGGCGGAAACGGGTGCGGACAAGTGAAGCGGAGGCACAAGGGGTTAACGGCGTTGTTAGGAACGGAAGGGGTTGCGAAGAAAGTAAGCGACGAAAAGAAACTGTGAAGTAAAGGGGCTAAGGCGAATACCGGAACATTAGAAGGATGCTAGGAGGCATTGTTAAGACTGCGTGGGATTCCGAAGGACAAGCGGCCCAAGCCCTGACGGTACAGGGGCAGGGCTACAAAGGGGTATGGAGATATACAGGGCCCGGGGACAGACGGGGGGTACGGGGACTAATGGCCTTCCGGGGTACGGGGGTCGTATTTCGTCCGAAATCTCAAAAGTCGTATCGGGGAAAGGAGTGATACCCTCCTGGGGTACGCGGTTTGGACCTGGGTTTATATCCTTTGCGGCGGTGCACCTCCGCGACCCAGGGATTTGAAAACAGTGTCTCGGCGTCCATCAGGGGCTCTAACGCAAGCGCAAGTGGCAGTATAATAACATACGTCCGAAAAGGATCGTAGGAAGGTAAGGCCGACAGAAAGCATCGTAAAAGGCGAGGGCGAGAGGGGGGAACTACACACGTAGTGAAGACAAAACAAAGCAGGTGAGATCAGCAGGGGGAAACAGCCAGTTAAACAGGTTCCAGCTGGGACATAAGTGGAGCAAAGTGGCCTGGGTCGGACTGCACCAAAGGCCAGGAAGTGGGACAGGAGCCAGGTACAGGTACTTTAATAGATATTCATTAACCCTGTTTGGAACGTCTTATACTCTTAAGTAATACTTACCCCGACAGGTCCAGCCGGAAGGGACTCAATCAACGACCAAAGATGCACAAGGGCGCGAGGAAGACGTGTCAGGTGACGGTGCTCTTTAGCACTGACTCTCGGCCATTCAGGGGCACACGCTTAATCGCTATTTCAGCGTTGACTTGTCCTTACCAGCAGATTGCAGTCCACTTTAACGAACCTGGTCAACAACATTGGTTACATCCAGTGACGCGAACACCGGGAACCTTTAGCACCTTGACCTAGTCGTGACACTCTTGTACGCATCTGTGTCCCCTTCTCCCCCTTCACTGATGATGACCCCATTGTCCCGTTCCTTGAACTGAATTTAGGAAATCCCCTCTTACACCTTAACAACACTCGTACTGTCGCTCCCTGTCTCCTTCCCTTGATCCTCCCGAAATTGGCCGGGCTGTGGGAATCATCCGGATTTTCCGGTTCCTGGCCAACGTCGTCACAACTTCCCTCCTTTCCTGCATGCCTGCCGTCGCTATGACCTTGGTTGCCCCTTAACCTTCGAAGGCAGGTAATGATTGGAAGGGAGTAGGGGCTAAAAAGGTGTAGAATACCAGGAGTGGACCCGCGACAACCACTCACATAGCACTGCAACTTCACCATACTAGTTTCTAAAATTGTTCCAGGACTCATCGAAATTAAAACAGAGCACAAGCGGCCGAGGAGGTGCACCACAGGCAAGGGACCTCGACCTTCCCTTTTTCACTTCCACACGAGCAACGGAGCTACAGGTGCCGTCGAATCTGTTGATAAAACGTGGTATGGGCCCTGTCTCGGTCCCCGGCCACAGCAACACCTATGCATTCTCGACCAGTCCCCGTTCCGTTCAAAGGAATTAGACGTAGGGCACAGTGCCTCAAGGGCAACCTTTACGTCGCCGTCGCGCTCAAGGGCCATGGCCCCCCCCGTCATGACGAGCGATCTTCTCGTTGTTCCCACTCACTCTTCGGTCTCCTTGTGAGTGAACCAACACTTACTTTTGCGGTCGAAGAACACCTATAGAGCACGGTCCAAGCGACAGCGGAAGTGGCTGCGGTCAAACAAGGAAGACCCGCGGTAGGCCGTGCCAGGTAACAAGGACCGGCGCGGGCTCAGGGACAGGGGTCGAAAAGGGGGAAAGGCTACAGGCATTAAGGTCCTTCAATATCTTCGTCTTCGACGTAGAGTATCGATCAGGGCGGAAAGGACCGAAAAGGGTCAGACAGCTGCCCCTGAGCCGCCTATGAGACTTCCTCGCTCCTCCTAGTTGTCACCAGCATTCCCCTATGGGTGCGCTCCTAGAACCAGCCAGCCCTGGGCCTGGGGCAGCAAATTCACAAGACCGGACCCTCTCGGAATCCTAACTCCTGGCCAGCCACCGAATAGGTTCCCTTGCGATGACGCGGTTGGTCGGAAAGCCCCTTTCAAATCCCCGACTTAGTCACGTCCGCCGGGTGAATCGTAACGTCCTGCATTGGGACCGACGGGAAAGCCCGAGAAGGGTTATGAAAGGTGTGTGGAAGTGACGTACTTAAGCCGGCAACGCAGGGGGGACTAAGGGATCAAAATTGTTAGAGGGAAGGCCGGCAACAAGGAACTAGTTAAGGGGGCCCGGGTCAACGGGAGCGGCCTCCATTCACTTTAGTATTGACACTTGAGCCCTAATGTTCCTCACCACGTGCCGTCTAGTTCCGCCCACCTGTCTTCAACTGCTCCTTGTCCACCCACCCCGCATCAGCTGTCCATGCAGTGCTTACCGCTCATACAAGCGACCATGCAACCTCATCCTTGGACTCTCCCCTGCCCACAGTGCTTGTTTATTGCCCAGATGAGTCCGTGGACCCTCCCTCAGGCCTTGTCCCTCTCGCACTCACTCTCTTGTTCTGTTACACGTCCCGGTGGGGCCTCCTGGGGCATCAACGTAATTCCCAGTAGCCGCGAAGGGGGCACACGTGTATCCGTCTCCGATATCTTAAGACTGCGGTAATGGATAAACGACGGGGCTACTTAAGGTTTGTCTTTCACCACCGCAGTCGCGCCACCGAGCGTTTCGTATTGGACGAAGGGACTGGGTATACTTGACATGTCCTTCCTTCCTGTCAACCTTGATCCCCCACCCCGAACCTTGCTTTCGGGGGCGCTCATTGCCAAGTGCACACTCACACAGCCCCTGGCCCTCTTCCGCTGGCCTCCCTCTGCCTTACTTCTTCAATTCCGCCATTTTCCCCTTGTTCACGCTCCTCTCAGCGCCTGTACTAATTAATGTCGCGCCTAATTGTTCTGTATTGTCGACATCGTTCCTTGTAAGTACCGCAAGACCGGCCCGGCTATCGCAATAGATGGGACTACTTGGACACGCATTCTAGCCTTGCCGGAGCCTTCTGCATAGTCCTCTTCCCCCTCCTTCCTCGGTCCTTGTGGCCGCCCCACGACCCCTTGCCTCCACACGCCCCTTTCTCGTTTGTCCCTTTCTTTGCCGGCAGCAAGGTAAAGGAAACACATGCATGTTCCCGGAAAGGTAAGGAAGGGGTAGGACACCAAGAGGACAAAGAGAAAGGAAGGGGAACGTCAGTGGGTAACGTGTTGAAAATGCAGTCTTTAAGGCCAGGAAGGCAAGGGGCAAGTGCCAAAGGCTAAGAGGGGAAGGAAGGGGACAATTTACACGGGGCGCAAGGACAATCCGATAGCACGGGAGTAATTTCTGCAGTGCACCGGGTGAAGAGTAAATACAGCGGATGGTACAGAACACGGGGTTTGACGGGCGGGAGGGTCACAGGCAAAAAGGGGAGCGTGAAAACAGCACCAAAGGCACGGAGTCGTCAGAGGGGGAAACAAGGGAACAGTGCAGGGGGAAAATGCACCAGGGCAGGGAAAGGCGACAGGGCCACCGGCGAGGACACTCCAGTTTTAGGTTCTGGAGGGCAATTCCGGGGAAAGGCACGCGTGATCCTAGGAACTCGCAGGAGCACCCGAGACCGGCCGTGAACGAGAAGGTGGTAGAGCGGACGGGCAGACTCACGGTGTTGTTGTACCGGGACGTACGATGACGAACAAAAGGACGGACGGCGACAGGTGTGATGGACGGGGAGATAAAGGGGTTCACTTGAAATAGAGCACCTAGTACAGAAGAAGTGCGAAGGGTAGACGGCATAAAGGTAAACGGGCATAGACGTAACCACGGTGGGAAGGGGAAATAGCCAAGGTCAAGGACAGGAAGGGCGTAGAGGCATCAGGTAGAATAGGGTGAAAAAGGGAAGTAAAGGGGTGCAGGAAGGATATATAGAGGGAACGGGTAAGACCGAGGGTCGCCCAAAAGAGGAAACGGGACGTGCAAGGGGAAGTGGGGAGGAGGACAGCTTGTCTTTCTCCGGGTTTCGGCAAAGTGAAGGATCAGGGGGATGACCCCGCTAGGAGTCTCACACAAGTTTGACACGGGAGAACATAGCGACAGGACGGCAAGGTAAATCGCCAGCAAGGGACAGGGGGGAAAGAGTAAAGGGGAAGGTGATAGGAAACAGGAAAGTTCAGCCAGACTGACATAGCTGTGCGCAGCAAGCCATAAGGGATACCGGGGGTACCAGGACCCGGACTCGGGTGCCGGACAAAAGTCCGTCCTACCGTAACCCCTTTTGGGAGAGCACAGCCGCAGACGCCACGGCGCCCTCCTCTTGGTTAAAAGTCGAAACCTGGGCAGAAAAACCAACGAATTCCCTGTGGTGGTTACCTGCGGGGAAAATATGCCCTAGTTCATCAATTGGAAGGGGGTCTTAAGGGGATAGGGATTCCGAGGGGAGAAGGGGACTTCTGTCTGACCCTCTTCGTGAGGTAGAAGTATTCACCAGCATATAAAACTCACATAAGGTATCGGGCACCTCAGAGAGAAAAACAGGGGCAAGGTATCCAGGAATTGACGGGCCCTTTCCATTGGACACCGCGATATACGGACAGTCCAATAGAAAGGAGTATGTTCAATGCACGTGCCAGACCAAGATCACGAAGACAGGTTTCCGGGGCAACGGAAATCCCAAGCACTGTAGATAGTCGATAGGAACGGTTTGATGGGTTTCACACGCAACTCGGTCCAGCAGGAGGGGCCAGCAATGGGAATGCGTTCACGGGAGCAACGGCAGGGGTCGCCACATAACGTTATTACGGGAATCTGCAAACAGGGCGTAACAGAACCACCGGACAAGGCATGTTTCAATAACCAATAGCTACAACAATGGCTCTGTATATACGGTCTATTAAGTACCGAAACTCGTATTTCAAAAAGTAAGGGACGTGAACACCAGTAGAATCAACTTTCATTAGCTTGGCTGTCATTCCACGGGTCTATCCAATAAACGGTCAACCAGACTATGTCAAGGGTACGTGGTTTAAAGGTACACTAACGCTGAATTCCCCTTACCTTCCCTCCCCTTCACTTTCAACTTGTGTCAAGCGACCTTGTCCTACGGCCTGTTCCTTGCCTACTCCCCCTTTCGAATCCTGCACCCCCGCCGCCCCTTAATTGACTTATCTCATGAGACCTCTTGTTATGTTTCACGGTTTTCCGGGCCCTTGTCCTCTCCCCCTTTTTGCCTTGTGTCCTTCGTCCCCCTTCCCCTCCCCTTTCCCTTGCGTCCCTTGTCCTTCCTCATCACCTGTTCGCCATTCCTTACACTTGGTCAACTCTTTCTACCCACTTGTCCTTATCTCTCCTCCCCTTTTACTTTCGTCCTTCCCTTCCTCTTCCCTTGTAACCTTGTTCCGGTCCCCGCCAGCCACTTCTTCCGTTCCTAATTCCTGCCCTGGGTATGCCCCAGGCACCCTCCTGGTTCCACTATACTTGTAAAGCCAACGTGTGCCCCGGGGGGGGGGGGGAGCGGTCGGCCTAACTAGCCCCCGTGTAAGCAGTGGGCACTTCAGCCCTTGGCTACGGTCTAAGGATAAACAGTCACGTAAACAATAAGGTCGGGGCGCGGGCACGTAACCCTGTGAAGGTGTGATCGTCATTTATCGGGTATACGGCTGACTGTGTTCGTCCCTTGTAGCCGTTCACTTCTTAAAGCGATGAACAGTTGTGCCTTTGTCTCCATTGCCGTTGCAATGTCCCCTGCGCCCGTCCTCTCCGTCCCAGGTCAACGTCAACAGGATCGCCAGGCTCCTCAACCAACGTTATGAACTCTCTGTGCTTAATTACTTCCACTCATGGTTTCTACGTACGGCCGTAGTGGCGCACAGTAACAAGTGGCACCAGCGTGTTGGCACCACAGTGGGTATCCAGCGGCAAATGTCACCACCGTGTGGTGAATGGCAGACTTGGATGGACGGGTTATACCCGGGACAAGCGTCAGAGCGTCACACAACAGCTACCTTACCGGCAGGGCTGCCCACCATGCCGCCTTTTCCTTTCACCACCATCCCCCCACCCCCCCCCCCCCCCCCCCCCCACCCCCCCCCCCCTCCCTTTTCCCTGAGTCCTGAGTCCACCTTCTGGCACGTCGCTTCTCACTGCTGGTCGCCTGTGTACCTTGCTGCCCTTGGAATCTCGATCCCTACTACTTGTCCTTGATACTGGTACACCCATACGCTCTGGCTAGCAGTGAGGGTCGACAGCAGAAGAGAGTGCAAACTGATAATCATGTTGCATTTAGTCCTACTTGTCAAGTTTTAGGATCGGCGGCCTGCCTTCCACCTTGACGCTGCGATTCATGGGTTCCTCCTTTGTATCCCTGACCCAGCCTCCTGTGCCGGGCTCCACCGCTTCCCCGGCCACCCCACCTTTACTGCAGTCACTCCCCTGCCCGTGGGACGGATCCCTGTCCTCCCCACCTTCCCATTGCCGGCCTTGCACTGCCCTGGCTGCGCTCTTCCTTCCTGGAGCCTTTTTTTTGGAGGGCCTCAGCTTTCCTCCGCCTTGTGTCTCTTGTCTACGCGCGGGAGTCATTCTCTCCACGACGCCCCTCCCTTTGTCACCCCCCCCTTACCCTCATTATCCCTCTGCCGCATACGGGAAGTGTGTGAACTCCCCGAGGTAAGCCTTCCCTGAAGTGAAGTGAAGGGGAAGGGAAGCTACCTGATTACAGAAGAGGGGAGACGGGGACATTGGACTATCGGGTTCCCGCTGTACGACACACTCCCGGAAGTCCGGTAAGGTGCGTAATTACGAAATAAGAAGGGTCAAGACATAAAACGGGAAATTTGTACGGGGTTGTAGAATTCGTGACGAAGGGCGCCTAGTGGGGAAGGTTAAGGCAACACACCACACCGCACTTAGAGAGGAGCCTTATTGCGCTCCATCCTTGAAACGGGAGGGACGTTTGAAAGCGCGACCGACGGGCCTTCCTGCTGACCGCGGACATCTGTTGTCCGCTGAGGACGGAAAGCAAGGGGCAGGTTACACTGTAAGGAACGGTAAAAGCCAATGTGGACCAAAATTGAAATTATAAGACGGGTAACAGGTAATGTCATTCGTTGTAAAGAAGGTCGAACGTGTCCATCATCATGGTTCCAGAAACACAGGAGGTAACCAGTGAGGTCCTAAGGTGAAGGTCGGTACAAGATAATAAGACACTGCTCGCTCGCCCGCGCTTCATGCTAATCAGTTCACACGAATGCTCACTAATTATAGACTTCCTTAGCCCGTACCCCATGCGCTCCATGCATGGTTTACACTAACTTCCAGGTAATCGGGACTTGCACCTTGGATCAGACAGTACCCCATTCAGGATGAGTCGCCCTTACATCATGCCAGGGGACCGCAACGTGAGCATTTACGGCGCCTTCACGGGGCAATTGTTTCACACTGACTCACGTAAGCTAAGGGAAGAAGGGATTGCAGATAAGGGGAGAACAGCATTGGTTGCTTTACTTACGCGCTCATGACTTGACTATAACGGCACGATAGTAAAAGGAAGGCACGTTCCACGCCTTGTATACACCTCTACGTCCGATCATGGTATCCCTGTCACTACAAAAAATTTGGGCAAGGGACGAGTGACGCTTCGAATACCACGCGCTGACCCGGACTGAAGTCCAACGTCTGTCACAAATCAGTGTGAAACATCGGTTAGGGCTATTGTGTTGCGTCGGGATCAGCGGCTGAGAAAGTAGTTTACAGAAGAAGGGGGCAAGAAATGGCTTGTGGATCGGTGGAGAAACGGTAAGCAAAAGCGAGAGCAGAGGACGGGTAGAAGGGCAGGCAGCCGGATTCCGGTACGGGGACTAGGAAAGGGAGATGGGCTATTTCGAGCCGTAGGGGCAAGGAACGGTATGTAATAAGAAAACGGGGGGCAAAGTGAAAAGGGAAAAGGATTGATAAAAGAGGCACACGGCCTAGATAGGTAATTAAGTAGGTGTTGAGATCCAATATTGGAGCTATACCATAGGGACGGACAGACTAAGAATGAAGGCGAAGGGATTATTAGTAAAGTGGGGGCAAGGTGCCCGGGGCACGCGGAGGATGCCTTGTCTTCCTCCTCTCATGCTCACCTTCTCTACCCAATTAAACTGGCGGCCTGGTTGCACAAAACGGGTGGCTATGGCTCAAAATCAAGGGCCTTGCAACGGAAGGCATAAGTTACACGCGAGCGACTTCCTTTCACGTATCCTTCCCATTAGACCTTGGTGCGCATTGCTGTGCCGAGGTGCACAATGAAACTTGACCAGAAATGCAGAGAAAGGCTGGTTACGGCAAAAGGCCGTGTTCCGGAAGGGGGAAGATACGATTTTGTCAATTAACCGAGGGTATACTACCTGCAGTGTAAGTTGACAGCGAACTGAAATATTGACGTGTCCTGACGTCCCTGCCTGTGACTTAACCATGCCCATTGCTTGATGGTCACTACCTCAGTGCTAGCGCTAGACCCTCTCTTCCTTACACCTTATCCTTTTGGGCGAGGCCCTGGTCCTCGGTACCCTGACATCCTTGGGGCAAAGGGTAAATAACGAGATGGAAAACGGGCGTCTAGCTCTAAGGAGGAGACATCATGGGCGAAGAGTGGCGTGCCATAGGCCCGAAAATCCGGACCTCATGGTACAGCCCCACCACTTCGCTTTTAACGGAGGTCAAAACCCTAACGACCCTCGCCTTTAACGCACCAGCCTTCCTCTTCGGAGTGGTCCTTCCGGCTCTCCCACCTGCCTTCCTTCCTGCACCTTCGCAGCTTGTGCTTCCGCGTGTCCTCTGCCCCTCGCCGCCGGCCTGGTGCCGAGTTCCCCCCCTTTCCGGCTCCTCCACTCCGCAGCTAAGACCACTCGGTACCTACCACCATACGCCCCCAAGGTTATGCCGGCACACTGGGGTTACGCTGCACCTGACAGACGTAGTGGTAAAGGGGTTGGGTCATCGGGGCCCCCGGGGTATAGTACTACCGGTACAGGCTCGCGGTATGCACATAAAAGAGTGAACGGGGGGTATTAAAGAAGGTCGCAGACCAGCCAAACGGTAGAGAACTGAAAGGGGGACGCGGGAAAAGGAAGGAGTAAAAGGGCCATAGGGTATTAACGGACAGCAGACACGGGACAAGGGGAATACGCGGTCCAAGGCTTTGGGGAAGTACACTAAGCTAAACTAGTGCAAAGCGCGGATAGGGGAAGGACCATGGAACGTAAGGACAGGTTTGACTACGCATTGGCAGGGTCAAAGCGACCAGAGGTTCATGCAGGGGACAGCAAGGATATAGAAAAGGCGGGTTAAAGCATAAGGGTCGGGACGGTAAGGCATAACGGCCAGGAACAGCGGAAAAAAGGCCAAAAATAAGGCGGAAAAAGAAGCGAAGGGAAGAGGGCATCAAAGGGGGCGGACAAGGGTGAGCGCGGTGTACGGAGGAAGGGACGTAGCAGGGGGGTAGCAGGCCTACATAAACGGGGGGGCAAAAAGGGCTTTTACTGCAAGGGGGGGAAAATGTGCCTAGCCGGGCGGCTTAAGGTGAAACAGTTAGACAGGGGCCCACGGCATATTTTCCGACATCGGCAAAGGAGAAACGGATTGAACGGAAAGGTCCGGGAGTGGTACCACGGACAGGTACAAGGAGAAGGGTGTCGGCAAGTGGTTCACACGCTTCGCTTGCCGCACCAACGCGGTGGAAGGTAGCCCATCTACGAGGGTACCGGGTCGAAATCTACGGCCCGGTATCCCCAGAATAACGGTCTGAAAGCGGGTACTCCCTTTGGCCCATGCCATTTTTGAGCCGAGTCACATGGGTAGTTGCGCCCGAATTCAAGTTGTCGATCCACGACACCTGGGAGCTGTACCGGGGTAAACTCCTGCGGAGAACCAAGTAACATGGGTAAGGAGTGAGTATTAGGTTTAAGGGAAGACCGAGAAGGACAAGGAACGCACCAGTTTACTGGCCTTCTCCTGCCTCATCCTACACTTCTTACCGTAGCCCTCCTTCTACTAGTTGACGAACAAGACTCCCTGGCCTTAGGCTAGCCTTTCACTTCGCTGCCTCCACCCTTCTTCGCTTGTACTCGATTCCCGCATCACCGCCTCTGCCATTCGGCCTTGGACACTCGCCACTTTTTACCTCTTTCTCGCCCTATCGTCCTCTAGCCTTGCGGCCCTCTCCTCTTTCACTTCCACCCTTGCCTTGCGGGTGACGTGGATCGTGGCCAGCGCAGGGGGGTGCCCCGGTACCCCCCTATTACTCAATCTTCCCGGCTACCCCTTTTCATTCCTTGCCTTTCCCCCTTTGCGGTCACCGTCACCACTGAGTCCTAGCTCCTCCTTCCCTCGTATCCGTCGTGGTTCCCACCTTCCGTGCCCGTGTATCATGCAATTAGTGTCCTGGCCATGGGGACCTGCATACCTTGCGCATTGGGTTGCCCCTGGCTCCCTATGGTTTCCACTTGGCCGAAGTTCACCTGATGGACACGCTCTTCCCCTTCACCCCACGAGCCTTGAGCCCCCTTAAGCTCATCCCTACCAAACCCTCCTTCCCGGCTGGCGTACTTAGTTCCGACTCGTATGTGCTTGATTGGAGACGTTCACCCCCTGGGCACTCGAATTAGCTCAGACATTGATGACGTACCCGGACACGGGCAAAGAAGAATACGTGCCCGACAGTTATCCATAAGTCTTAGCCCTTTACCCTTGGGCCTTTTGACCGTCAATGGGGATATAATGCGCTAAGTTACAAGAGGCAAACCCAGGTATGAAGAGAAAGAGGACACACAGGGGGAAGGAAGACGCTCTCCGTGTTACCCACGGTAGACTCCCACGGTAATGGTAAGTACCCGCAGTTACCGGACGCCTGGAAGGGTTCCATGTGACGCTTACCTGGAGGGCTACTCTTGAACTGGAGATACAGAACATGCTATCCACGGAAAACGGGAAAAGTGCCCGGCACGCTTCAATCGGATCTGGCCTGAGACCACTCTCCATGCCGACGACCACGGGTGCCGCCGCGGCCTGACCATGTACCCGTGGTGAAAATACGCCGGGATCAGATGATTGATAGAAGGTTGGCCGACACACGGGGCGAGAAGGAGACAGCGGCCATGTCCGGGCGACCGATGGTGGCCTCCGGAAGTCCAACCGAAGGAGAAGGGGAGCCGGGGCTGTTTACGGAGGGCCGCGTGCAAGGGTCCTTAGGTGTAGGAACAGAGAGGGAAGTGGAAAGTGCAAGCTACAAGAAAGGAAAGGTAGCGCCAACGTAAAGAGGAGGTAAGGGTGGGGAAAAGAGGAAGCCAAGGCCGGAAGGCTTGGAAGCTGTGGAACTGGGAAGCCAAAAGTGAGGTGATCTTTCCACTAATGCTAGACGTTGATTTAACTGTACGTAACGATGTTGGAAGGTTACCACGCGAAGGGTATATGAAAAGGCAACCGAGTAGGGAAGGTGAGATAACGAGTAATATTTCGGTACTAATGCAAGCCAGGGAGGTAGAAGATCCGTGTTACCGTTGAAGGAACGCTGACATCGTACTGGGAGGCAAGGCTCTTAAGGTAGGACCGGAACAATCTAAAACGGAACAGGAAATCTATGCGTGCAATCTACCAGGACCAGGTACTGAGACAGCAGTGGTGGCCGGAATCAAATCGAGGCTTTGTAAGGCACAAACAAGTAATGAGCTACTTAGCCCATTGGCCTCCATTGCTTCCATAGCAAAGGGCAAACAAGGCCTATGGGACTTTCAGCGCATATACGCCTGGTCTGTTCGTGTCTCCCGCCCTACCACGAGACTGCCCGTCATTAATTCCCCCCCGCAAAGGGTAGGCTCAAGGCGAAAGAGTTAGCGTAACTCCTGGCACGGTACCTGCATCGGCGGGAGCACGTTGTTGCTCCGCATTGACGACCCTTCCCTTGCCTGCTTCCCTGGCCGTCTGTGCGCTCTGGTTAAATGGGCCCGCCACTTGCCCAGTAAAGTGCCTCATGGATCCTCCACCTGATCTTGAAGGGTAAAATGCGGTCCCGTGTACATACTTGGTAGCACCTAATAATCGCCTCTGGCCTTTCCGCTTCATGAAGTTGACCTTCGTCAGCGCGACTTGACGCGGTTCTCAACGTGCTGGCACAGGGATACAGGGAAACAAAGGGGGCCGGTACGACTTCGGCGTTGAAAGGGATGCTACGGCTATCCCGGACCGTCAAGTATCAGCAGGAGTTGGCTGGTCTGTAAAAGGCGCATAATATCGAAGTAAGAGAACCGGTCAACTGGTAGATAGGTAAAGGGCGGGGACAAGGCGTAAAAGGGAGACAGGGACCGAAGGACTAAGGGAAGGAAAGTTAAGGTGCCAGGGAAACAGCCGGACTTTAAAGGATTAGAGGCACCCTGCCAGGGTGTGTCTAGACGCTCACGGGGTACTAACTCCAACGGCACGATGAAGGAAGGAAGGAATAGCGTAAGGAAATGGAAAGGTAGACGGGGGGACAGCTGAAAGGGTGAAGGATAGAGAACGTTAGGTTGCAAGGTAAAACAGGATCACGAAGGATAAAAATGGCACG
This sequence comes from Oreohelix idahoensis, assembly GCA_024509875.1. Taxonomy (NCBI): domain Eukaryota; kingdom Metazoa; phylum Mollusca; class Gastropoda; order Stylommatophora; family Oreohelicidae; genus Oreohelix; species Oreohelix idahoensis. The sequence continues at coordinate 501,525 of JAMPIV010005186.1, read as the reverse complement.
AGCAGGACGGCTCCGAGTATCCAAGGTGCAAGAAATGTAGCCGGTGGGACGAACTACTTAATTGTACAAGTCCAGATACCTTGTCCCCTACCTCTTACATTGGCCGATACCCTTAAGTCAAAAACAGTCTGGGCCGCCGAACCATCCCAGTTGCCCAAAAAGGAAGAAGGGGTGGGACAGGAGACACACAGGGTGCAAGGGGTCGGGGGCAGAAGTAAGAAAGAAAAAGGAGAATTATTACACTAAATGGCCAATACATGGAAAGAAGGCAAGATCCCGCCTCAAGGTGAAAGGCGTTCTCTACTATTGAAAAGGTGTACAATAAGGTTTCCAGGCTCCTGTAAGGCAACGAGGTGGAGAAGACAAGGGGTAGGGAGGGCAAGGGTAAATACTACGGTATGGTACGAGCCCCACAGGACCAGGGTAAAGGGGGTGCTAAGGTGGTGAAGAGAGAGGAGGGTCGCGCCGGCACCACTGGTAATCATATCTGTGTAATCACATCAGGCCAGGACTAAGTGTGAGCTGCACCACCTTGTCCTTCCCTGAAGGGTCGTGGCCTGGCATCGCGCCTGGTTTAGAGCAAGTGTTTGGCTTAATTACAAAATCAGAAAGGGGTTTAAGTCGGGTATCCGTGCTCGTCACACCGGTGCCAACGGGGAGGGAGGATGTACAATTACTCTCCTCATTTACTGGACTGGTTTCAGTTCGAGTCAAGCTCCTTCATGTCAAATGGGCCTCACTGTTATCCCTGACCGTAGCTAAAGTAATGTTAGGAACAAGATTTCAAGGTTCACGCGAAGTCTTAAAGAGCGTCGTATTACTACTCCCACATCAAGAGAAAAGGTAATAAGAGTTAAGGAGGGGAACAACAAAAGGAAGGGAACCCACGTGAGAATGATAAGGGGTTTACCGGTAAGGGGTTGTGGACGGCCTCACCGGAAAAATGGGTTAGGGTAAAGGGATATGGCAGCAGTCTAAGTAAAGAGAGGACCGACCGATTATAAACAAGGGTAGTCAGGGTATACCAAGAGAACGGGGAGGGTTCAGTAGGCGTAAGCATACGGGAGACTGATCCCGGCTCTTAAACAGATACACGGGCATAGTAACAGTGGGACCAATAAAATTTCAAAAGTGGAAGGAATGATAAACCAAGGCGGTACACAGCGCGAGGTAAGCCCCAGGGAAAACGGGTTGTTCGCCAAACAGCACTTACGGTCAAGTCAGAGGGGGCCTGTATCACACTGGCGCTTCTATAGCGATTATACGTCAGTCGTCACTTGTTGCCTGCTTGGCGTCGGTACTTAACTGCGCCTCCGGGGTAAGTGACTTTGTTAAAGTAAGGGGGGTGAAAGTTCAAGGTAAAGTGCGAAGTGAGTACGGTTAGCCATCATCGGGAGCAACTTTGGACTACTTTGCTATGTCCCGTTAGTCATGTACCCCCTAAACTGGTTTCCGAGCTCAGATCGACCCGGTCCCCGTCTAGAGGACAGGCACAACTCACGTGGCGCCAAGAAGGGGTTGGACAAGCACTAGTCACATCGCCTCCTGACCTGTTCGGTCCACGCTTGACTTTAAACTGTATTCGCCGTCTATTGCAACACCTTCCTAACTTCCGGCGCCATTACGCACTTCACGAGACCCTGCATAGTCTGAGGCATAGTAACCGGGGCCGTCACCCCTCGGACCCTTTGACCTCCAAAGGTGTTAACGTGGTAAAAGGGGACCGGAAACATTCAGGAACAGGAAATTTAAGGTGAATGTCAAGGGTCTAGGGTAGGGAGACGCTCTGACGGACTGCACCCTATTGACATCCCTCTAGTTTAACTTAACAGACTAAAATTCCGGAGCGGATTTATGCAGTGCAAAGTCTTGTCTCGTATTGCTGAAAAGAGGTTACCTTTGGCCAGTGGCCATATAGTCCTCGTCCACCAGTCACAATAATTCCCTTCAATCATTTCAATCATTTCAATTACTTCAATTACTGCAATTATTGCAACGATTCTCAACAACACCAGATATTACCCTTAACAACCATCACCCGTACCATACTCCACCCATTTTAACCCTCCATCCCACCTTTGGAAGCAAATTCATTATCTGTGGATATCGCATCAACTGTGGATACGTTACACCTTTCTTGGATTTATAAAATCGTGTTCAGATTCTGTGCCCTTTGTGGATACCTTATTCGAACAGTGAAGTCGTTACCCCAATCTTGGATTTATAAAATCGTGTTCAGATTCTGTGCCCTTTGTGGATACCTTATTAGAACAGTGAAGTTAATTTCAAGCATTGGATTACGATATATTTTCCCAAGAGACCCCCAGGATATAAGTTGTTTCCAACATTCACACCAAAGGAACAAAGGAACAAACATTCATTTACACACAAACATTATTTCACATATTTTCCAGCAAAAGCCTATCAGGCCTGCCGGGAACTTTACTAACACAATTCATTCATAATCCTTGTTTTCACTCTTGGTGTAATAATTTTTTTCTTCTTTAAAATCATCAAATTGTTGTGAGTTTGTTTTCTCGTGATAATCTTTATTATTATTTGATGTAAAAATCCTTATTGATTTATTTACATTTCTAAATTGAATAAAATTGAGTTAACCTCGATAGGATTGTTCGTTCAGTTCAGACTACCAAATCCTCAATCTAACTTTACTCCTTTACCCTACTATTTGTGAGTGACACAGTGTGTGCAAAAATGTAATATTGTCGCCAGAGAAAACAAGAAGAGCTGTGTGTATGGTTTTCTTAGTGAAGAACTCACTGACTCAGCCTGTGCCTTCTGTCTATCTCTCTTGCGCATCACTATCACACTTCCGTGTGCACTATTGTCCATCACGCCTATACAGCTGTCAAGCTTTACCTACTATTAATTATATTTTCATGCGACAATAATTGGGAATCTCGTCCTTGGATTTGAATTTCTGGATTCTTATTTCACAGTGACTATAGGGAATCTTGTCTTTAAATTGTTCTGCAGAAACTGTAAGGAATCTTGAACTATTAGTCTATACTGTGGACTATAATTTTATAACGCCCTAGACAACGACACTTCTGGTAGTATCTGAACAGAACAATTATAATTTTAAAGTAATAGAACGTTGCTGTCACTAATTTAATTCAGGGTTATATAATTACGTTAAATAGTTAACTAAGGTAATTAAGTGGTACATTTAACAGGCAGTAGAGTGTGTATGTGTGTGAGATATTGAAGGGAATTGTTTATACTTGAGTATTGCTCAAGTGATAAGACCTTAATTCAGCAGAAATAAGGAATTGTCAAAAATCCAATTATACTAAACTTCCATTAATGAGTTACATTACTTCATAGAATTAATAGTACTCCCTGGGGCTTAGTAAATTGATTATCAGTTAGTTGTATTGGTTTGTTGTATTACAATACTTCATAGAAATATTAGTAATACCCAGAAACTAGTGTAACATACTGGGAGAGTGTAACAACCTGCACAGAAATATAGAAAATGACTGATTTACTAAAACTAAGGATGGGTCTTTTAAAATACACTAAAGAGGTTGGAATGAGTGAAGTAGAAGGTAATGCATTCATAGAGGCCGAAATAGAAAAAGAAAGAGAAGAAAACGAAAGGATACGGGCTCATGAGTTCCGGCTCAAAGAACTAGAGGTTCAAAATCGTCCCGCTTCTCCCACTAACGCTTCATCACCTGACAACGCCTCTGCTGGTCTAGCACTCAACTCACCTGCAATGACTTTCCCAATGGAAAAATTTTGCGAGCGAAATGAACAAATTGATCTGTTCCTGGATAGATATGAGCGAACTGCTTCATCGTATGGCCTGCCCAAAAGCATGTGGAATCTTAAACTTTCTCAAGGATTAAGAGGGACGGCTTACGAAGTTTTTACAAAATTAACCTCAGCAGAACAGAACGATTATGACGCTCTCAAGCAAGCACTGTTACGACGTTTTCAGCTTACAGCCGACAATTACCGAAAGCGTTTTCGCCGATCTCACAAAGAAGGAGGAGAAACATTTGGCCAATTTGCTGCTAGGATTGAATCATATCTCGAAAAGTGGCGCGATTTGGGAAAATTTCCTAAGACTTACGAAGGATTACATGAACTCTTCCTGGTAGAGCAAATCAAGGAAACAATGTCACCAGAGATGAGAAAGTTCCTAGTAGAGCACGGGGCAGACCGACTCGAACCAATCCTTACGTTAGCAGAAAGGTTTCAAAATGCTATAGCAGAGACTCAAACCGTCAAACGGAAACCTGCTGAACTTCAACCTAAAGCAATCACCCAGCTCACCCAAAATCAGCGATCACAGGTAAACGCTCCAACGCAAGATACACGCAGAGACCGGTCAACTAACTCAAACACGAAAAATGCACAGGAAAACCCCCCTTACTTCATGAGGAGGGAGAAGAAATATTGTCATCATTGTAAGCAGACCTCGCACAATACAAATGAATGTAGAAATCGACCCAGCCCGCACTTGGCGGCGTGTTTACAAGGAGACGCACCAGAACAGCGTCAAGACAGAACAAAAGGTGGTAAACCAGAACGGACTTCTGTAACGGATCAGATTATCGCAAACGGGAAATTTGTGCGCTGTCTTTATGACACAGGATTACAGTTTGACTGTATAATCGCTTCACATTTGGTCACACCTGAGCAGATAACCTCGGAGACAGTAGATCTGTGTGGAGCCGTGAAAGGAGACACTCCTATGACATTGAAAATAGCAAACGTTTATATTGATTCAAAATTTGTTAAAGGATGGATTCGAGCTGCCATTATGGAGAATCCAATCTATGACGTAATTCTTGGATGTCGCTATGTGTTCTTGGGGGAACCAAGAAAACCTCTGATAGCTGCAGCAGTTACTACAAGAAGTCAGGCGAGGACAGAACAGGAACCAGGACCAGTGACAAACCTGCTACCACGGGAATTGAAGGATGCTCAATACAAGGATCCAACACTGGGACCATGTTTTAAGAAACTGCCACTTGCCAGTAACCCGCTGAAAAAAGGAAACTTTTATTCAAAATCGGGATTACTATACCGTAGGTCGGGCAACACTGGACAAGAACATAGCCAGTTGGTTGTTCCAACTACTTATAGGTCACAAATTTTAGAGATGGGACACGCTCTTCCTTTTAGCGGCCACATGGGACAAAATGCTACCATGCAAAGAATAGCAGCGCACTATTACTGGCCTGGGATGAACGGGGACATCATCCGATTTGTGAAATTCTGTGCGCAGTGCCAAAGGGTGGCACCAAGACACTGGACACCCCCTGCTCCATTGGGGGAAATGCCTATTGTCGGTACGCCATTCGAAAGAGTAGCTGTAGATATAGTAGGCCCACTCTTAAGAACAAAGCGGAGAAATTGCTGTATTTTGACTCTAGTCGACACCTGTACTATGTGGTCAGAAGCAGTGGCGCTCCCTTCTTCGGATTCTGTGCATGTCGCAGAAGCGCTCGTGAGTATTTTCACAAGGCTCGGATTTCCACAGCAAATACTCACTGATAATGGATCGCAGTTTAGAGTACATCTGATGGAAGAAGTCTTTAAGATCTTCCGTACTCAGCTTATTCACACCTCACCCTATAATCCACAAGCAAACGGACAGGTAGAGAGATATGACGGGACCCTCATCACCATGCTGCGAAAATTAGCACAAGAAAGACCAGAAAACTGGGACTTATTCTTGCCGGCTGCCTTATTTGCCTATAGGGAAGTGCCGCATGCCTCCACTGGTCTACCTCCTGCAACATTATTATTTGGACGGCCAATAAAGGGACCCCTGGAAGCATTGCTTAGGTCTTTAACAGACCAGAAAGCAGACGAATCTATTGTATCTGCGTCAAAATATGTGCAAGAACTGAAGGAAAGGTTAAAGATAGGTTGGGAATTAGCCAACACTAACCTCCGACAAGCTCGTGCCAAGCATGCAAAACGGTACAATAAGACTGCGAAGGAAAGAGTACTACAACCTGGAGAGAAAGTACTGCTGTTACTCCCAACAGGGAATAACAAACTTCAGATAGGATGGCAGGGACCATTTGAAGTACTCGAGAAAATCTCTCGAACAAACTACAAAATCTCCATACGAGGGAAGGAAAAGATTTATCATGTTAACTTACTTAAAAAGTACATGGAACGCCTCGCTGCTCCTCAAGCACATCTCCTGGCCTTAGCGGTTGCAATGGAAGCGGATAATGACCCCCACGAATATGCTGAATACCCGCTAAAACAGGAAGAATCACACACGGATGTGAAGCTTTGTGAAACATTAACTGAATTGCAACAGCATAATGTCAAACAACTGTTAGCCGAATATTCAGAAGTGCTCACCGATAAACCGGGACTAACCAACCTCTTGGAGTTTGATATAAAAGTATTAGATCCTAAGCCTGTCAGGACTAAGATTTACCCAGTCCCATACGCTAAAGCCAACGCTTTACGAGAAGAGATTGACAAGCTACTGCAAGATAACATAATCTCTGAATCGACATCCCCATACAGTTCGAGTGTAGTGCTTCTACAGAAACCCAACGGGGAAACTCGGTTATGCATCGATTATAGGTTACTCAACACTGTAACAGAGTTCCAACCAGAACCATTACCGAGCCCTAATGAACTCTTTACAAAGCTGAGCAGAGCAACCATTTTCTCTAAAATAGACCTTAGTAAAGGCTATTATCAAATTCCGGTAAAGGAAGAGATTAGACCATTGCTCGCCTTTAGTACCAGTGACGGACATTACACGTTCAATGTAATGCCTTTTGGTTTACATAATGCACATGGAGCTTTTACCCGGATGATGAGAAAACTGTTACACCCTTTACAAAGCAACACCATTCATAATTTTATGGATGATATTCTTATCGCAACGGCTACATTTGAAGAACATGAAGAAGCGTTAGCCCTGCTCCTCAGGCGGCTCAAGGAAACTGGTTTAACAGCACGCCCAAGCAAGTGTCTGATTGGATTCAGAGAACTTGAATTTTTAGGACATACGATAACTCATGGTTGCTTGTGGCCAGTAGAGAAAAACGTTGAAAAAATCCGAAATGCAAAGCGACCCATAACGAAAAAGGACACTAGGTCGTTTTTGTCACTCTGTGGTTATTATCAACGGTTCATTGAGAACTTTAATAGTTTGACTGCACCGTTGACTGACCTCACAAAGAAAGGTCAACCTGAAAAGGTAACATGGACGGCTCAATGTGAGAGCGCCTACACCACACTCAAAGAAAAGCTGACGACGAAGCCCATATTACGCCTCCCAGACCTCACAAAGACCTTTGTGCTAAGAGTAGATGCCAGTAATCTTGGAATAGGATCAACGTTGCTTCAAGCTGATGAAAACTACCCGGAAATGCTTTTTCCCGTGGCCTATGCTAGCCGAAAATTGAACGCTGCAGAACGCAACTATTCAACCATTGAAAAAGAATGCTTGGCTCTAGTGGCGGGAGTAAAAAGGCACCACGAATTTCTTTATGGAGTCTCATTTGTCGTGCAAACGGATCACGCACCCCTCACGTTTCTAGCAGCTTGTAAAAAACCAAAATGCAAAAGTAATGCGATGGGCTATTTTGCTAAGTGTCTATTCCTTCAGGGTCGAGTACATCCCAGGTCCTGAAAATGTAGGAGCAGATTTTTTAAGCAGACACTCAGTAGAGGAACTCGCTAGTGGTGGAGAAAATAATCTTCTAACGCCAGCAGATAAGAAACAATCTGAGGAAACCTCGGAAGAAGTACAAAGAAGGAACTAATGGACGACACCGGGAATGATACACACAAGCCAAATTATCATCTCTCTCTCTGATTTAGTTGGGCAACTAACTTAAGTTCGGGGTATCTGTCGCAGAGTGAAGATAATTTGCATATTTGAAATTTTCTGTCCATCCTGTATATTGCTTTATTTTCTGTCTATCCTAAGTTTCCGAAAAAATGTTTCTCACGCACTTGCCTTTTCCCCACCTTAACCCAGGTGAAGATACGGTCAAGCAGCGTTCACGTTCGTTAGGAATTTCCAGACTCGTCTGTCTTTTATGGCCTGTCTTCTTCCTCATTGTTAAAACTTCTGAGCTCGGAACCACAGCACGTACAAGTGACATTCTATATGCAAACTAATTTGCAGCGAGACTTTTGCTATCGTGGGAACGTTTAAAATGTAGCGGGTAAATCGAAAATAATTCTTTCTTTCTTTCTTTCTGTCTTTAAGAAACTAGTTTAGACTTCACTTGGTGATAGCATACTGTAAGAGAGAGACGCACGTCTTAGCCTTGTAAAGTAAAAAAACTATGCATAGGGAGACTTGAGTTAAACACACATAGTGCCCTCTAGTTTAACTTAACAGACTAAAATTCCGGAGCGGATTTATGCAGTGCAAAGTCTTGTCTCGTATTGCTGAAAAGAGGTTACCTTTGGCCAGTGGCCATATAGTCCTCGTCCACCAGTCACAATAATTCCCTTCAATCATTTCAATCATTTCAATTACTTCAATTACTGCAATTATTGCAACGATTCTCAACACCAGATATTACCCTTAACAACCATCACCCGTACCATACTCCACCCATTTTAACCCTCCATCCCACCTTTGGAAGCAAATTCGTTATCTGTGGATATCGCATCAACTGTGGATACGTTACACCTTTCTTGGATTTATAAAATCGTGTTCAGATTCTGTGCCCTTTGTGGATACCTTATTCGAACAGTGAAGTCGTTACCCCAATCTTGGATTTATAAAATCGTGTTCAGATTCTGTGCCCTTTGTGGATACCTTATTAGAACAGTGAAGTTAATTTCAAGCATTGGATTACGATATATTTTCCCAAGAGACCCCCAGGATATAAGTTGTTTCCAACATTCACACCAAAGGAACAAAGGAACAAACATTCATTTACACACAAACATTATTTCACATATTTTCCAGCAAAAGCCTATCAGGCCTGCCGGGAACTTTACTAACACAATTCATTCATAATCCTTGTTTTCACTCTTGGTGTAATAATTTTTTTCTTCTTTAAAATCATCAAATTGTTGTGAGTTTGTTTTCTCGTGATAATCTTTATTATTATTTGATGTAAAAATCCTTATTGATTTATTTACATTTCTAAATTGAATAAAATTGAGTTAACCTCAATAGGATTGTTCGTTCAGTTCAGACTACCAAATCCTCAATCTAACTTTACTCCTTTACCCTACTATTTGTGAGTGACACAGTGTGTGCAAAAGAGTAATATTGTCGCCAGAGAAAACAAGAAGAGCTGTGTGTATGGTTTTCTTAGTGAAGAACTCACTGACTCAGCCTGTGCCTTCTGTCTATCTCTCTTGCGCATCACTATCACACTTCCGTGTGCACTATTGTCCATCACGCCTATACAGCTGTCAAGCTTTACCTACTATTAATTATATTTTCATGCGACAGTTACTAAATTTTTAATATTACTGGATTCTAACACTGGATGGCTGTTTAGGATTCTTTAATCATCCCCAGTTCTTTAATACACAACTGTCAATGTTTTATTCTTTGGGGAATATTTTTATTATGTTACACAGGGGTGCACTAGTCTTTGATGGGGTGTTGGGAAGTCAGGTATTGGTAGTACCTCTGGTGAAGGAGCTGTCATGCCCTTTTTAGGGCAGCTCAGCCACCTTTGGTCCAAACCTGGCATCCAGCTCTCACCTGTGGCTCCTCGTAGCTGTCAGCATGCGACAGCGGCCACCCCCGGACAACGGCTTTGACAGGCCGGCTAAACTAGGTGAGGGTAGCCGAATGGTTATAAACCTTCGGTGAGTTAGGGTCTGCCTACCCATGCATGCGAAGACTGGATTCGATAGACTGCGCGGAAGAAACCACCTGTTGGTTCAACGGGCATGACGGCGATGGGCGAGCGGCGAAGCGGCAGGCGTGGGTACGCTGGCAGTCGTAGTCGCAGACCTACACACAGGCGGCTCAGGCCATATGGTCGTCTTCCACTGATCGGAGCAGCAGTGGGATTCGGCAGCCCCCTGAGTGTCTGAGCAGCCCTCTTTAGGAAAGCACTGCTCACCTCCATGGCATGAGGAAGGGGCTAGAAAAGGTGCCCTAAACATTGCCTGCTTCACCATTACCTAACCAGCTTACCGCGGTTGGTGGGTACCCTACTTCGGCGGTCGACATATAAGAAAAAGAAAGGACAGATTTTTCCCCCTCATTCTAGGCGCATGGAATGTGCGCACTTTACTTGACAAAGACTTTAATGCAAACAGACCTGAGAGACGAACTGCCCTGATTGGGAGAGAACTGGCCAGGTACAACATTGACATAGCAGCACTGAGTGAAACTCGACTTGCAGGCGAGGGCCAACTTTGCGAAAAGGGTGCAGGTTATACATTCTTTTGGAGCGGAAGAGGAACTGAAGAAAGACGAGAAGCAGGGGTTGGATTTGCAATCAAAACAGCAATTGTCAGCAAGTTAGCGGGGCCCCCAAAGGGAATAAATGACCGACTCATGACGGTCAAGATCCCTCTGTTCTATGGAAGAAAACATGCCACCATCATTAGCGCGTATGCACCAACTATGACAAACCAGGATGATGTCAAGGATAAGTTTTACGAAGAACTACATGCAGTCATTGCATCAGTTCCTAAAGCAGATAAGCTCATCATTCTTGGTGACTTTAATGCAAGAGTAGGCTCAGATAACATCTCCTGGAATGGCACTATTGGTAGGTACGGCGTGGGTCGCTGTAACAGTAATGGACTTCGTCTCCTCCAGACTTGCGCAGAACATGACCTCCTTGTCACCAACACCATTTTTCGACTTCCTACCCGCAACAGGACCTCCTGGATGCACCCTCGCTCAAAGCATTGGCACCTAATTGACTATGTAATTGTTAGGAAGAAGGACAGGCAAGATGTCCGGGTGACCAAGTCCATGTGTGGTGCCGAATGCTGGACTGATCATCGCCTCATTGTATCTAAACTTAAAGTTCGTATCCAACCAGCCAGGCGCCCTCAGGGGAAGAAAACTCAAAAGAGGCTGGATGTCACCAAACTAAAGAAGACAACAATCAAACAGTCATTTACTGACACCTTAGAAGACCGTCTCAAATCTATCTCGCTAGACGGCCAAAGTGTGGAAACAAATTGGGCAGCCCTAAGTGAGCAGATCTACAACACTGCTACAGAGGTCCTGGGTCCTTCCATCAAGAAACAAAATGACTGGTTTGATGAGAACTCAGATGATATAAAGCAGATGTTGGCTGAGAAACACCATCTCCATAAAGCATATTTAAATGATCCAAAATCTACATCCAAGAAAGACGCTTTCAACAACATGCGTAGAATCGTCCAACATAAACTACGCCAGATGCGGGATTCATGGCTGAGTAATAAAGCAGATGAGATCCAAGGCTTTGCTGACAGCCATGACTTGAAAAACTTTTACCTTGCACTCAAAGCGGTCTATGGTCCAACATCATCAGGATCATTTCCCCTCCTTAATGCAGATGGAAAAAAACACTAATTACAGACAAGGAAAAAATTCTCCAACGCTGGGCTGAACATTTTAATAATATCTTGAACCAGCCATCATCTATTAACGACGAAGCCATCATCCGCCTGCCCCAAATTCCTATAAATGAAGCATTAGATGATGTACCAACTCTGGAGGAAACTAAAAAAGCGATTCGTCAACTGTCTAGTGGAAAGGCCCCTGGCTCCGATTCAATTCCTGTTGAGGTTTATAAAGATGGCGGTGCAGTTCTGATAGAGAAACTTCATATGATCTTCCAGCAAATGTGGCAGAGTGAAACCATCCCACACGATCTCAAAGATGCCTCAATTATACATCTATATAAACGTAAAGGTAATCGCCAAGACTGCAACAATCATCGAGGCATCTCTCTTTTATCAATCGCTGGGAAGATATTCGCCAGAATCCTTTTGAATCGCCTTACGGCTCATCTTGACAAAGGTCTTTTACCTGAAAGTCAGTGTGGATTCCGGAAAGAACGTGGAACCACAGATATGGTGTTCGCTGCAAGACAGCTACAAGAAAAATGCCAAGAACAGCACTGTGACCTGTACACAGCTTTCATCGACTTGACAAAGGCGTTCGACACGGTCAGTAGAGAGGGTCTATGGAAGATCATGGCAAAATACGGCTGCCCAAAGAAATTTATCACAATAGTGCAGCAACTGCATGATGGAATGCAGGCTAGAGTTCAGGAAAACGGTGAGCTATCAGAGCCTTTCCCCGTCTCAAATGGAGTTAAACAAGGGTGCGTACTTGCACCGACTCTGTTCAGTATCATGTTTTCTGCTATGCTGACTGATGCTTTTAGAGACGGGGACACAGGATTCGACATTAGTTATCGTATTGATGGAAAATTGTTTAACCTTAGGAGGCTTCAAGCAAAGCAAAAACCAAGGTCAAATCACACACCATCAGAGATCTTCTGTTTGCTGATGATTGTGCCCTCAATTCCTTCTCAGAGGCTGATCTGCAGCATAGTGTGGATAGATTCTCCGAAGCCTGCGCCAACTTTGGGCTTACCATCAACACGAAGAAAACAGAAATCATGTACCAACCAGCTCCTGGCACAGTTTATACTGAGCCAGTCATCAAGGTTAATGGTGAGAAACTGAATGTTGTGAACAGATTCACATACCTTGGTAGCACACTATCCCAGAACATTGTCATTGATGATGAGGTGAACACCAGGATCTCCAAAGCCAGCAGCACATTTGGCAGACTATACACCAACGTTTGGCATCGAAGTGGCATTAGTCTACAGACAAAGCTGAAGGTATACAGAGCTGCGGTGCTTCCAGTGCTGCTATATGCATGTGAAACATGGACTGTATACAGGCGCCACGTAAAGAAGCTAAACCACTTCCATACAGTCTGTCTCAGGAAGATAATGAACATCAAATGGCAAGACAAGATCCCGGATACCGCCGTTCTTGACAGAGCTGGTATCCCTAGTATTGATACTATTCTGATGCAGTCACAAATTCGCTGGGCAGGTCATGTAGTCCGCATGCCAGACCATCGACTGCCAAAGATACTCTTTTATGGTGAGATGCAGAAGGGTAAACGCTCCCATGGTGGCCAAAAGAAGCGCTTCAAAGACACGTTAAAGACGTCATTGAAAACCTTTGACATAAACCCAGACACATGGGAAGCTGCTGCGCAAGACCGAACTGCTTGGCGCACATCTCTTCGTAAAGGTGCAGCAGCATGCGAATCATCCAGAAGAGCAGCAGCAGAACAGCGGAGACAAGCTAGAAAGGACCGTGAAATAAAACCTTCACATGAAGCAAACATTCCCTGCCCACACTGTCCAAGATCTTTCCAGGCCCGCATCGGGCTCTTCAGTCACCTTCGTACCCATAGACTAACCTAACATATTCTTAAATAATTGGATGAACAGAGTGGTCTTCATCACCCGTGATGGACGAACAACCAGTCTTTGATGCTGATGAAAAGTCGGGTGCCAGATATTATACTTATCTGGCACAACTTGAACTGTCCGTATTCTTGCTGTAAATCGACCACTTTGATACTGGCCCAAAAGTAACAGGGTGGACTCTGTAGACCCCTGTCACTACTTGAAATGAAAAGACTTCTCAACTGCTTTTCAATGACATCTGGCACCGGGCTAGTGCCAGATAAAAACCCATAAATTCAATGAATCACACAGGTACGTTGATTAGCAGACTTCAGATGTCCTGCTGGCTGGACTGTGATGCCTTTTTGGTTTACTTTATATATTTAATTTAATAAGGCAAGTCACACTTCCCAGAATTTCAAAAGTCCTGTTCGAGGGACTGTATTATGCAAATGGCTTCGAGACTTTGAATTTTTTCAATATTATAAAAGGCTTTGGCCAATGAGCGAACGACTACTTTTGAATTTGAAAATAAAAGCAAAAACAGCCTTGATTTTTGGATTTAACAAGTTTTCTCCTCACTCATTCTTAGATTTCTACTGCTAAAATATATTTATTCTTAAGCTATCCCATAATTTCTCTCCCCTTGTCTACCCCTCCTCCAATAGAATACATGTACCCTTTTCCTGCCTTTTTCAAGGACGCGTCAAAAAATCAACGTTAATGAAAGTAAAGACGAGCATGTGTTGATCTGTCTGTCATAACCAATACCGTCTTTTGTCCATATCTTTCTTATTGTCTGTCGGATTTTCTATTTTAAAGCATATTATTTATCAAGAGAAGATAAGCTCTCAAACTAACTAACTTTTATGATCCTAAACATATTAATAGGAAGTCCATATTTTTCCAGAGTTAGTTTCAATTTCCACTATCATATAAATTACGCCATTTCTCCACCGTTCGCGCGTCGTTCAAATTGCAGCAACAAGTTGGTGACGTCATAAAATGTATCAATTTGCAGACAGAGTAAGGCGTGTGTGGTTATACAGTTCCACTACGTACTCAATGCACTAACACATTTTTGAGTTGTGGCTTTCTTTTCCATCTGCCGCCAACAATATTTGCCCGCGTTTCCTACAATTTGGCGTGTTTCAACCACTTGTGTCCTCAGTCTAAAAATACATTTGCCTCTCTCCTCTTTTTAGTCCGAAACAAGGCTAATACTGTCAAAATTGTTATCTATAAATCCAAGGTCATAGTACCCTTATACACTACGTCCTGTCTTGCTAAAATCAATGCGTTGACTGGCGGGGGGAAAGACGACGCGTTACAACTATACTATTATTGTTTCTACTTACATTATTTTGACTTTTATACTTATAAATAATAATTTTATCGATGTATCAATGTAATTTTATCACAATGAGAATAACACCACAGGTCAACATTCTCAGTAGCGTATGTGCCTTCCATTATTGGCGATACTTTCAAGGCACCACTGTCGCATGGAAATGATGAGCTTGCGAGTGAAGCATTGGGGCACTGCCTGCCACTGATGCTGAAGTACCAGAAGCAGTTCATGCAGAGTTGCAGGAGATGGCTGATGTTGCTTAACTCGTCCCAAAGATGTTCTATGGGATTCAAATCAGGACTGTTTGCAGGCCAATCCATTCTATTGACACCCGCTTCTTGCAGGAAAGCATTTACTGCACGAGAACGGTGTGGTCTTGCATTATCAACTTGAAGGACTGCATTATACCCAATAACTTGCAGGGCTGGGATGGCAAGAGGATGTAGAATCTCGTCACGGTAGCGGTCACCATTCAGATTCCCAATCACATGATAGAGGGGGGTTCTGTGGAGTAAACTAATGCCTCCCCACATCATCACTGATCCAGCACCATATCGGTTACGTTCGATGACTGCAGCATCACTAAAGCGTTCACCACGACGCCTCCATACTCTGATTCATCCATCTGTAGGCTCCAAGACAAATCGGGACTCATCCGTGAACATAACTTCAGCCCACTGTGCACGTCGCCACTGCACGTGCTGCATACATCATGCTAAACGAGCTGCTCTGTGGGCAGCAGTCAAGTGTGGTCGAATGGCTGGACGACAAGCACGAAGGTTGGCATCGTGAAGGCGATTCCGAATAGTCTGATCACTGACTACAGTGTTGGTAGCATCTCTGAAGAATTGTCTGATAACATTTGCACTTGCAGTTCTCCATTGCAGTGCTTGCCTCTGAATTAAGCGATCTTCTCGAGGTGTAGTGACTCTAGGACGACATGTGCGTTGCCGTTCCTCGACGATTCCAGTCTGGGCAAAGCGCTGCTGCAGTCTGACAACAACTGAATGAGATACAGCAAGCCTCTGAGCGACATTTCGGACAGTAAGACCTTCCTGCAACCACGCAATGGCTCTTCCTTTATCCACAACACTCAGCTTTCGTCATTGAGGCATATTGTTGTGTAATGGTTATGCAGCACTTGTGTTGCTTATAAAGACAATTTTGTGAGTACAGCTCAAGACCAACACTATAGTCTCCCACATGCATCACGCATTTTTGGAATAGCAGGTATTATTTTCATTCTCAGACATCATTAAAATCACCCACATTTTGGCGTCTCAGCAGCATTTTTTTAGCGTGCTTGCTGAGCTGAACACTAGCCACACGGTATGCTGGTGGCCCATGCAGCACGTGTTGAATGTTTGTCGTTCGAGAAAAATCAATGTCAGATTAATTGCTTATGAATTATAATTTTTTTTAATTTTTGGGTCATTTTCACCTACTGGTCCTTAACTTCTTTTGAAGGGTATATATATATATTATCAGTCTGCTGAGGCAGAAACTGGTACTCTTTTATCTGACCCACGACAAGAGTTTTTTTCATCGTAATACCACAGTGGGGAATAAAAAAGAGCTACAGTGTAACTGAAGGGACTTCAATTTTTACCGCAGAGATGGTAGCAATTCTTAAAAGTTTAGAAATAATCGAAGATAACCCACTGGGTTGTTGTTGTTGTTTTGATGAGGTGATGGGTGGAGAGCGGGCACTTAACAGCTGACCGTTATTGCCTCTTCTCGTTCCATCTTGGTCTACCCTGTTCAACCTGAAATGTGGTTATAATTGGGGTATTTAGTGTCATTTTATTTTTTAATTTTGTATTCAATTTAAATAGCTATTGTCTTTAGCAGTTGCTGATTTCAATTTACATTAGTATTTGTCCATTTTATTTTCTCTTTTGTATTGTTTCTTGATAACTATTGTCCTTTACACTTGGTTTTACTTTGGTATAGTATTTGTTCTTTTTGAGTTGTCTTTTTATTTTATTTCATACCTTGTTGTCTTTCCTTGTCCTGTGAGTTGTTAGTAAGTTTTTTTTTTTCTTTGTTTTTGGTTACTAACCTTATATGTTTTCCTTTGTTTTATGTATATACCTTTTAAGTATTGATTGGGCATCTCTTGGGGCATCTATACTTAACACCATATCACCTGTCAAGTCTACATTGAGATTTCTATAGTAAGTTTTTAACTCAAGCCTTTGTTGTTCATACTTTTTACAGTGGATCAGGTAGTGGTCTATGTCATTCTCTTCCGGACATTCTTGGCAGTGTGGTTCCTCTATCATAAAGTATGCTGCACCGAGACGGAGACGCCACAGTTTTTTGTTTGATGGTATCTTTAATTCTTCTCTGACCTGGCACGTCCTCGTTGGTTCTTTCAGCAGTTTGAACTCGTGTCTGCCTTTTCTACTGTTCTTCCATGTTGTCTTCCATTCCTCGTTTATAGTTATCTTCACTTGGCTCTTGATCTCTGACCTTCCCAGTCCTGCTCTTATATTGTTTTTACTTGTTCTTCCATTCTTGGCGTTCTGATCTGCCAACTCGTTACCAGCAATACCTATGTGTGCTGGAACCCACACTAGCCTCACACTACATCCTCTGTTCCCTAGTGATGTATTAATTGCTAGAATTTCTTCCTTTTTGTCTGGCCGGCTACATTTACCTGGGTGTTCTAGTGCTTGTAGTGATGATAGTGAGTCTGTAAATATCGTAACAGCTTCTGGTGGGTTATCAGAAAAGTATCGAGGAAGGGAACTGGTCACCCCACGTCTTGATGCTGGACCTAGTATAGTGAAGTCTCTAACACTTCATTCTCCTACGGCAGTATCTGCTATGGGACGACCTTGACCTTTTTATATATATATTGCTCTTTAATCATTATAATCACAGTGTTTTATACATATATTTATATATGTAATCACACTTTGATTATAATTATTAAAGAGAGTCAGAGGTAAACCCACAAAAAAAAAAAAAAAAAACACACACACAGACAAGATAACTAGATACAGAACTGAAAAAGAAGAGGAATTCGTGGAAAGACCTCACGCGAAAGGCATCTGACAGGAGGATTTGGCATGCGTTTGTTGAAGGCCTATGCTCCTTGGGCAGCTAACAGGTATCTTAAAATATTTCTGTATGTTTTAAAGTCAATACATGTCATTATCTTACAAACAAATTAATTATATTTATTTATTAATTTTGTAACGTTGTGATTATAATTATTTACTGTCGTGACCACCGGAGGAACATCATTTATGCTATTCGTATTTCGTACGAATGTTTCCTTACTTGTAAACTCCGATTCCAAGTACAAAGTAAACGAAAAGTTACAATAGGACATCGGTGGGGCTAAGGGTGAACATTACCGTTCATCGATGAGATCTATTAACTCGTGAGATGTGCTCGTGGCGGTGCCCTATTTATTAGTATGAGACATGCGCAGTGAACAAATCTTGGCCGCTAGCCGGAAACAGTCGAACGATCACATCTCGACTAAAGTGATTGACGCGCGTTAGGAGGCGGGGAGGTGGTGGTAATGAAATGTGGCGGGCGGAAAAAAAAAGTGAAAGAAAGAAAATTTAGGTCACAGAAAAACTCCTAGCCAAACCACTGGTATTACTGTGGTCACAGCACCCCTTTCAAGTCATTACAAGTTTTTTTTTTAAAGTTTTCTTCATTAGGTTTTTCCATTGTTGATGTTTTATGGTCGAACTGTGCTAACCGAATATTTGTCGGACATCTAATGTTGTATGTGTAGAATGCCCGTTCAAGTTACTGATTTAGTACAACTTTAGGAGAATAACCAATTACTGATCGGTTCTCATCGTTGTGTGTGCCTAATATTTGCTTTATGGACGATGAACTTGAAGAAGGCAGGATTACTTCAACGGTTTCTCAGTAACATGGATACTGTTTATGCTCACGGTAAGATGGATAATTTAAATATAGACAGTAATGTGAGAAAATTGTGTGAGTGTTTCTGTGTAGGGAGCATGTGGAGCGAGTACGGGTTCAAGTGTGAATAAAGAAATAGATATTTATTTGGAGTAAACTAGACGGCCGAGCCTATTTATTCTTGCTTACTATTTAGAAAGATGCGGCTTGTTTATATGTTTAGTTTAGTTTAATTTATTCTGTGTCTCTCGTTCTATGCATAAGTGTCAATGACCCAAAATTTGCGCTTGACCTAGTTAATGCTGTAACAAAGATTGGCCAGTTTGCAAATTTAGATTAATAACTAAATTAACGGCGAATCCCTGGTACAGTTCTTATCGAATACTTTGTACTTTAGTAGACTTGTATCATTCCCTCAAGGAGAGAAAGTATGTTGACTAAGGAAATTTCAATTCTCATTAATTTTTTTCCTTTCTTTTTTAAGTGTACCGGTAATTTTACAAAATTCTTGCTAAAATATCAAATACGTCTAAATAAATTACCGATATATTTGACTTTGTGTTTAAATTTTAAAAAAAGAAAAGAAAAACAAACAACCCTTGGTGGAACTGTTGATGTACAGTACGGTCGCAATAGATAATATTATGTCTACCGGGTTCAAACATAGTATGTGGGTACCTGACCCTTCTCTTAAGTTAGGGAATACAAAGGCAGCGAAAAAAGGAACTGGTCGGCCTACCTTTCGAAGCTGGATCTAGCATAGTGAAGTCTATTACACCTCATTTCCCTACGGCAGTATCTACTCTGGACCCAACTTTACCCTTTTTTTATTTTGTTACCTGCAATGAATGTGTTCATTATGCATTCGTAGACACTACTCACGCAGTGTTTGAATTACTGGATTTTTTTTTAGGGACCCAAAGACGCAGCAATAGAGAATTTGTCAGCTACTCATAGCTTGACTACTAGCGTCAGGGTCAGCGAACCAGAGCTGACCAAGACCCTACTCCACCTCCACGTGGTGGTCATGGAAACAGGCTGCATCACTGCAGTCTGGCTGAGTGAGTAGGGATCGAAGATGGAAGGCAAACCCGGTCCCCAAAAATGCCGTGCTGAAGTCGGATGTGCCGACCGAAAGGCTCAGATATCGCAGCTCCGCTGTAAACAGACACAACGCAACCAACGTCCTTTTCAGGGCGAACGAGGAAAAAGAAGAAGAATTAATGGATTTTGAAGATGGACACAAACTTTCTGTTTTAAAGTCGCATTTTCTTATTGTTCTTTCAAGATGAATTAGAGTAATGCATTTGTATTTTAAACTTTCAGATGATTAAAATGTTTTGAGTAGCGAATAATATTGTAAAGTAAAGCCATCATACGTGTAATATAAGAAGTCAAAGTGTAATATATACAATGATATGCTTTTTAACAATGTTAAACCTGGTAAGATGGGGAAGCCCTCTGGGTCTGCAAGAAACCCTGAAACTAACCCCATAGCCTATACAAAAGGGTAAAGAGTGAAAACTCAAATCCCTGAAGATCGAAAGAAGAAGAAATGTCACAAAACGTCTGTATGTGTTCTTTTGTGTGATCTCTCATACCTTCAGCCCTCCGGCAGTATCATTTCTTCTTCTTCATTTTTCTCTCCGAACACTTATTATTTGGCAATTTTTTGCCCTTCCGTTCATTATTTTGCTCTGTGCTGAATCTAGTAGGGTGAAGTCTCTAATACTCCACTCACCTACGGAAGTATCTGCTATGGGACTATCTTTATCTCATACATTTTTGCGTTACCACTCCTCAGACTTATTTACGTTCCGCTATGTGAACTGGGGTATTATCGTAACAATAGCCGGTCATTGTCAGCGGTAATACGTTTATCTCATTGAATCAGTCTGACCACCTTTGATAGGAGACGATCCTCGTTTGACAATATGGTCTCGTACGAGGATGAATGAGATAATCTTTTCACGGCACCCTCCCTGTCTGTATCATTATCACATAAAATTTGTCTGGGTAAACAATCTTGACGGAAGGCATTTAGACAGGTAATCAGTTCACACATTTGTTTGTGAGAGTGCACAAGATGTCACCCGAAATATTACGTCTTATTATAAAGAGGCCACGCGTGGGAATATTAAATAAGCCCGCCTTTATAAATACAAGACTGTAAACTTAAGGAGCCAGGACTTTAAATACAGAGTCTGGACACCTAAAGAAATTGGATCACCTGTCAAAGAGGAATTATTACAGTTTCCCAGATCAAGTGTATCACAGAACACCCGTCGAAGAGGAATTACTAGTTTCCCAGGCCAAGTGTATCACAGAACACCCGCCATAAGAAGGAATTACTATACTATTCCAGACTAAATTGATTCGAGAGCATATGAACCGAAATTGCTCTTGTCCATCCGAAACCTATGCGAGGAGATTGTGTATAACCCACAAATTTGGGGTAGGTTGTGAACATTTCTTTTACAAATGTGAATTAACATGTTTTCTTGCTAAGTGGTTATATATGGGGCTGGGAACCACAACATACGAAAATAGTATATTCATAAACCACTACAGCAAGTGCTGGTGATTGTTTCTGGCTAGTCGTGCGGAAAACCCGACAGCAGAGGTGACCCCAGACTCCGACTGGAGCAGTGATGAGTGATGATTACGTCTCATGTGCCTCAAGTGTATCATATCATTTTGTGAGATAATTGTAGCTTGTTAATGTTAGTTCAGGCACAAATCATTATTCGCGCTGTCCAGACACATTTTCCAGTTAATACCCAGAGGCATGTTGGTGAATTTTAATCATCTTTCTTGAGCTACGTTGTGTACACAAGAATT
Organism: Oreohelix idahoensis; assembly: GCA_024509875.1. Lineage (NCBI taxonomy): Eukaryota > Metazoa > Mollusca > Gastropoda > Stylommatophora > Oreohelicidae > Oreohelix > Oreohelix idahoensis. Next base: position 480,039 of record JAMPIV010005186.1, on the reverse strand, counting down.
TAATTCTTCTGAGAGATTAATATTGGTGGGTGGACAACGAGAGGATGCGCCTTTTAATCTTCCAACTCATTGTACTTAGAAGAGGCATTTGTTTGTCTATTTTTCCAAAAGTACGTGGTTACAAGCATCAGACGGTTTTAAGTACTAACGTTACGACGCCGCTAATATGTGGAGAAGTGCACTCATCACCAAAAAAGAAGTGACGGAAACCACGGCGACAGGGCTCACCTAGAGTTAAGTTTTCGTGTAAAATAGGCGAAAACAACGGACTCTTTGATAAATCCTCTTCGTCTCAGTGACGAAAACTTGTATTTACAGCAACATTTCACCAATCTTTCCATATTTATTTTAACTGTTAAATACTAATTCATTATTAAAATTGTTACGTGTTGTTTTAAAACTAAACAATCATAGTCGCTTCAGTATTTTATATGTATGAAAGCAAACGTACGAGCTAGAATATTATTGTGTATATATATATATATATATATATATATATATATATATATATATATATATATATATATATATATATATATATATATCTATATAAATATATATATATATATATATATATATATATATATATATATATACCTAGACATTTATTTACCTCTAAACAGAGCTATGAGCTATACCATTATAAGAGGAATTCGCTGAATTAACTCAGCTGGGGGCTCGAACGGGCTAAAAACCATTGCTCAAATCCTTCACAAAAGGTGACGGGCAGATATAAGTTAACCATTGCTCGGCGCTATGCCGAATGGTTCTTGACTTCTGAATTATCTTGTGAATACTCCCTTCGGATAGAAGCGCCATTACACTTCTATCTACATCTCCGCCAAGAGTAATCTTGTGCGAAGGTAAACACCTTTGACGACCCATTTAGATACTCTGAGTTTTGGCCATTGTTGGACCACTACTGCAAAGCAGGGGAGGCAATCCGTGACAAGTAGTAAAAGGTAAAGGACCTTGTTACACACCCATTGAGGCATATTCATATGGTGTTAGGCCCATATTTTCTTGACCATCGGCACACTAGGGGTGATGTGGTCAGCATCACGCCGGCCGCATTAACTTTCCCAGAGTTACTCTGGTACCCAATTCACGAGGCTGGGTCGACCTCAGAGTGGTTTGCGGTTTAAAAAATCCCACCTCAACTGGGGATCAAACCATGGACCACCGAGCTAGGAGCCAGTGCACTAACCACTGCGCTACCGCGGCTCCCAAAGAAGAAGAAGAAGAAAATGTAATAATATCTTCTTTGGTTACAGAATTAATCTTCCTGTAAAAATTAAGAACAGTTGGCTCCTCCCTGTTAACTGCAGCGTCTGCCTAAAGCAGGGGTCGGGAACCCGCGGCTCGCTGAGCCATCTCGTGCAGCTCTTGGCTCTCGGCTGCTTAACTCTTAGTGTCCGTGCATTAAAACTGCACATCGCAGAAAACCATTTTCAGATGGAAAATACTTGAAAGAATGTTTTATTAAAATATCGGAGCATCTTTTTAAAGATTTTCAAAACAAAAGTGAAATTGTGAAACAAATTAAAGACTTGCCACTGTCTGCAAGGACTGTAAAAGAAAGACCAGTGAGGATGACCACTGATATAACTAGCCAGCAAATAAATGGAAGACATTAAATCAGCATCAGGATATTCTCTAGCATGTGATGAGTCTTGTGATGTGGATGACATTGCACAAGTTGCTCTCATTTTCAGATATGTAAACTCTAAAGGACCACAAGAAGAATATATTGAACTACTGCCACTCAGGGGACAGACTCGGGGAGAAGATATTGCAACTGCAGTATCTGAATGCTTGCAAAAGAAAGAAATAGATATCAACAAAATCATATCCGCTGCTACAGATGGAGCTCAGAGCATGAGAGGGAGAGAATAGGGTTTCATTACTTTATTTAAAAAAAGTATTAACCATGATGTGATTTCTTTTCACCAAGAAGCCCTCTGTGAACAAACCTTCTCAGAAGAAATGTTGAAGGTAATGGAATTAGTAGTTACGATTGTAAACCAAATAATGGCAAGTAGTATGAATGACCGACATTTTTGTGAGTTTCTCCAAGAAGTCAATCATGAATACTCTGATCTTCTTTTGCATAAGGTACGCTGGTTATCTAGAGGCAAGGTTCTGATGAGGTTTGTTGCTTGTCTTAATGAAGTAAAGATATAGCTGAAAGAGAAGAAACTTGAATATTCTGAGTTATCAAACCCTGATTGGTTACAAAAATTCTACTTCATGCTGGACATGACATCTCACTTGAACATTTTAAATAAAAAAACAACTCCAAGGAAGGTAATACAGCTATTTGGTCTTGGAAGAAGTGCTTTCATTTGAGCACAAGCTGTCTTTGTTTGCTAGAGACATTGCAACTGGCAAATTATTACACTTCCCGGCATTAAAAGAACATATGAAAACATTGACCTCAAGTTCCTCAAAAAAGTCATTGAGAGAATGACAGTTACATTTCCTGATCGCTTTCAAGAGTTTAGAAAAGAAAAGGCAACTTTGTCATTTTTGATAAAACTTCTTGAAACAGATATCACCAAACTGAATTTTTCAGTTTTTTGACCAAGGTGATTTTGAACTTGAATTGGTAGATTTAGAGGACAAAGCATTGTGGTTTTCAAAATTTTCACACCTGGCCCATGAGCTTGAAAATCTTGAAAGGCAAAAATCAGCCCTGTCAATACAACACAAATGGTCTGAAATAAGTGAGCTCAAAAAACAAGATCAGATCATATTTGATGTTTGGAACTATTTGCCCGACATCTATGTTCAGCTGAAGAAATTTGCATTTGGGCTTCTTTCAATTTTTGGATCAACATATTTTTGTGAACAATTATTTTCCAACATGAATTATATCAAAAGCAGATTAATAAGCCAGTTGAATGACGTGAGTCTCCAGTCATGCAATGAAAATGAAAACAACAGATTATTCACCAACTTTGCAACTCCGCCTAGGCCGGTCCCAAGCCCGGCCGAAAAAAGAGGGCAGCACTGGAGAAAATCAAGACGGGCAAAGCAGCAGGGCATGATGGTATAACACCATAAATGGTTAAGTACATGGGAGCATCAGGCGACCTATTACTCTTAAGGGTCCTACAGGCAGCGTGGTGCAACAAGACCATACCAAAGGACTGGGAGATTGCCATCATAACACCAATTTTCAAAAAAGTTGACAATCGACAATGTGGAAACCATAGAGGCATATCCCTTCTCAGTGTCCCTGGTAAAATCTACTCTAGAATCCTAGAGCAGAGACTCCGACGCCTAGCTGAGCCACAATTGGATGAGGTCCAGTGCGGATTCCGAGCAAACCGATGTACTCAAGATCTAATCTTCACACTCAGACCGCTGAGTGAAAAGGCCCTTGAGTATAAGAGTGAGATCCATCTTTGTTTCATAGATCTGGAAAAGGCATTTGACAGGGTCCCCTGGAGCAAACCATAGTCCGCTGGGAGGACAACATTAGACAATCTTTGAAGGACCGAGGACTAGAATGGAACCAGGCCAGGAGGAAGACAGCCGATAGGATAGTCTGGCGCTCTCTCTTCCAAACCTCTACACCTCACGGTAGAAGGGGAACGACTAAGTAAGTATATTGACCAACTTTGCAAGGAAATCCCACAGCAAAAGCCTCATTAAATTTCCTTACTTTTCATTTGTATATTTTATTTTATTCTTATGTTACATCTTATCTGAATATTTGTTTCTGAAAAAAATTGTATCACTTATTGTGTAATAAAATAGTCTGTAATCTGTGGTAATAATTCAGGGTGGGGCTTCTCTGCTTAGAGTAAAGGGCAGAACCGTCGCTGACAGTGTTGCCACAGCTGGGTATTTTTTACTAGATCTGGGTTTTTGGGCTTCCAGCTGGGTATCTGGGTTTTTTTTTCTTCCAAATCTGCATTAATCTGGGAATATTTGACAATTGTCATTTACAATGTATGTATATTATGTGCACTGAGCATTATACATTATATTTATATTATAAGTAGCAATAACCTGTCAAACTTGACGGGTTTTTAATTATAGGGTGCTGTTTCCGTTCCCGGATGAGCAGATAGAAGTACATTCTTAGAGTGTTTTTGGTTTCTTTCCATTATACAGTGTAATCAAACTGTTCATGAACACCGTCATTTGAACGCTTTTCTTTGTTGATTGTAACTATTTTCGAGAGAGTATATATAATGGAAACAATACAATTTTTCAACACGGTTGCATTCCTCAGCTGTGACCAACGTACACACGGTGAGAATTATGTTATTTTAGATTAAATTTAAAAGTTCTTTGATGACAAAATTTCGTGTGAAAGTGCGTGGATTGTTTTCAAAGAGTGCTCCCTGATAATAAGTGGTTTTAACAAAAACTTTGAAGTTTTCATGATTTGTACATCAGGTGAGGGCTCATGCACACCAATTTTTACGCACTTTTTCTTTGTCGAGCGCTACTAATTTCGTGAAAGAATAAAAAAAATAAAACCAAAGTATTTGTTTTATATAACACCCACGCCGCGCAAGTTGCACACCGTGCGTTGCGCACGTTTTTTTTTCTGGCGCGAGTTACTATTTTGAGTTAGACCGATCGACGTAACACACATCGGTAATTATGTTAGTTGGGATGGGATTAAATGTAAAACATTATGTGCGTTATATTTTTTATTCCACTTAAATTTAATTCTTGTTTTTAACCACATCAATGAGGTTTTTTTTTTTTTTACTCGTTTACATCAACTATCTATTTCCTGTTGTTCTGTTAATGGCTGTCATCTACAACGGTCTGTTTCTGTACATTAACTAATGCCAACAAAACAGCTTTATTGACACATAAAAGCCCACAGAAGCACATGAAAAACTTCGAAGCCAAAAGCAAAACTCTGAACATTAACAAGTTTTTCATCAAACCATAAGAGCCCTGTCTCCAAGACAAAATTGCTAAAGCAGAGATACTGTTGTCGGCTTTCATGGCAGAACATAATACTCCGTTTTCGCAAGCTGATCATGTTATTGAATGTTGCAAGCAGATGTTTCCAGACAGCACAATTTCTCAAAGAATGTCACTGAAGCGCAACAAGCTTTTGTGTGAGAAACAGTTTCCAGTCGAATACTAGCCAAGCAAGCAGTTGCCAAAGATGGAGTTTGTCATATGTTTAATCCTATAGCACGTTTCACTAGCTTTGCCCAACTTCAAAATGCTATATCTCAGCGAATATATAACGCATATAAGTGAAATTTTGTGTGTGAATTTGAAATGGTATAGACCCTATGAATTAAATTTTTCATTAAAATGCAGCCACTGGTTTCAATTTTCGTTTCTTTGCGATATAATATCAAAATTCTACTTGCCAACACACATCACACACACACATATTGAAATGTATACAGTATATTATACGACCTCATTTGCACATGATTGGTTTATCAAACAATTGGCATTATTTTAGCGTGAAATTGCACTTCTTGAACATAAAACAGTTTATATCCGGTGTTATTCACACATGGTCAATCAGGGGTGTGTCTACAAAAAGTATTGTGTGGTTAAGTAGAAAAAATGAGTCTGCGAGTACATTTTATGACATTACAGCAAATCACAAATAGGATTTTTAAGTATTTCTGCAATGAAGCTACTCGAGGAAAACTATATCATTCTATTTCAAACCCACAAAAGAGGACTATTCATGCCTTGGGGATAAGCAAACGATCATTGCACCGCTGGATAGCGACATCTGAAATTTCTAATTCCAGTGTTTTACACACGAAAATTAGGCCAAGAGTGGTGGATAATTTTGACAGAGAATTGATCCGCAGAGAAATGTGCAATATGTTTCTCAATAATGAGGCACTGACTTTAAGGAAATTGAAAATTTGGTTAAGAAAGAATAATGACATTGAAATTTCCAAATCTACGCTATGGAGGACTATTAGGAGTTTGGGATTCACTTTTAGAAAATATGTTGTTGGTAGAAACGTTATTTGTGAGAAGCCTCATATAATTGCAATGAGAAGCAAATATTTACGCGAGGTCAGAGAAATGAGAAGAGATTGTTGTGATTTTGTGTATTTAGATGAACAAGTTTCACTAAAGATGTAATAAAGATTTGGCTGACCAAAAACAACATTCCATTCAACGAAATGTCCCTGAAGCCTGAATTACTTGGAATTGTAAAAAAAAATAAAAAAGCATACAAAGATATTTCACATAGACAAGGCAATCCATGAACATGGTCACAGATGTTTAAGATTGCCTCCTTACCATTCTCACTTAAACCCAATAGAATTAGTCTGGGCTAAAATTAAGGAACAGGTAGCAACAGAAAATAGAACGTTCAAATTAAAAGATGTTGAAATACGTACAAAAGCCGCCATCTCCAATATAGCCAGGGATTATTGGAAGAAATGTGAGAACCATGTGTTACAAGAGGAAGAGGAATATTGGAAGAATGATGGTTTGTCATTCATTCAGCCGAGATTGATTATCAATTTCTCAGAGACATCTGATTATGATTCGGATGAAGTTTAATTTCTTTAAAGATGACCTTACCTTTATTTACAAGCACATTAAAGGAGCAACGTTCCATTATGATATTTATGAACCGCAAAGAGGTGATACCTATTGAAATAATTAGATCAATGAAGGTCCAGTTTGGTAGTGCACTAAATGTCAATGACAAATAATGTCACGAGCATCTCGCATGCAGATCATTTAAGAAATCATCTTCAACAGGTATTCATATGCAAACGTGATGGCCACGTTGTTGTAATAGTAGACACGTCTATGCCTAATCAGTTCACAGAATCTGTGACTGAAGTGATAAAATTTCTTTTCTGGATACACAATAATTAGTATGCCGACAAAGATCAAAGGATTTCATTCGTTTATGGGAACTGGACAAGATGCACAGATGTAAAGTATATATTTGTTGGATCTAACCAAATATAACATAGTATGCAAAAAATGGCATTAATACGTTCGCCGGTAATCAGATAATTACATTTGTTTGAGGGCAAAACTAGTGAAACGTGCTATAGTAAAAGCGTGGTTGAAGATGTGCGTGAAGGACGTTGTCGGCAGAGATATGCAAAGATTTTGGATCTCCACAATCAAGATTCCACGTTGTCAATTCATGCATATGATCTTGACGAAGGAGAAGTTGTCGACATGGATGCCGAGTCGCTGACAAGTGACACTTTTCAACAGTAACAAGTTACAACTAACATTTTATATTTGATTTGAGGAACATTTTGTTAATGTAACTACTGTAAGTATGTTACTGTTAAAATATCTCATTTTCAAGAGTTCATATATTGGGGTGTTAATAAAATTATTTTTATATAATTGTGAATTTTTAGTAATAAAAAATAAAATAAAAATGAAATAAATTAAAAATTGGTAGCACACAGCCTATTTGTGCTAAAGTTGCACTAAAAGATTGTGTAAGCATTGTCTATCCCGTGTATTTGAGGCATAAAATAATCTGGGTATTTCTGGGTTTGTTAAAGAAGAAAATCTGGGTTTATCTCTAGAACTTGAGTGGCAACCTTGGTCGCTGAACATAGCAGGGCTTACATGATAACAACCTCCATCATGAGAATGGAGGTAGAGGCAGTTACTGCTGCCTTAAGATGGCTGTCTGAGAGTTTATTAACAAAGGCAGTTATTGTATCAGACTCACAATCCATGCTTTGAAAGGTCCAAAATGGTTGGCTTCGACATGAATGGAAAACCTCCATAGAAGCATCAAATCTTCAAGAACTGATATGGATCTACTGTCCTGGTCATGCCGGGGTACGTGGCAATGAAAGAGCTGACAGACTAGCTTCAAGAGCACCCATAAAAGGTGCATTGGCCATGGATAAGGAAGAAATACTGAGGGCAATTCATGTTTGTCTATTAGAGAATGACACTGCAATCGATGAATCATCAAGGCTAAGATTGCTGGAATTTGGCATCAAACGTAAGACCAGCAGGGATGGACGTATGAGAGGACGCATCCGCCGTGTATACAACCAGTGCACAACAGGAACAATTAACATTCATACCCTTCGACATTTGCTGAGCACCTATGGGTTTGCCCGGAGTGCAATGATGTCGATTCTGATTAACAATAACAATAAAATAGCATTTGAAAAATTGTGTTTATTATTTCAATTATATATATATATATATATATATATATATATATATATATATGTATATATATATATATATATATATATATATATATATATATATATATATATATATATTATTGAATGAGGGATACCGTGTGAACTTTTTCATTCGGCTCTTCGATTATTTTAAAATGGAGACACAATTAAATATTTGGCTCTTTGTCGTGGAAAGGTTCCCGACCCCTGGCCTAAAGGAACTTTTCAAGGCTGAAACTGATCAATACCGACCTCTGAACGACCGAATTAAATTTAGTTTAGAAGCTGAATCATAAATTGTAGCGAAAGGTTTTCCTATTATGAAAAGGTAACTCAAAATTTAACAGTTAAAAATTTAACAAGTCAAATGAGTACAATTATCCAATTTATTATGTACATCTATATATTCTTGTAATGATAAATGGGTGTTGGAAGATGGTAAAATGTATGATTATTTACAGTTACAAATTAAAATAACTAATAGAAAAAGTCTTGGATTTATCTTCCACTGAATTTACAACAAAAGGATTGTCACATTATCTCTTGCCATCTAGTTGTCATCATTAGACAGTCGTTTAGAAACTGCTCACAGGATTTGTTGGATGGATACAAAGAAACTCAACTTTAGCCACGTCTGCTCGAGGTTCCTCCGACACACTGGAGTACGGAAGACTTTCCTTCAGCCCGCCCTATAACTACGGGGGACTAAGGTGTTGAAGTTTGGTTGACCTCTAGGCTTCAGTGAGCTGGATCAACTTCTTCAAGTCTTTAGTTTCTCGATCAGAAATGATCATAAACATTGATCATAAAAACCTGGAACAAGAAGTAATAGGTGGCCATGTTGTTCCAACAATCTCACCACCAACTACTGTTCATGATGCGACCATGTCTTCAGTGTTTGTATATAAATGAATGAATCATGGTAGTATGTTACAGAGATAGCATGATAAGATAATGTATACTGTGCAGAATTAACAAATTACATGAATAAATCATAGGTTATGATACATGGGTACGATATAACCTTTGCCTTCCACTTATGGATGTCAAGTCACTTATGTACTTGCTGGTATGTCGTAAGCTTCCAGGCAAGAACTAGCCATGATATATGTGGCTAACCAATTAATGGTTATGCTTCCTGACAATGCCGGTGAAGGTTATCTCTGGTTAGCGTCATTCTCTTTTTTATTATATCTGAAACAATCAATCAGAAATAAAATCTGAAATAAAATGATATTATTCATACATATATCTTTAATAAACTTACATACCCTTTTAGGATCTATAAGCTCACGGTGATATTATTTTGGTTGAAGTTAATCTGCCCTGCATGCAGCGTGAAAAAATAACTTTTCTTGCAGATACTGTCTTCCAGTTTCTCACTTTGGCTTCTGGATTTGGTGTGTGTGTGATTTTCAACGCTTGTTAGTGTAATAAATTTTTAAAGATTATTAGCTAACTTTTAGCCGATGTGATGAAGGTGAAAAATATTAATTATCTTTAAAACTATTTATATTTGAATAATATTCGCCTAGTCTATCACAACCGGGCGTTTTTAGTTTTTAATGTCCACAAACTTTGAAAGTCAATTCCTATTAGAGTAATACTGTAAACCAAACATTTCCCGCTACAGAGCCGCCGCGCTGACTTCTGGTGTGTGTGTGTGGGAGTCGCGCTAAACACACAGTTTTTTTTTACAAAGCAAGAGGAACCAAATTTCGCTACAGAGCCCTCTTCTTTAAAACAGTGCATGCTTTTTGGTAACTCATGCTGCAGTTTCTCCTTACTTTTCTGTTTTTCTATATCTCCTTTGATAGGATGACGACTTAAAAAATCGGGTCCAAGATTGTCCCGTCCTGGAATGTATCTCACATTGAACGAATATGGAGATAACAGTAAACTCCACCTTAAAAGTCGTGAATTTAATTTTTTTAGACACTGCTAAAAACATCAAAGGCTGGTGATCACTTTCCACAATGAAGTGTTTCCCGTAAAGAAAAGGGGCGAATTTGTTGATCGACCAGACCAAAGCGAGGCATTCACGTTCAACGGTAGAATAATTTCTTTCAGCTGTATTTAACTTTCTACTGGCAAACGCTACTGGTAGAAGCATATGTGGCGGTGTGTCTGCCCGCTGTAGTAATGCTGCTCCGATGCCTACATTGCTAGCATCCGTTCTTAGTACGAATTCTTGTGTGAGATCGGGAAGGGCAAGGATAGGTTTATTTGTCAGCTTATTTTTCAACTCTGTATAAGCCTGTTCACACTCCGCAGTCCATTGTATTTTATCCGGCTGACCTTTTTTGGTTAAGTCGGTTAATGGCGCGCACAATGAGTTAAAATGGGGTATATATTTCTGATAAAACCCGCACAGTGACACAAAGGATCTTACATCCTTCTTAGTTTGTGGTCTTGGTGCTTTTCTCATTTTCTCTACATTCTTTGGGTCCGGAGACATTTGCCCTGTAGAGATAGTGTGACCTAAAAATTCCAATGTCTCACATCCAATATGACACTTAGTTGGGCGTGCTGTCAATCCCGTTTCTCTCAATCTACCTAACAACATAGAGAGTGTTCCTCGAACGTAGTGGTAGCAATCAGAATATCATCCATGAAGTTGGTGATATGAGGATTTTGTAATGGTTCCAACAATTTCCTCATCATTCTGGTGAAGATACCTGGAGCATTCTTTAAACCAAATGGAAGTACATTAAACTCGTAATGTCCATCCGGTGTACTAAAGGCTAACAGTTTCCTAACTTCTGGTTTTACTGGTATTTGGTAGTATCCCGTGCTTAGATCTACTTTTGAAAAATACCGAGCCTTACTCAATGTAGCAAACAACTGATTGGTGTCAGGTAATGGGTCTACCTGAGATTCAGTGATAGCATTTAGTTTCCTAATCAATGCATAACCTGTGTTCACCACTAGGTTTCCTTAATAGCACCACACTTGAGCTGTAGGGAGATTCAGACTTTGAAATAATTTTCTCTTTTAAGAGATAGTCAATCTCATCCTTGAGTGCCTGTCCTTTAGCATAAGGTATAGGGTATGTCCGCATACAAACTGGTGTAGGGTCAGTAATCGTCATGTCATACTCTAACAGATTAGTACACCCCGGCTTATCTGTGAGTACCTCAGCATGGATTTCTAACACCTCCTGAACCTTTTTCCTCTGCTCAAGAGTTAAATGTTCACTCACATTAACCTGAGCATAGCTTTCCGTAGTTGTTAGGGGGTATTCCATGGAGGAAATTGGTTCATCCTGCATTTCTGTTGCAATGGCCAGGGTCATGATATGGGCAACTTCTGATGCTTCCCTGTCATAATACTTTTTAAGAAGGTTGACATGATACACCTTCTCCTTTCCTTTCTTGTCAATCTTATAGTTGGTCCGGGAAAGTTTTTCCAATATGACGTAGGGTCCCTGCCATCCAATTTGCAATTTATTATTGCTGCTGGGCAACAGTAACAGAACCTTTTTTCCCACCTCAAGTTCCCTATCTTTTGCTGTTTTATTGTAGTAAGCAGCCTGCTTCCTCCTGGCCTGTCTCAAGTTATCATTTGCCAGTTTCCAACTTGTTTTCAATCGAGATGTCAACTCGTTGACGTATTGGTATGAAGAAGTCACGGTTTCTTCTGCTTTTTCATCAGTCCATGTCCGCAACAATGCTTCCAGTGGACCTTTGATTGGTCGTCCAAACAACAATGTAGCTGGAGCCAATCCTGTGGAGTTATGTGGGACTTCCCTATAGGCAAATAGTGCTGAGGGTAAGTATGTGTCCCAAGTTTCAGGTTTATCACTAGCCAACTTTCTAAGGATTGAAATGAGCGTGCCATTGAACCGCTCTACTTGACCATTCCCTTGGGCGTGGTACGGGCTACAGTGATAATGTCTAGCTTGAAATAACCTGAATACTTCTTGTGTTAGCTTTCCCCTAAACTGAGAACCATTGTCAGTCAATATTTGATGTGGGAAACCTAATCGGGTGAATATTGTTAACAGTGCCTCTGCCACATGTTTCGAATCTATCGATGACATTGCTACTGCCTCTCCCCACATAGAGCAAGTATCGACTTAGGTTAAGATATATGCATTTCTCTTCTTGGTCCTACTGAGGGGTCCAACAATATCCACGGCAACACGTTCGAAGGGCGTTCCCATGATGGGCATTTCTCCCAGTGTTGCTGGTGCAGTCCTATGTTTAGGAGCTACTCTTTGGCATTCTGGACAGGATCTCACATACCTCTTTATGTCCTCTGTGATCCCTGGCCAAAAGTAGTGACAGGCTATCCGTTGTCCAGTGGCCCCTATTCCCATATGTCCACTGAAGGGTATAGCATGTCCTAGCTTCATAACCTGCTCCCTGTATGATTTTGGCACTACAAGCTGTCCATGTCCTTTAGGTCCTGTTCCAGCTTTTCTATATAGTAGGCCATTTTTCATATATAAGTCTCCTTTCTCTGGAGGGTTATGGCTTTTAGGTAATTTGCCAAAGCAAGGCTTCAATGTACTGTCAGCAGTTTGAGCCTTTCTCATCTCTTCTGGATGAGTATTGATGATAGTGTCCTCCTCTTTCTTAGAGCTTGCCCTGGTCTGGACTGTTGCCATCACTATGGGTCTTATAGGTTCTCCTAGAAAGACATATCTACATCCCAGTATTAATGGGTAGATAGGGTTGTCCATCACTGCTGCTTTGATCTCTCCTTCCACATAGCGAGATCTTATGTTGATACGGGCTATGGGCAGTGTCATGGTTCCTGCTCCCTTGACTGGTCCTCTGATTTCCACTGTTTCTGTGGTTATCTGTTCCGGACTCACCAGAGAAGAGCACACTACTGAGTCAAAGTCCAAGCCTGTATCATATAAGCACAGTACTTGGGTGCCATTCAAGGTCACTTCCTCACAGACAGGGGGATGATGGAGGTCCTTCTGACTATCTGCCAGGTCCTTCCTTCCCTTGTTCTCTGTTGTAAGGCATGCAGCGTGATGAGGAGGGTTTTTCCGTCTGCATTCCGCAGTATTGTGGTTACTCATTTGGCAAGATTTACACCACTTTCCTTCCTTTCTTGGAGGTTTCTTTTCTGATCCTAGAGGGTTTTTTGTCTTTATAATCAGTTCTGTGTTTGTTCTTGTTGGAATTGTCCCTGTGTTCATAGTTGGTAAAGTTTTGTGAAGGTTTGAAGTTCTCACCCTGCTTCTTCTTATTTCCTGACACTTCTGACTGAGCTGCTTGATATCTTTCAGCCATGGTTAAAATATCGTCCAATCTCTCAGCTCCTTGCTCCATAAGAAATTTTCTCATTTCCTGAGGCATGGATTCTCTCAGTTGTTCCATCATGACCATTTATTTTTTATATCTTGACATTTTCCTAAGCTAATCCATTTTGTCAGATAAGTTTCCAATCTGGCAGAAAACTGGTGATAGTTTTCTCCTGGAAGTAGCTTAGCAGTTCGGAATCTCTTTCTATAAGATTCAGAATTCTTTTCGTACCTGACCAGTAAAGCTTGTTTTAAGATTTCATAATCTTCCTGGTCTTCTTTTGAGAGTTTTAAATAAACATCGTATGAAACTCCCCTCAACCCCTGAGATAGCTTAAGGCTCCATTTTTCCTTTTCCAATCCATAGGTAGAGGCCAGTCTCTCATATCTATCCAGGTATGACTCAATGGCGTCCTCCTTCTCAATAAATGGATCCAGGTGGAAACTCATGGCTCCATTTGCTGTGCTGTGGTTGGAGCTCTCAGAGTGAGGTGAGCTAGCACCATGATTGCTAGCTGCTCCCTGGAGTTCAAGTTCCTTTAAACTTAACTCATGAGCTCTTTGTAACCTTCTTTCTTCAGCTTCAGCCTCAACTTCAAATCTTTTGGCTTCTCTTTCTGCTTCTAACCTTTTGGCTTCTCTCTCTGCTTCCATTTTTTTGGCTTCTCTTTCTGCCTCTAATTTCTTAGCTTCAGCCTCAACTTCCATTCTTTTAGTCTCTCTTTCAGCTTCAGCTTCCATTCTTTTAGTCTCTTTATCTAAATATTTATCCACTTCAGTTGTGATATGTCGAATTAGAGCATCTCCTGTCATACCCAAGTCTTTTCCTTCCTGCATAATCGCAGCTCTAAACTTCACCAATTCAGCCATGATGCTTACTTACCGGAGGATATATAATTTTATCTTCACTAACCAACTAACTTAATTAAAATCAATTAATTACTTTGAACAAGACAAATCCTTAAAACCTTGTGAGCGTTTCCTATTTCCTTCGTACTCAATGGTACTACTATTACGAAAAAAATTTCTAAGTTTTAGAATTTTTCAAAAAAAATTTATTTTTTCAAACTATTTGTGGCTCAAGATAGAAGAATACATAGATAGTGGCTCAGGATACAAATAATATCCCGCGAAAGAGCCCCCAGTGTAGCGAAAGGTTTTCCTATTATGATAATAGTGGTAGAGCAGAAGTAGAATCTCTCTCCAGAAAGTATGAAGTTCCAGTGCCCGAGAAGTACACTGGTATCACAAGTGAGTTACAGCTGTGAATACTCTGAGCTGGACAATAGATTTAGGCTTCAGAAGTATAAGTTGCTACTTTCGCTATCGTAACCTTATGTGATAATATAATTAAATTTGAAAAGGTAACTCAAAATTTAACAGTTAAAAATTTAACAAGTCAAATGAGTACAATTATCCAATTTATTATGTACATCTATATATTCTTGTAATGATAAATGGGTGTTGGAAGATGGTAAAATGTATGATTATTTACAGTTACAAATTAAAATAACTAATAGAAAAAGTCTTGGATTTATCTTCCACTGAATTTACAACAAAAGGATTGTCACATTATCTCTTGCCATCTAGTTGTCATCATTAGACAGTCGTTTTAGAAACTGCTCACAGGATTTGTTGGATGGATACAAAGAAACTCAACTTTAGCCACGTCTGCTCGAGGTTCCTCCGACACACTGGAGTACGGAAGACTTTCCTTCAGCCCGCCCTATAACTACGGGGGACTAAGGTGTTGAAGATTGGTTGACCTCTAGGCTTCAGTGAGCTGGATCAACTTCTTCAAGTCTTTAGTTTCTCGATCAGAAATGATCATAAACATTGATCATAAAAACCTGGAACAAGAAGTAATAGGTGGCCATGTTGTTCCAACAATCTCACCACCAACTACTGTTCATGATGCGACCATGTCTTCAGTGTTTGTATATAAATGAATGAATCATGGTAGTATGTTACAGAGATAGCATGATAAGATAATGTATACTGTGCAGAATTAACAAATTACATGAATAAATCATAGGTTATGATACATGGGTACGATATAACCTTTGCCTTCCACTTATGATGTCAAGTCACTTATGTACTTGCTGGTATGTCGTAAGCTTCCAGGCAAGAACTAGCCATGATATATGTGGCTAACCAATTAATGGTTATGCTTCCTGACAATGCCGGTGAAGGTTATCTCTGGTTAGCGTCATTCTCTTTTTTATTATATCTGATACAATCAATCAGAAATAAAATCTGAAATTAAATGATATTATTCATACATATATCTTTAATAAACTTACATACCCTCTTAGGATCTATAAGCTCACGGTGAGATTATTTTGGTTGAAGTTAATCTGCCCTGCATGCAGCGTGAAAAAATAACTTTTCTTGCAGATACTCTCTTCTAGTTTCTCACTTTGGCTTCTGGATTTGGTGTGTGTGTGATTTTCAACGCGTCCCTCTGTCCTTATATTTCAGTCTCTCGCGCGTACGAGAGAGCACCTCTAAAAGTCCCAAAAGATTTTCGTTTCATCTCCTGGTTTGAGGCTATTTGAAGCAATCTGTGTTTTTCCTGTACTTGTTTTTTTCTTCTGTTCACTACACACTTATATTCTTCAGTCCTTTCTATGAATCATTTCCTTTTCCCCATATGCGGCTTTCATTACATATAAGTTTTATACAAATCCGTTGAGGCTTGTTAGTGTAATAAATTTTTAAAGATTATTAGCTAACTTTTAGCCGATGTGATGAAGGTGAAAAATATTAATTATCTTTAAAACTATTTATATTTGAATAATATTCTTTTGGATATAATTCCTAGTCTATCTCCTTTGTTGAATTATTTTTATTTAATATTATTCCAACCGGGCGTTCTCCTGTAGTGAATAATTTAATGTCCAGTAAATGCAAACTTTGAAAGTCCGCCATTCATTCCTATTAGCTATTTCCCCATTCTTCAGTAATACTGTATGGCTTTTAACCGTAATTCACATTTCCCGTCTACTACAAACTTCAAAGAAAGACCGCCGCGCTGACCTTGCGCTGGTTTGTGTGTGTGGGAGTCGCGCTACACATTTTTTTTTCACAACAAAGCAAGAGGAACCAAATTTCGCTACAATAAACACTAAATCATCATCATCAGCTGCCATCTCCACAACGAAGATCCATTGTTCCATGGATCTCCAACGTCTTCTGTCTATTGTCTTGAAAGTGCACGCTGATAGACTCTTTCATGTTCATCTCTTCATGTTGTCTTTCCACTTATAGCGCTGTCTACCTCTTGCACGTTTGCTTTCAACTCTACCTTCTATTATTGTATTCAGTACGGTGTAATGTTATTGTGATAGGGTGGGTGAGATGGCGATGATGATATTATTGTGATGTGTGATCACTCTCTTGTCACACTCGCACCGACCCGAACAACAATAAAACTCTTGATTCTAGAGGCAGGGGCTATATTTATTTTTACAACCCATTCAGTGACAAAGCAAACATTAAACAAATAAACTAGCGAACATAACAAAACAAAACTAAACAAAACAAAACACCCAACAGTGCCCGATGCTAATGTGTCATGTCTTTGTGTTCTTCTGTGTAGGTACACAAGGCGCCTCGTCGTTTGCTCTCTCGTGTGGACTGAATCTTCAAATCGGCCTTTTGCCGATCGCTATTTCTTTATATAAACCGCGGTCGAATCACTCAATTCACCGCGCGCCACGCGTATCAATCTTGGCTACTTAAATATCACACGCGATTATCGCTTTAGAAGGCATGAAAACACAGAAATATACACTATTTCTAGAGCAAAAACACAATTCTACACCACAACTCTATTTTTAAGGCTTTATTGTGGCCTTTTCATCAATCTTGAAGAATTTACATCTCAGCATGCTTCGCGCACTTCTAAAATACATGCGCGCACTTCTAAAATACATGGGCGATAAATCTGCCCAAAAACAGGAAGGGGGCGGGCGTCTCCTTTTCGGCCCCATCACATATCTCCCTCCTGATTTTGTTGTCGTCCCGACAACATCACTACCTCATCACTACCTCTGGCGCTTCAGTCGAAATCTCTCGGATCGTTGGTGCTGCGCTTGATTATTTCTCAGCGGCGATGTTTTGGGCTCAGATTCTGTATTCGGTACAACCCGGCTGGAGACACTCTTGGTCGTCATGTCTCCAGTTGTACGTTGTCGGGCTGTCAGCCGCTGTGGTCTTGAAGACTCGCTCACCGGTGCCGCGTCGCTGTCTGCCCGTGACATCTGCCTGTCCGTGCTTGCAGCTGTCGAGTTTGAAGAGAGATCGCTCTTGACGTGCTTTCCACTCATCTTGTGTGGACGGTGGCTTACGTTCCCCACAATCTGCCTTTGATGAGTCTCCTCTGCTGAACCTTGATTTGCACTCCCTCCTATCTGCTTAGGACCGGTTTCCTCCCCTGCACGACGACCAATTTTCTCGGCGCCCTTAGTGTGACTGTTGTCGTGGTCATCTCTTGGCTTGCGCCCTAAAGGCAACCTCGTTGTGGCAGTACGTCTCGGGAGAAAGAGCTCCTTGAGGGACAGGTGGCTATCAAGTGTTCAGTGGACTTGCATCGAAAACATCTCTTTGGAAGCGGGCCCTGAGGGCACTTGGCTGCCATGTGGTCTGACAGGTCTCCACAATTGTAGCATCTTATCTTTCTGGGCTTCCTCTGTGTCATGGGTCGCTTCCTGCTGCCCTTACACTCTTGACCGCCAATGCCGCATACATAAATTGCTTCCATGCCCTGGACCGATGGTTTGCTGTCAAACTCTACTCGTTCATTCCTCGCCAGACTCCGGAATCCCTTTCTGTAGATCTTGGTCTGATGTACGAATACATCAATACCTCCATCATCTGGCGTGATGAACCCCCATCCCCTGTGGACACTATACCACTTGCACATCCCTTTTCGCCTTGTCGGTGCAACTGCATTTGTTGGTGCTGTCAGCTCACAACTTTATTTGGCAACAGCCTGACTCTCACATACACGAAGGTCTAGTTGAGGTTCCTGCTCACACACCCCCTCGTTGTGCTTTGGCTGCTTCCGCGGTTGGCTTGGTGCTTTTTTTCTCTGCACCTCCTCTTGTGCTGGCGAACTGGCCTCTGACATCTGTGCTATCTGGGACTTTAGGAAGGATAATTCTGCTCTGAGTGCCTCCTTCTCCTTCTGAACTTCCACTTGCTATCTGGACCAGTGTCTCAGGCCTTTTACTTTCCCCATAAGCAGCATATTCCCAAGGGAAATTCCTGGTCATCTCACTGACTGGTGGTTGCTCGCTGTAGGCTCTTTCTATTATCTTGAGTAACTGCTCAGGGCTGGCTTTGGTTCCGCCATGTATCCGTAATTCTCTAGATACCCATGGTGTAACGTTGTTCCTTATCATGTCTAACTTGTCTTCTGCACAAAAAGGCGCCACCTTCCACGCGGCTTCCACATCCTCCACAAACTCTTGCCAAGTGGGACTCCCCTCTCCACTAAACAACCTTATCTCTGGCTCCTTCACGTACAATATCTTCACAGGCGCATTAGCCATCTTGCTGCAGGAATGCACTGCTGGGTGTTTACAATATTTGTTCGTTTGCTGTTTGCTCAGTGTCACTGTCTGCCTTATCCTGCCGACGACGCCAATTGTGATAGGGTGGGCGAGATGGTGATGATGATAGTATTGTGATGTGTGATCACTCTCTTGTCACACTCGCACCGACCCGAACAACAATAAAACTCTTGATTCTAGAGGCAGGGGCTATATTTATTTTTACAACCCATTCAGTGACAAAGCAAACATTAAACAAATAAGCTAGCGAACATAACAAAACAAAACTAAACAAAACAAAACACCCAACAGTGCCCGATGCTAATGTGTCATGTCTTTGTGTTCTCCTGTGTAGGTACACAGGGCGCCTCGTCGTTTGCTCTCTCGTGTGGGCTGAATCTTCAAATCGGCCTTTTGCCGATCGCTATTTCTTTATATAAACCGCGGTCGAATCACTCAATTCACCGCGCGCCACGCGTATCAATCTTGGCTACTTAAATATCACACGCGATTATCGCTTTAGAAGGCATGAAAACACAGAAATATACACTATTTCTAGAGCAAAAACACAATTCTACACCACAACTCTATTTTTAAGGCTTTATTGTGGCCTTTTCATCAATCTTGAAGAATTTACATCTCAGCATGCTTCGCGCACTTCTAAAATACATGCGCGCACTTCTAAAATACATGGGCGATAAATCTGACCAAAAACAGGAAGGGGGCGGGCGTCTCCTTTTCGGCCCCATCACATTATTTTACATGGCCAAAATATTTTAGCTGTGTAATTTTGATCTCTTTCATTAATTCTATTGTCATTCCTATGGGTTCTGGTACCTCTTTATTTGTTTTCTTCTCTTTCCACGAAACGTGCCCCTTTCTTCTATATATGTCTACATCTCAAAGACCTCAATTCTTTCCTCTAATTGCTTGTCCATGTTTCTACACCATACAATAATGAAGAATATATATAGCATTTGATGATTCACATTTTGCATTTGTGAATTAGTTGTTTACGTGTTAGTATTTGCCTCGTGTTGTTGAATGTAACTATATAATACACATCAATCAAATATATTTGGATATAGAATTATTAACAACGTGATTTCAATACAGAACCTTAATCACATTTTTAAAATATTGCTTTCTAACGCGAATTGAAGAGAAGCAGCAACGTAAGGCTCATTAAACTAAGTAAGTTCATGATTAATATCAAATGTGAAATTTTCAATTTTCATACATATTACGTATTTACTTACTTACTTAGTCGTTCCACTTCTACCCTGGAGTGTAAAGTTCTGCCAGAAAAGCGCCATACTATCCTATCGGCTGTCTTCTTCCTGGTCTGGGTCCAGTCTAGTCCTGGTTCCTTCAGAGATTGCATGATGTCCTCCCAGCAAACTCTGGGTCGTCCTGGAGGTGTGGATCCTTGGCTCTTGGTTTGCCATATTTGTCGTGGTAGCCGATCTTCTCCCATTCTGTAGACATGACCAAACCATCGCAATATGGACTGTTCCACTTGAGTCATTTATGTAGCATTTATAATAAAATTTCAAACATATCTAAAATTATTACTTCGCAATTCTTTAATTATGAATATATTATACTGGAAATGTCAACCTTCGTGAAATAGTTTCGAATATTGTTGCTGGTTATATTCAAAAGAATTCTTTTTACTATGTCTCCAGCTGTATGGAGCGTCTGTGGTGGATTTTGATGTTATGAATTGTTGTTATGTATTATTATTGTAATAAATGAGATTAGATATGAAGGTCCCTGAATTTACTCAATAATATTGTGAACTTTTCAGGGTGCCTTTCCGCTACCACCCCTTTTATCTCATTCAAAATGTATTTATATTAGTATATTAAATGACTTCGTGTTGTGTCTAGGGTTATGAATGTAGAGTGTGATGCACAATAATTAACAAACATACACACAAATAGTTTATTATTCACAACAGCACACAGTACTACCACAATAACATACAAACGACACTCTAAAAGGCTATCTTATTTAAGACTGTGGTTGAATTTTGTGTAAATAAGATTTTTACAGTTTTATTATCCTGATTCAAATTTATTTGTAATCAGGACTGACAATTTAAAAGTGAAATCATAATAATCAATTACATCAGTCAAATAGCACAATAGATCTTTTGTCCATATATATAATATTTTTCTAATATGCGTTTGTAGTGTTCTCCTACTTTTAGGTAACACTGGTAGTACTACTTGGTTGTTGTTTTAAATCATGTCCTTTTGGAAATGTTTGTTTCTATTTTGTCACTTGTGGAACTATTAAATAATTGTCCCAGTGTTATTCACTGGCATAAGATCGTTCTTTTAAAGTTCTGTAGTTGAGCTCTCAGGTGCCGAACGAGAACTTATCTTTGCAGTAGAATATAAGTTGAACCTTTCCTCTGCTCGCTTGACAATCTGTTCCCTGTTTGATAGGCAGTGGCCACTAGCATGGGCTCTCAGTAAACAAGCAGAGTCTTGAATCAATCAATTTTCAAGCGTTTGGTACCACATTAACGTCAGTACCCAGGACCTCTGAAATGTGAAGGTATGCATCCTTCGTAATATCTAGCATACACTAATAGTCCACAGTTAAGGACATGTATATTACAAACAAAAAAAAGGATCATATCCTTATACAAACCGATGCCACCATTTTCTTTTGATATGACAATGTACACAAGTATTCCTTTCCCTAATAGATACAACGCCACTGCAATTTCAGCTGTAATCTCTTCCATATAATAGGATAGGTGTTATGCTCCTTTATGACAATCATACCTATTCTTGTTGTTTTACACCTCTCTGACAGTCTATCACATGGTGGATCAATCTTTAGGCTTTGCCTCATGTTCACTATAGACCCACTCATGTCCAGACATATATTATTATTTCATATTCAATTTTTATATAAAATGCAGGTTAATAAATGTCAAGCTTACCACAATTTTCAATGAAATATACACAGAGACGATGACTGACACAGTTTCGATCTGTTTTATTGCCCAGGCTGCTTATAACTTGTAGTTTAAAGCACAGCCTGCTCTCATCTATCACTGTTGAAAATTTTCTTAGAAATGGCGTCCTCCCCAACGCTTATTCTGACAATATCAATTCAGTTAGCCAATCTCTATTAATTTTACAGTGTAAACAGTCTTTTCAAAAATATCATTCAAACTTTTCCTACGTTTCTAGGTTATTTATGTTTATTCAAAGGTCAGCCAATAATATTTAGTCTCACTTCAAATGCCACCCAATCAGATTCACTGTACCATCCTAGCCTATCTGTCACCTACTTTTTTCCAAAAAAATATGCGATCCAATCTAAGCAGATATGACTTGACCTGACAGTATCTCTGATCTCTATGTATTGTTTTATCAATAATTAATTAGTTAAGGGACTAATTATATAACTAATAACATATTCTTGGTCAGCAAGTCTTCAGGTACACGAATATTCAATTTTTAAGGGGCTATGTGGTTTGGTTCACAATTCTAACTTTTTTCATTGTATTTGGGGAAACCCCTAAGGCAAGGCTTGCCACTGTGCTAGTGTTGGATTTTAGTTTGAAATCAATGCGAAACGAATTAGCATTTTCATCTATCCTTGCCCCTCCTCGTTCCACAATGCATTTTAGGGAAATGTTTCTTAGAACTAGGAAAAAGTGGGTGTTTATGTCAAGGACGAATTTGAAAAATAGGGTACCGTTTTGGTCGGCTATTCGTTAGCAAATAATAATCTGAAGGTGTATGCGACACTAACCGTTCTAGCAGAAAATTCTTTTATACTTTCTTATCTTTGCCTTTATGCCCTATACTGTTATATATTAATTTAGATATTGTATTTAGAAATTCACTACACTACTCTAGAATCCTAGAGCCGAGATTCCGGCGCCTAGCTGAGCCACAATTGGATGAGGTCCAGTGCGGATTCCGAGCAGACCGAAGTACTCAAAACCTAATCTTCACACTCAGACAGCTGAGTGAAAAGGCCCTTGAGTATAAGAGTGAGATCCATCTTTGTTTCATAGATCTGGAAAAGGCATTTGACAGGGTCCCCTGGAGCAAACTTTGGGACTGTTTGGCACGGAAGAACATTCCAACACCTCTGATTCATGCTATACAGAGCTTCTACAAGTCTTGCAGAAATTATGTGAGGACAGCAAACCATAAGTCAGAAGAGTTCAGGACCACCACTGGTGTAAGACAAGGTGATACACTTTTTATTTTCATACTCCTCATGGACGATGTTATCAAGTCATGTAAGGAGAGAACAAGAAAGTATTCAGTGGGGTACTGGAAGATGAGACAGGTATGTATTTCAGAGCTGGCATTTGCTGATGATGTTGCCCTGACTGCTAAATCAGAGACACATCTCCAATCCAACCCGCAAGCCTGGAAGGAAGAGCTGGAGAAGAGAGGGATGGTCATAAGCAGCTCTAAAACAAAATCCATGGTGATGTCACGAGAAGAAAGAAGACATCAGATTAAGCTGGAAGAACAGGTCCTGGAGCAGGTCGACCACTTTAAATATCTCGGAGCTATTATAGGCCGAAAGGGAGGCATCAAAGAAGAGTTGGCCACTCGAAAAGCAGCAGCTGGGAGACTTTTTCAGGCCATAAATCGAGGATTCCTCAGCAAGAGAGGCTGGTAAGAAAACAAAGATGGCTGCATACCGCTCCACCTATGTCCCAGTCTTGACATATGGATGCAAGTCATGGGCAATGACTACAACCCACAAAAGCCAGATCCAAACCTCAGAAATGAGGTATCTGAGGAAGGTGGTTGAAGTAACAAGAAGAGACATGGTCCGCAACCAGACGATACGTCAAGGCCTAAAATCCCACACCCTGCAGACCCAAGTAGAATATTCCCAACTAAGATGGTTTGGCCATGTCTGCAGAATGGGAGAAGATGGCTACCACGACAAGCATGGGAAACAAAGAGTCAGGGATCCAGACCCGCAGGACGACCCAGAGTCCGCTGGGAGGACAACATTAGACAATCTTTGAAGGACCGAGGACTAGAATGGAACCAGGCCAGGAGGAAGACAGCCGATAGGATAATCTGGCGCTCTCTCTTCCAAACCTCTACACCTCACGGTAGAAGGGGAACGATTAAGTAAGTATATTGACCAACTTTGCAAGGAAATCCCACAGCAAAAGCCTCATTAAATTTCCTTACTTTTCATTTGTATATTTTATTTTATTATTATGTTACATCTTATCTGAATATTTGTTTCTGAAAATATTGTATCACTTATTGTGTAATAAAATAGTCTGTAATATGTGGTAATAATTCAGGGTGGGGCTTCTCTGCTTAGAGTAAAGGGCAGAACCGTCGCTGACAGTGTTGCCACAGCTGGGTCTTTTTGACTAGATCTGGATTTTTGGGCTTCCGTCTGGATATCTGGGTTTTTTTTTTCTTTCCAAATCCGCATAAATCTGGGAATATTTGACAAGTGTCATTTACAATGTTTTTGGTTTCTTTCCATTATACAGTGTAATCAAACTGTTCATGAACACCGTCATTTGACTGAGCACCTATGGGTTTGCCCGGAGTGCAATGACGTCGATTCTGATTAACAATAACAATAAAATAGCATTTGAAAAATTGTGTTTATTATTTCAATTATATATAATATATATATTATTGAATGAGGGATACCGTGTGAACTTTTTTTTTCATTCGGCTCTTCGATTATTTTAAAATGGAGACACAATTAAATATTTGGCTCTTTGTCATGGAAAGGTTCCCGACCCCTGGCCTAAAGGAACTTTTCAAGGCTGAAACTGATCAATACCGACCTCTGAACGACCGCTGTGTTACAAGAACGCCTAATGGCACCAGCAATTATTTTTCTAAAACAGAGCTTCTTAGTCAGGAGTGCATTCACCCCTGGGGGGTACGCTACCCAACTTCTGAGGGTGCGAGATATGCCACATAGTTTAGAAGCTGAATCATAAACACTAAATCATCATCATCAGCTGCCATCTCCACAACGAAGATCCATTGTTCCATGGATCTCCAACGTCTTCTGTCTATTGTCTTGAAAGTGCACGCTGATAGACTCTTTCATGTTCATCTCTTCATGTCATCTTTCCACTTATAGCGCTGTCTTCCTCTTGCACGTTTGCTTTCAACTCTACCTTCTATTATTGTATTCAGTGTCCGGTGTAATGTTATTTTACATGGCCAAAATATTTTAGCTGTGTAATTTTGATCTCTTTCATTAATTCTCTTGTCATTCCTATGGGTTCTGGTACCTCTTTATTTGTTTTCTTCTCTTTCCACGAAACGTGCCCCTTTCTTCTATATATGTCTACATCTCAAAGACCTCAATTCTTTCCTCTAATTGCTTGTCCATGTTTCTACACCATACAATAATGAAGAATATATATAGCATTTGATGATTCACATTTTGCATTTGTGAATTAGTTGTTTACGTGTTAGTATTTGCCTCGTGTTGTTGAATGTAGCTATATAATACACATCAATCGAATATGCTTGGATATAGAATTATTAACAACGTGATTTCAATACGGAACCTTAATCACATTTTAAAAATATTGCTTTCTAACGCTAATTGAAGAGAAGCAGCAACGTAAGGCTCATTAAACTAAGTGAGTTCATGATTAATATCAAATGTGAAATTCTCAATTTTCATACATATTACGTATTTACTTACTTACTTAGTCGTTCCACTTCTACCCTGGAGTGTAGAGTTTTGCCAGTGAGAGCGCCATACTATCCTATCGGCTGTCTTCTTCCTGGTCTGGGTCCAGTCTAGTCCTCGGTCCTTCAGAGATTGCATAATGTCCTCCCAGCAAACTCTGGGTCGTCCTGGAGGTATGGATCCTTGGCTCTTGGTTTGCCATACTTGTCATGGTAGCTGATCTTCTCCCATTCTGCAGACATGACCAAACCATCGCAATTGGGACTGTTCCACTTGAGTCATTTATGTAGCATTTATAATAAAATTTCAAACATATCTAAAATTATTACTCTGCAATTCTTTAATTATGAATATACAGTATTATACTGGAAATGTCAACCTTCGTGAAATAGTTTCGAATATTGTTGCTGGTTATATTCAAAAGAATTCTTTTTACTATGTCTCCAGCTGTATGGAGCGTCTGATTGCCAGAGTGGATTACAGCGCTGCCTGTTCACGGCAAAGGTGATGCGTTTGAATCACGGAGGCGTCACGCTCCAGTCTACCCAACTGTAAGAAAAAGGGTACCTGTTTTTGCTCTTGAGTTATGAAAGGCAAAGGCATCGAGGAAGGGAAATGATCTCGAAGCTTAACTTAGTATAGTGAAGTCTGGAATGCTTCACTTCTCTACGGCAGTATCTACAATGGAACTACCTTTACAGCTGTGTGGAAAAATGCTGGAAATTACATATAAAAGCAATCCAAACTCTTATGCCTGTATGGAAATGTTTTCCAGTTTTCCGGGTCATTACACGCTTTGAATATATAAATAACACACTATCTACCTTTTCAATTAATATAAAAAGTCATTTTCATCTCTTTTTCACATTTCTAGCATTTTACGAGCTAGAAGATAATTGCTTTCGATACTTCTTAAGATGCTTTTAAGGGGCCCGGGGCCTCTAAAAGCTTAAGAACCACTGCCTTTAGAGAATGAGTTTGTCTAACTCGGCTGTTCAGAATAGGTGGGAGCTGGGTTTCAGTAAAAAACCGAGACACATGTTCACGATTGTCTTCTTCTTCTTTGATCCTAAGCCGCCAACCGTCAAAGCAGTCAGTGGCCATTACGCCTGGTGGCGTCTTGTAGGGCAACAACAAATTGATTCCGCTTTGCTCGGTCGGCGGCCATCCTTCGTACAGTGCCCCAACTCTGGTTCATTCTTTGCATCTCAGCCTCCACAGTCCTCCGCCAAGTTTTTTTTTGTCGGCCTCTCTTTCGTTTTCCTTCAGGGGTCCATAGTATAGCTGTTCTTGTGATGGCATCGGGGTCTCTTCTGAGGACATGGCCAACCCAGCTCCAGCGTCTGCCAGCTATGATGGTGTGCATGTCCTCTTGCTTGCTCTGAGTAAACAGATCTTGGTTGGTGATGGTATTCGGCCAAAAGATTCGAAGAATTTTTCTTAGGCATGTTGTGTGAAAAGAGGACAATTTCGACAATTCCTTCTCTGTAACTCTCCAGCTACGAAACTATTATTCATACTTACTCTGGTGAGCATTAGTTAGATGTCGACATACTGCTGGAGTAACACATTTTAAAGCTAGTAAAATTTTGGAATAACCTACTGCCACTGGCATGTTAAAGCGCGGAATTAAAGGAACTTTTCCTGCATACCCAGTGAAATCTCGCAAGCTAGCTTTTAAAAAAAGAACTTTAATCTTGACTTAGCTACATAACCGGTGTTACGTGGGGAAATCGTGTTAATGACCCCTGTCCACGAAGAAATTTTTTTTATGGTGCCTAGTTGGCAAGGAGGATAGCTTCGATTCGCTCCTGAAGCTAGGAGGTGTTCTCGTTCGGAAGGTCCTGGGTTTGAGTCTCCTGTAAGCCTATCACTTCTGTTGTTTTTCTGTTGTCTAGTTTTCTACTTCTTTATTTCTCACGACTGCCTGAAACATACCTGCATGTGTATTATTTATTTACTTTAATTGTGAACTGCATGAGATAGGAATGCGACCTTTTTTTTTTTTTTCAAGTGAACTTAGAAAGGATCCTGTTACACGACCATTGAGGCATACGTATTTAGAATATGGCGTTAGGCCCATATTTTCTTGACCATCGGCACACTAGGGGTGACGTGGTCAACATCACGCCGGCCGCCTTAACCTTCTCAGAGTTGCTCTGGTACCCAGTTGGGGTCAACCCAGGAGCCGTTTGCGGCCTAAAAAAACCCACCTCATCTGGGGATCGAACCATAGACCACTGAGCTAGGAAGCCAGTGCACTAACCACTATGCTACCGCGGCTCCCGCTTCGTCGTATGGTCCACAAATATATACAAGTATATTTGGTTTGGTTTTAAGAACCATCTTCGTCGTATGGTCCACAAACATATACGAGTATATTTGGTTTGGTTTTAAGAACCATCTTCGTCGTATGGTCCACAAACATATACGAGTATATTTGGTTTGGTTTTAAGAACCATCTTCGTCGTATGGTCCACAAACATATACGAGTATATTTGGTTTGGTTTTAAGAACCATCTTCGTCGTATGGTCCACAAACATATACGAGTATATTTGGTTTGGTTTTAAGAACCATCTTCGTCGTATGGTCCACAAACATATACGAGTATATTTGGTTTGGTTTTAAGAACCATCTTCGTCGTATGGTCCACAAACATATACGAGTATATTTGGTTTGGTTTTAAGAACCATCTTCGTCGTATGGTCCACAAATATATACAAGTATATTTGGTTTGGTTTTAAGAACCATCTTCGTCGTATGGTCCACAAACATATACGAGTATATTTGGTTTGGTTTTAAGAACCATCTTCGTCGTATGGTCCACAAATATATATACGAGTATATTTGGTTTGGTTTTAAGAACCATCTTCGTCGTATGGTCCACAAACATATACGAGTATATTTGGTTTGGTTTTAAGAACCATCTTCGTCGTATGGTCCACAAACATATACGAGTATATTTGGTTTGGTTTTAAGAACCATCTTCGTCGTATGGTCCACAAATATATATACGAGTATATTTGGTTTGGTTTTAAGCACCATCTTCGTTGTATGGTCCACAAATATATACGAGTATATTTGGTTTGGTTTTAAGCACCATCTTCGTCGTATGGTCCACAAATATATACGAGTATATTTGGTTTGGTTTTAAGCACCATCTTCGTTGTATGGTCCACAAATATATACGAGTATATTTGGTTTGGTTTTAAGCACCATCTTCGTTGCACGCAGACAACTCCATCAGTGCACCGATCTACTCCATTAGATCACACAAGGAGGATCTCAGCACAGTGCACCATCTCAATAGCACCGGCGAGGATTCCAATGTGTGTATACAGGAATCACACATTCTTAAACATTCGTTGTGGTGAGTAGGGTTCCTAATTTTTACATTTTTTGCCAGGGCAGCGATCGTATGGCACACTCTTCATGATTTTCAACTACCGAGGGATCTTTAACGTGCGCAACTTGCACACAGGGCCTCCTTTTTCGCCCTTATCCGAGAAGGCTAGGTACTACTCAGGAGATCAGGGGAGAGTATGACATCATTAAGAACATACACACAATTTCCATTAATTATATTCCCCGTGCTGGGAGCGAACCCGGTACCTTGAGAATTAAAGGCGGGCGCTATACCTCTGAGCCACTCCCATCCCCGAAATATAAATATATATTTGTGTGTGTATAAGAATATGACAAATTACTGATTATTGATAACTGGTCAGCCGTTTTTATTCTTTACAACATCATGTATTGAAAATGTATGCTCAGTTTTTTAGTGCATTTGCTAACAACAATGAAAGTGGATTCCTAAAACGTGTTTTCCCAAACAAATTACAAGTGCCCAAGCCTTCTTCTTCTCCTTCTTCTTCTTTGATCCTTAGCCGCCGACCGTCAAAGCAGTCAGTGGCCATCACGCCTAGTGGCGTCTTGTAGGGCAACAACAAATTGATTCCACTTTGCTCGGTCGGTGGCCATCCTTCGTACAGTGCCCCAACTCTGGTTCATTCTTTGCATCTCAGCCTCCACAGTCCTCCGCCAGGTTGTTTTTGGTCGGCCTCTCTTTCGTTTTCCTTCAGGGGTCCAAAGCATAGCTGTTCTTGTGATGGCATCGGGGTCTCTTCGGAGGACATGGCCAACTATTCAAGAAAAATTAAGCGTACTCTGCTACTCATCTTTGGAAAAATCTTCCACATGATCTTAGAAACACGCCCAGCCTCTTTTCATACAATCGTAGACTTTTCGAATACTTTATGAGTACTGATACATGCCACCCTAATGTGTTTATGTTTCCAAATAAATATATAATATTGAATGTAGGTTCTAATGATGATGTTTGTACTTTTCAGCATATTTTATTTCATGATTATAATTAGATACTGTGAATATGAGTAGGCTATTGTTTTACTTCCACAACCTTGAATTCCTTTAAATTGATATGTAAAATACATGTGAAAATAAATGAATCCAGTAAAAAATATAAAACAAAGGAAGGGCAAAATGTTAGACGGGTCTTCATGCCTGTGACGAAATTGTTTGTCCTAATTTTTCTTGACTTCAATCCTCTCCGTCAGGCTTCTCGACTATCCCTTCTCATGCTCCTTTTTTCATTATTTTGTTTGCGCTTTATTGATCGAGGTTATCTTGTCACGCCTACCCGGTTTACCTGACCGTTTGACTGGTTAGCTCCAACTAAGGCCCTTTTAGTGGTTAGCTTCAGTTGACTGATAACTGTCTAATGTTCGTCTCAATTGTTACAATTTGTAAAAAGTGCAATTATTAAAGGTGGTTGCTATAAAATTGGAAGATAAAGTAAATAAATAAATTAGGGATGAGACTGATTTTTAAAAGAATTAATCGATTAACTGAATTTCTTTAACCAAAGATTAATCGATTAAGTTCTAACAATTTCATGAATTATAAAAAATCATAAATAACTTTTTTTAAAATCACTGAGGACTACATTTATTATTTTTATTTTTATAGGGCAACATAGACATAAAAAAATAATAATGAAAATACTGAACAGTTACAACCAAACAGTTAACTGTTATTGATAGATACTTGCCAAATTCCTTACCACAAACCTATAACATAGCAAATGCTCTCACATTTAAACAAAACACGTAAACATTGTTAAAAACGGAATAATGGATTAAGATGTGTTTTATCAATTAAAATATTTCAACAATTTATTTAACTAATTAATTTATCAACTAATCGTTGTGAAGACTACAGCTGTGAAAGGATCACATAACTTGCTGATGTTGAACACAAAATTGTGAATACGATCACATAACTTGGTGACGAACACAAAATTATGTACATGATTATATAACTTTTCTATTGTAAGTGCATTTTGAAATACAAGTTTGTAGCCTAGAGCGAGTTTTTCTCTCTACGTGTTTAATTATTATTATTATTATTATTTTGCTTTAAAGAAAATTATTGGCAATGAGTTCAAAATTTGGGTAAAAAGGAACGACCCCGAAATGTCACATTGAAGGTAAACATGACCTTGACTTTTGATATGAAACTTTCCTTGTTCGCCCAGCAGTGTTGCCACAGCTGGGAATTTTTTTACTCGATGTAGGTTTTTTGGCTTCAGTCTGTGTATCTGGTTTTTTTCTTCCAAATCTGCATTAATCTGGGTATATTTGACAATTGGCATTTGCAATGTATGTAAATTCTGTGCGATGAGCATTATGCATTATATTAAATTATAATTAAATGTAAAAAAATTATGTGCTATATATTTTTTATTCCACTTAAATTTAATTCTTGTTTTTAACCACATCAATGACGTTGTTTTTTACTCGTTTACATTAACTATCTATTTCTTGTTATCCTGTTAATGGCTGTCATCCACAACACTCAGTCATTTCTGCGATGTGTTTTAAAGTATTCTTTTTAAATTTTAGACTTAAGCAGATAATCAGCATATTGTTTTTTTTTTTTTGGTCTAAATATAATTAAAATTAAGATTATAAAATGAGCGACGATGAAGGTACGCAAGGTAGTTGTAGCAGCATGACGACACTCACGCGACCGCGTAAAAAAGTGAAGCCATGTTATCAGCAGACTTTTTGTGAGGAATGGCTAACAGACAGCGAGCTGAAGGATTGGATAAAGCCGGACTCTGGTAATCGCTATGCTGCGATTTATGCTGCGATTTGTAAGGGTTGTTCCTATACATTAACTAATGCCAACAAAACAGCTTTATTGACACATAAAGGCACACAGAAGTAGACCTATATGAAAAACCTCGAAGCCAAGATCAAAACTCTGAACATTAACAAGTTTTTCATCAAACCAAAAGAGCCCTGTCTCCAAGACAAAATTGCTAAAGCGGAGATATTGTTGTATGCTTTCATGGCACAACATAATACTCCACTTTCGAAAGTTGATCATTTGATTGAATGTTGCCGAGTCGCTGACAAGTGACAATTTTCAACAGTAACAAGTTACAACTAACATTTTATATTTGATTTGAGGAACATTTTGTTAATGTAACTACTGTAAGTATGTTACTGTTAAAATATCTCATTGTCAAGAGTTCATATATTGGGGTGTTAATAAAATCATTTTTATATAATTGTGAATTTTTGGTAATAAAAAAAAAAATGAAATAAAGAAATAAATAAAAATTGGTAGCACACAGATTTTTTTGGGCTAAAGTTGCACTAAAAGATTGTGTAAGCATTGTCTATCCCGTGTATTTGAGGCATAAAATAATCTGGGTATTTCTGGGGTTTTTTTAAAGAAGAAAATCTGGTTTTATCTTCTGAGTGGCAACCTTGTTGCCCAGTATCCCGGGGTTCTCTGAATAGACAAAGAAATAACAGGAACAGCTGCCTGCACCTTCAGGTATGTTGTATAAAGCGGCTAATGTGAGGTTCTGCACTAGGCTGGCAACCTCAGCATGTTAAAATAATTGCAGAAGAATCCACTGCTTCAAGAGTACGTGAATGCTTGGTGCTGCCCTGCAGTTGTTGCTCCTTGCTACACAAGAAGCGCAACGGAATTTGATGATCTATCGTTGTTTAAGTAAACTTAAAAAATAACGAAAGGTAACGAACAATTTCTTATTCGCCATGAACTTCTGGATAATTTACCCTATTTCTTTGTTTGCTTGTTTTGTTTTGTGTGTAAACGATATGACGAATTCATTCCCTTTTATTCTATTTTATTATATATATATTGTAAAACATAGCAGATACTGCCGTAGAGAAGTGAAGTCTTAGAGACTTCAATATACTGGGTCCAGCTTTCTTATGAGGTGGGGTGAGCTGTTCCATTCCTCGCTACCTTTGCCTTCCCTAACTCAAGAGCGGACTCAGGTAGTAGGGAAAGTTTATTGTCTGTTTTAGTGCATCTAGGAACAACAACAACAAAAGCGGATCTTTGAAACCTATTTTTCCCTCTTTGTTTAGTTTATTAGCTGGGATTCCGCAGGGTATTAACACTTATTAAAGTGGTTCCTGTGTGGGGAAAATGCTGAGAAACCCTGGTCTAAATACTGAAGGTGAAACGAAGTAACTCTACACGTATTTTCTGACCTAATTCGGCAGATATTGTGCTGCTCGGCAGTTTAACTCTACACGTATTTTCTGACCTAATTCGGCAGATATTGTGCTGCTCGGCAGTTAAAACAAGTGGGTGACGTCGCTCAGACCTCGTAAACAAAGGTGAATGAAACCTTCATGACACAGAAATATGTAGCGTGACTCGAAGTATGCCAGCTGTTGCCATTTTCAGGTCGATGCCATTCATTCACCTTTCTCTTGCAGTAGCTTGCCCGTAACCTTGTTTTTAAGTTCGGTGCTATCGGCTACAACCCTCACTACGTCCTCTTATCATCACGTGATTCTTGCGCATTCACCATAGTAATGTTACTATTCATACATAGTGAATACGTTTTTGTATGCGTTTTTTGTTTAATAAAGCGAACAATTATTTTTTTAAAGACTTTGAAATTTGAGTAGATAAATGCCACATGGTCAGATCTGTTATTTAGTCACAAGGTGAATGTATATTATCCATGTTGCCATTATATAAAGAGAAAGTTTAACCCTCGTTATGAATCAAGCTGCGACAAACCTGGGCAGCTGGCAATGTAATAGAGCGACAGTAAAATGGAGTGATATCTCCGTGGAAACGCTCTACGGTGATGTCAACAGCCTCAAACTGATCACTGCTGTCTTTGAACATATTCAAGTTGACCACTGCTGTCTTTGAACATATTCAAGTTGACGTCTGAGAGTGTACGAAGAAGAAGAAGAGAGTTATCTCCCCACTATGCAAAACGGAAAAGTATGGAAGATCATCATCGACATTTTGCTTTGCGCTCCATATGAATCATGGACCTACCATTGCAGCTCGTCTGCTTGCAGGAAGCCTGCACTAATCGTTCACATGGTTTTGCTCGAGTGGTTTAAGTTACCATTTGTTTTACATAATTAAGTTGCCAGCTATATGTACATTCTCATATTAGTCGCCTTGAACGATACACCTGAAGGTACATGTGGCGAGAGGTTTTATTTGGCTCTTGGATCAGTATAGTACTGACAATTACAGAAATAGAATTTCTGCAGAAAATGGTGAAGTCCCAGTGTCTGAGAGGACTACTGGTATCACAAATTAGTTACAGCTGTGAATGATCTGATCTCGAAACAATAGTAGAGAGGAGACCGACATAAAGTGCCACCTCCGCTGTGTAACTAACTGTGATATTAAAAAAAAACCAAGGAAACAGATTTTGCTTAACAGACTGGGGGGGACCAAAGATGTAGAGTCAGGACAACCTCTATGCTCCTGCGGAGTTCCAGGCAGCTGGATTGACGACCCACGATCTCAGGTTTTAGGACACGAATAAAACCTGTAACAAGGAAAAATAGGGGCTAATTTCTGTCCTCAAGCCCACCTATTTCTATTGTATATGATATGAGCGTGTCTCAGTGTCTGCATGTAAAATGAATGACAACATGGCTTAGTATGATTTAGCAATAGCGAGACAAGACAGGTGTCTACTTGCAAAACATTCTTTCTGATAAACTAATACATGGATACATTCAATAATATAAATTCAATGCATGAATACATTCAATGATATAAATTCAATACATGAATACATCCAATAATATGTACGCAATACATGAATACATCCAATAATATGTACACCTAGGTGTGATACAACCATTTCCTTCCCCCTATAATATATCAGGCCCTTGCTAAACTGGATGGCAACATATATCCTAACCATATTGTTGTGTTCTGATGATAGGAGTATATGCGACGAGGACTGTCTGGTTATATATATATATATCAGGTTGGAGTTATAGGAGACAATAGATTGGAGTTAGATGAGACAATAGATTGAGTCCTAACAAGGACTGTTTTGGTTATATTTCAGTTGGTGTTATCTGAGACAATAGACTGAAGTTATAGGAGACAATAGATTGAGTCCTAACAAGGACTGTTTTGGTTATATTGCAGTTGGTCTGAGATAATAGAGTGAAGTTATAGGAGACAATAGGTTGAGTCCTAACAAGGACTGTTTTGGTTATATTTCAGTTGGTGTTATCTGAGACAATAGACTGAAGTTATAGGAGACAATAGATTGAGTCCTAACAAGGACTGTTTTGGTTATATTGCAGTTGGTCTGAGATAATAGAGTGAAGTTATAGGAGACAATAGGTTGAGTCCTAACAAGGACTGTTTTGGTTATATTGCAGTTGGAGTTAGATGAGACAATAGATTGAAGTATAGGAGACAATAGGTTGAAGTATGAGTCCTATTAGTCTTCGTCTATTCAATCATAATAGGAAATACAATCATTATACTTAATTTCACCAAGATACAATCAGTAACCTGATAGGTAGTATAAATGACACACAAAAAATACCAACATTATAGACCTGCTGAAAGCCTATTTTCCTAAAGGTTATCGTAAATATATTTACCGTCTAAGATTCAAAACCGGCCAGATTTTGACTCGACTTAGCAAAGCAGGCTGCAGGTCATTGCACTCCAGGTAAGCTATAAATCAAGGTGACAGCTTCTCCTCTTCAGTCGGTCGGTATCTCTGGCGTCGCGTCGGTGATGTGTGATTATGCATAAAATCCGCCCGATTATATAGGTAGGTGAATGCTTAAGGAAAGCGTTTGGTTGGTTCCTGGCGGAGCAAAATGATTGGTTTCCTGCAGTTTAGTCTCATGCTCTGTACAGCCTAATTTTATTCAGTTTTCCTCCGCCATCTTGCGTGAACAAGATGGCCGTTAATTTATTCTGTCTCAGAGACTGGTGAACGGTGCTCGTTGATTGGTTGAAGCAAATCTGTATCTCGACATAGTGATTAACAAAGTAGTGGGTTACACTCGTTTCACGACAGTACAGTAGGCCTATTTATTAAATGTATTGGTATTTTCACAAACTCCTGAGAACCACATGCGATAAGTACGGAAGAAATTAAACTTTTAACTTTGTATCGCTGCTGTTTTTGTTGTTGTTGTTGTTATTGATCAATGTCACAGAGGTTTTATGATCATTGAATTGCCTATATCCTCTTCTTTTTCTTTCACCCGTATCCTCTATTTTATTATCTCTCTTTACCTTTTCCTGTATTTTTCGCATCCATTCGTTTGCGAGAAATATTTTCTTCCTCATTCTCAACTTTACCGGTTTTTTTCTCATACTGGTAAACGCATTTATGACATAACGTGTCAGTCTCTACAGAGACGGGAGAGCGTTAAATGCATTCTATTTGCATTAGATGTCAGTGGACGAAACTGTGACTTTCGCTTATCTCAGACATACGAGCAGACTATGTCTGCACTTTCAGCTGACAGGCGCGTTTTCTTCGGCTGAGCGCTCAGGAAAGGCGCGATAACTGACATCTCTACGGCGCAGTACGTAGAACAGGTGTCTGGGAATTCCACCTGACACGACACTCATTGGGGCCCATGGTCAGCGCGAGGTGCGAAAACTGCCTAGGCTGCCAAGCCGTGGAGTCATCGGAGACAAGCCGTCTGAGAGTCGCCTGCTAAAATAATCAGACGAGAATAAACTTTCTAAACTAACTTTATTAATGCTAGATGCTTCATGAGTGGTGACGGAATACGTAGGTATTCCTAATTCATGATGATTGATTTTATGTATATAACTTATTTCACAGGAAGGTTTAAATGATAAGTCAAGCGGTATGCTTGCAGTTTAAAAAAAATGTAAGTTATAGTTAGTACCTAATATGTAAAATATTTCATATATGTTTTTCTTTATTCAGTGAAAACTGGGTAACCCAAATTTTGCCGGCGTTTAGTACAGAGACATACCTGCGAGAAACATAAACATTTTCATCTTTTAACCACGTGGGTTTACAAGTTAACACCAGTCTGACAGTGCGTGTGTCTTCATAAATAGACAGAGTACAACTCTCACTAACGGGTTTTATTAAAGACTAAATGTTTTATACTGGGCCTTTGAGCCAGATCAGATTTTCTGCACAAACTCTATGTACAAATTTAGCCGTTGTGGCAAGAAACATATTAACGTCAGTAACATTCCGACGGAGTTTCGACAAGTGGTGTGGTGACGAAATATAGTCTTTTCCTGAAAGTAGACCCCGATCTGACATTCCTCAATTCTAGAAACCTAAGCTATTGACACTGTGTGTCACGTAGGTCTTTATGTCATTAAATTACCTACATCTTCTTCCTATTCTCTCACCCTAATCCTTTCATTTATATTCTTTCCATACTTGTTTTTCCTGTATTTTTCGCATCACTCGGTTGCGAAAAATATTTTCTTCAGTATTCTAAAACTTTACCTGTTTCTTTCTCAAAACTGAGAATCGCGCTAGGACGATATTACGTAGATGTCAGGGCTGCAGGGCGTCAGAAGGCGTGATAAGTCGGTTCGCTGAACATAGGACGTAGACAATCGTCTACATTCTCACCGAGCGCGCGAGCTTCTTCTCGGCATAAGTCCCGGTGAGGTGTGATACTTTACATCTGCACCGGTCAGTATTCAGACATTTGTCTGAAAAATCCCAAACTGACACGGCGCTCACTGTGGGCCATGGTCAGCTGTAGTGTGAAAACTGCCCTGCATTGGAGACAGGTTGTCTGAGATTTCGCAACTGACACGCAGAAAGTGGCAGTTTACGACAGCCTCTTCTAGTTACGTAGTTGTTATGAGAAAGGGGAAATTATTTTGTTTTTGCGAAATAAACGTTCATCTCTTTGTCTGGGTTTTCATATATGCTAGAATGAGCTAGATTTCATTATCACTCAGTAACTTCGCAGTCAAGACTAGAACAAGCCTCGTTCGATTTCTAAAAATCTCTGTTAAAAGAGATGGCCTTTAGTTTGATCGAAGTGGTTTAGTTCTTAGGAATTCTGTGTTTGAGGTATCATATATTATTATCTAGTATATCTAGTATTTTGTGAAGTGTTTATAAGTGCTAAATCGCTATTTATTTCTCTAGGTAGATCTGGTGCAGAGCGAATAATTTATAAGTCTGTATTAATTTCTAGTGACGTGTCTCAGTGGAAAGCAGGATAAATTATATTTCCAGCTTAAATTCAGTCGGCTATTACTAAATTTAATTTAACTGCTAAATAACACTGGCTAACAAAAAAAAAATTTTTTTTTTCTTTCTCTAACATTTCTATGTTTTTCTGGTCAATTTTAATGCGCTGTTTTTAAATCTGCAAACCGTTTTTCTCTATCAGGTCGGGATCTCGAGAAATACGCAATTGAAGTTTTTTAACAACGCATACAGTATTATAACATCATTCGTACAAGACGTATAACACTTATGTAGGCTTGAATTTCTTTGCAGTCGACTTTCGTCGGTGAATGGCATGTGGTACATCGCGATGAAACATCCAACAATAATCGGCAAGCATGGTCACACTCCACCGTCCTTGATAACGTGACTCCATTACGGCGATATCTTGATGGAATCGTTCTCCATGTTCATCGCTGACTTCGCCAAGGTTGTCAGGGAAAAAGTCAAGATGCGAATCGAGCAAATGGATTTTGAGGGACATGTTACAGCCCATAATTTCTGTATGCATCTATGCACTGCTTAACAATATGCACATAGTCGACAGATTTGTGATTTCCCAGAAAGTTATCGACGATCGATTTGAATGCCATCCATGCGTGAAGTTCACTACCATGTAACAAGTTCTCGAATTGTTTGTCTGCAATAACTTTCCTAATATGAGGTCCTACAAAGATACCTTCCTTTATCTTTGCATCGCTAACTTGCGGAAACTTTTCTCGAAGATAAGTGAAAGCTTTGCTCATTTTATCTAATGCTTTTACGAAATTCTTCATGAGCCCCAACTTTATATGTAACGGTGTTAAAATGATGCTGTCTTTGTTAACTAATGGCTCGTGTATTACATTTTTATGCCCGAGCTGCATACGATCCCTGATAGGCCACACCTTTCTTGCATAATGTTCCTGTCTGTTGCGGCTGTCCCATTCACATAGGAAGCAACAAAATTTAGTATACCCAGTCTGCATGCCCGTGAGAATTGCAATGACCTTTAGGTCTCCACAAATCCGCCATTGGTAGTCATTGTACTTTATTTTTGCCAAAAGTATAGCCATATTGTCATAAGTTTCTTTCATATGAACAGAGTAGGCGACTGGAATTTTGCAATAGCAAATGTCATCATCCATCTCAAAGTATTGAACAAGTTCTCTGTGTCTATGACGAAATTTAGATATCAAAGTATTGGGCGCTAAAAGATTCCATTCTTTGAGTCGCGAACCGAGTAATTCCTCTTGTCCTTTGGTAAGAGCGAGATCACGTATTAGATCTGAAAGGTTAATTAAGTGAACACCATCATTCACCGGTATATAATCCGAGTCAGAATTAGTTTCTGAAGCAGGTAAACTATCACTTTCTGATGGTTCATTGACGTCCAACGGATATTGTTCTGGTGGAACTGGGATCGGACACGTGATTGGATCACGAGACACTGGTTTCGAAACCGATTCAATATTTGGATAAACCACAGACTTTCTAGTTTTAAAAGTGAAACCATGGATATTTGTCAAGCAGAAGTAACAATCAGTAGCGTGATTTGTCTTGTTCATGCCATATTACTGGCACTCCAAAAGGCATCGACTTATGCTTCGGCGATTTTCGTAACCAACCTGCGAATGTATTTGCACAAAGTCGAACAAACTGCATTTGGCTTCCAAGATTTATTTGCATCATCAACTTTCGAATCGAAATAAAGTTCATATGCTTTCTTTAGTAATGGTGTAAAGTTTTTCTGGTGAACACGATCGGTAAAATATCCGCACACGTAACAGAACAGATCAGCTGAATTTCTACAACTTCTAGAAGCCATATTTCGCTCAGAATTATTTCAAAATACAGTAACTATTGGAAAAATAGCGTAACATATGTCATGCATCTTTTAGCAGTATAAAAAGTGGAATTATTTTGCATTTTATTAATTTTTAATAAGTTATGTAGTAAAAATGAAACGGAGCACATAACGGTTTCCCAAAAATATATGTATTCACAAATATCTTAAAAACCTGACGTGATAGAGATAAACGGATTTCAAATTTGAAATCAGCGCAAAAAACTGACATAAGAACACTTATTCTTATATAAGAAAGAAAAATGTTGTTTGTCAGTGTAATCAGACGAAAACATAATTTTCAAACTAACTTATAACTGCTAGACTAGATGTCTCATGAGTCGTGACGAGAATATATTTATATATATCTCTAATTCATGATGATTAATTTATGACTATAACTTATTTCACGGGAGGTGTTAAATGATAAGTTAAGGTTTACGCCCGCAGTTAAAATATAAGTATACCCTTAAACATAGGATGTATAAATATTTCATATATATGTTTCTTTATACAGAGATTTCTGTGGTAACCTAACTATACCAGCGTTACGTACTGATGAACCTATCCTGTGAAGACTAAAAAAAAAAAAACTTTTCCCTTAAAGACTTGGTCGTAAGCTTTTCAAGAACTTTAACGTGAACTGAAATAACGGGCCCAGGGTGCCTGAATTAGTCCTTCCAGAAACGATATTCTAAAGTACAGCCCTTGTGGCAAGTAACATTATTCATAGCATTAAACTTTCCGACATCTTTTTGACCAAATGTGTGGTGAACCCTGATTATCTGTTGAG
Source organism: Oreohelix idahoensis (assembly GCA_024509875.1). NCBI lineage: Eukaryota > Metazoa > Mollusca > Gastropoda > Stylommatophora > Oreohelicidae > Oreohelix > Oreohelix idahoensis. The sequence continues at coordinate 439,170 of JAMPIV010005186.1, read as the reverse complement.
AGAAGCTGTCCACCGGTCATTTTCCTAATTTAGGGAAACCTCGTGTTCTGACATTGTGTGCTCGCTTAACCCTAATTCTTACTTCGTGAGTCAAGATACACTAACTTTAGTCTGAAATAGCTGACGCCTGAAGCTGATGCTCCCCGGAGAAATTCCTGAGAAAAACCAAAACCAGCAAACCACTCTGTAGAGCTGGGATCCGCTTCAGTGAACGACAGAACAGACAAAGGGTGTGAATGCTACCAAGGTTGCGCCAGACGGCAAGCTACATCACGTATGTAATTAGTACAGGGCCCTGATGAAAGAACCGAGTGAAAGTAGACGGTGTGAGGTATGTGAATTTCACCCATGTTTGTAATTCCATTTATGAAACTTGTTGTCAATGCAAGAATATTTTTTTTTGACTTCCCTCAGGTTAAAACCTACTACATCTAAGTCGGTTCATATTTGTTTACGAGGAAAGAAAGAAAAATTATTAGACAAACTCATATGTATCATTGAATCTCCTGGCTTTCACTTTACTCATAACGGGACTGTGGGCTTACCTTGAGGGGATGAGATCATATTGGGGTCTATCATTTCTTGTAGCAATTTCATTGATTATTGTTTTGACCACGTGTATATGTTTATTTTCTTTTCTTGATGAATTTTATGTGTTGTGAGGAAATTTTTAGCTGATAAATAAAAACTTCCCTTTGAAACTAAAAGCAGCGTGTTGGTCAGCTCGTTCAAAATATATACATGTAATCATTTTGATAGTCTTCCCACGTCTGTGTGTCTACCTGTTGTCACTGGTGTGTGTGCACGTGAGTGGTATGTTCATTACATATTAGCATATGTTGTCAATAGTCTGTCCGACTCTTACATAAGTGTCGTAGAAGATAGGCCTGAGAGAGAGAGAGAAGAATCTTGTCTTTTTCCAGGGGACCGTTCTATTGATTCGCTACCACTGCACTCGTGGAAAGATCTATTTCTGTATTAACTCTCACTGCAGCTATCACTGATTCTATCTATTCAGAAGGGACCAACCAAAGTCTTAATTTCCTATAAAAAATCTACGACAAATGGGCGCTCGTCTATCGTGATTTTTGAACTTTGAATAGGAAGACGAGACGACAAATAGTAGCTCGTCTGTAATCTTTCTGTATTCTGATATAGAGTAAGAGTGTGTTGTTTTGTGGATTATATCTTTAAAAAATAATTTATCCCCTAGACTAACGATCTGTTTACGAGCGTGCTGACCACACAAACTGATAAGTTTTTTCCACAGCATTAAGAAGCATTATACATTTGGTTTACAGGTTGATTTTGTCGGAATACATGTTAATTAATGTTGATTGTAATACTAAACGCTGGTAAAGTTTTGTGAGTGTATAACATTCACAAGGGTTCTGAAGCAGGTAGGTGTTTGAGCAAAGCTAAGGAGTGCGTTTCGGACTATCCGTCCAGATTAATTGCCTCCCTCACCCGAACTGTCTTCAGGGGTAAACGTGATAGTGGATTAAAAATTAAGGGATTATTTTTCTCTTTAATTTTTGCAATAATTATATTGTGTTTTCCACTGTAGCAACTTATTTTTCAGGGAGTAAATCTTAACTACCATTTAGTTGGCGTAGTCGTGTTTTGCATTAGGTGCTTTATTGCCGATTAATAGCAGCGATAGTTAGATTTTTATTTTTGGAGGAGGTATCCCAGGGTTAAATATATCATCTTTTGATTTTTTGGTAATTTTTTTCTCGTAAGTGGTACGAACCAGTGTATCCTTTTTCCTACTTTTCTTTCTCCACTAGCCTCAGTCACTGACATAATATGGCCGAGAGGGCAAAGCTCAGGCAACTCCTCAGGGACGAAGCGAGAGAGGAGGGACTGGAAGGAGAGGAAGCGAAAGCTTTTGTCAGGGACGAACTTGAGAGATATGATGCGGAGAGGAAAGAAGAAGAACTAAGGAGGAAAGAAGAAGCAGCGGAGAGGAAAGAAGCGGAAGACCGGCTACTACAGCAGAAAAAGATGGATGAAGAAATGGAAATTCGCAGGATGCAACAGGAGGAAAAAGAGAAGGAGAGACAGCATGAGAAGGAGAGGGAGCAGAGAGAGGAAAGAGAGAAGGAGAGACAACATTTGGAAAGAGAAAATGAGCAACGACGACAGCACGAGTTGGCTCTTAAGGCTCTAGAAGTCCAAAGTCTTGGTGCTGCCTCTACCTCCAGCAATGGAGAGTCTTCTCCTCATTCTTCCTTAACTGATCCTTCTAATACTCAATCTACTCATCTCACTGCTATGTCTTTTCCGCTAGAGTCTTTCCCGTGTCCAAATGAGAAGATTGACACTTGGCTAGAAAAATTTGAGAAAATTGCAACTCTGTACGGTTTAGAGAGGTCGCGTTGGAACATGCAGCTTTCCCAGGCTTTGAAAAGTTCTGCGTATGATGTTTACGCCAAACTGGAAAGCAGCCAACAAGACAACTATGATCTGTTGAAGAAACCGTTACTGGAGCGCTTTGAAATGAACGCTCGCAAATTTTTGCAACTGTTTCGCAACAGCCGGAAAGAGAATTCTGAAACTTTTCAGCAGTTCTCGTCTCGTTTGAAGGGTTATCTGACAAAGTGCCTAGAGCTCTCATAGCTCCCCTCTACCTATGAAGGTCTTGAGGAATTTGTTTTAACAGAACAAATAAAGAACACATTGTCTGCAGATACCCGGAGATTTCTAGCTGAGCAGGGTGCAGAAAAGCTCGAAGACATCCTAGAGAAGTCTGAGCGTTACCATAATGCGCTGGCTGAACTACCGGCCACAAAGCGGAAACCGACAGAGGAGCATTTTCGAAAACATAACCTTGAGCAATCTTCTCAGGCTTCTAACCTAGATAACCACAGAGAAACTGGACCTCAAAACCCCCCTCCTGAAAAATCCAAGTTCTACAAGAACAAGTACCCCAACCACCCCAAACAGTCTGATCAACCCGACCGCCCTACATGGCAGCGTAGCCAGAAAGGACAAGGTGGCAAAGGGAGAACCCCTGAGCACGGGACATATGATCACACCGAGCCGAAACGCATCGGATGCTTATTAACAGTCTCGCAAGGCGGAATTATTGACAGTGATTCCCAACCTGTTGGGGATAGACCCTCAACGCGAGGTATTGTTATTTTGAACGGTTCTCAAACTTCTTGCTTATTTGACACGGGGCTTTCTTATGATTGCATTGTTGCCAGAAACCTGGTCAAACCCGGTCAAGAGACAGCAGAGACCGTCCAACTTTGTGGAGTTCGTAAGAGTGATGCACCTACAGCGCTTCCCATCGCATTGGTGGAGATCCACTCTGATTTTGTCAGAGGCATGATCAAAGCAGCTGTTATGGATGATCCCATCTACCCAGTCATACTCGGCGGGAGATACGTGTGTATTGGGAAACCGGAAGAGCCGATTGTGCCAGCGGTAACTACAAGAGGGCAAACCAAGAAGGAACGGGAGCCTGCGCCTAATTTGTTACCTATGGAACTTAAAGAAGCGCAATACAAGGACCCTACTTTGGCACCCTGCTTTAGGAAACTGCCCATGGCTAAGGAACCCAAACAGCACGGGGACATTTTTTCTGAGGATGGCGTACTTTATCGGAGAACGGGCAAGCCTGACCAAGGTTACAACCAGCTCCTAGTACCGAAACAGTACAGAAGCCAAATCCTAGAAATTGGGCACTCTCTTCCCTTCAGCGGACATATGGGACAGAACGCCACAAACCAACGTATAACCACTCATTATTGGTGGCCAGGAGTAAATACTGATATTATCAGATATGTCAAATCCTGTGCCCAGTGCCAACGTGTGCCACCCAAGCAACGGGCACCCCCAGTCTCTTTGGGTGAAATGCCAATAGTGGGAACACCATTCGAACGGGTTGTGATCGATATTTTAGGGCCTTTCGAAAGGACTAAAAGAAGGAACAGGTTTATCCTGACCCTAGTCGATACATGCACTTTATGGGCAGAAGCTATCCCGCTAACATGCGCAGATGCCAAGCATGTCGCAGAAGCCCTCGTGCAGATTTTCACTCGGTTGGGATTCCCTCAGCAAGTGTTGACGGATAACGGATCTCCATACCGAAACCTGTTGATGGATGAGATCGTGAAGATCTTGAGGACCCAATACATCCACACTAAGCCATATACTCCGGCCGGAAATGGGCTCGTGGAACGTGCTAATGGAAACCTCAACATGATGCTAAGTAAGCTGGCACAAGTGAAACCTGAAGATTGGGATCTCTGTATTCCTGCAGCATTATTTGACTACAGAGAATCTCCTCATACTTCCACAGGATTTCCGCCAGCTACACTCTTATTCGGCAGACCCATTAAGGGCCCGCTTGAAGCCTTACTTCAGTCTCTGACAGACGAGAAGGCGGATGAGACAGTTGTCTCAGCAAGTAAATATGTGTCGGTTTTAAAGGAAAGGTTGAAACTAGGGTGGGACCTAGCAACGACTAACTTTAAGCGAGCACGCACCAAGCACGCTAACCGATACAGGAAAGTCGCGAAAGAGAGAGAACTGGAAACAGGAGAGAAAGTTTTGGTGTTACTCCCTACCGAGAACAACCAACTGAAGATCGGATGGCAAGGGCCGTTTACCGTCCTGAAAAAGATTTCTAAGGCTAACTACCAGATCTCTATTCAAGGAAAGGAGAAGGTTTTCCATTTAAATCTCTTAAAGAGATACTTGGAAAGACCAGTGCCAACCTCCGACCATCTCCTGACGATCGCCAGAGCTGACGAAGATGATGATAGTGGCAGGGATATTCCACCGCTATCACAAGAAATCTTTCAAAAATGTCAGAAGCGGCGACGCTCTTTCAAGCGCGCATGGGAGACATTCCAGAGGAAGGAAACTTTGGGGAGTAGACTCGAGTAGGAATTGGAGAGAGATGGAGGGGGAAGATGAGAGGGAAGAAGACAGACACCCCGAAGCTACGGTTATAGGAAATTTAATTCCATAACGTAGACATGGAGTGCTACCATATCTTAAGGGGGGACGTCTTTATGTCATTAAATTACCTACATCTTCTTCCTATTCTCTCACCCTAATCCTTTCATTTATATTCTTTCCATACTTGTTTTTCCTGTATTTTTCGCATCACTCGGTTGCGAAAAATATTTTCTTCAGTATTCTAAAACTTTACCTGTTTCTTTCTCAAAACTGAGAATCGCGCTAGGACGATATTACGTAGATGTCAGGGCTGCAGGGCGTCAGAAGGCGTGATAAGTCGGTTCGCTGAACATAGGACGTAGACAATCGTCTACATTCTCACCGAGCGCGCGAGCTTCTTCTCGGCATAAGTCCCGGTGAGGTGTGATACTTTACATCTGCACCGGTCAGTATTCAGACATTTGTCTGAAAAATCCCAAACTGACACGGCGCTCACTGTGGGCCATGGTCAGCTGTAGTGTGAAAACTGCCCTGCATTGGAGACAGGTTGTCTGAGATTTCGCAACTGACACGCAGAAAGTGGCAGTTTACGACAGCCTCTTCTAGTTACGTAGTTGTTATGAGAAAGGGGAAATTATTTCGTTTTTTTTGCGAAATAAACGTTCATCTCTTTGTCTGGGTTTTCATATATGCTAGAATGAGCTAGATTTCATTATCACTCAGTAACTTCGCAGTCAAGACTAGAACAAGCCTCGTTCGATTTCTAAAAATCTCTGTTAAAAGAGATGGCCTTTAGTTTGATCGAAGTGGTTTAGTTCTTAGGAATTCTGTGTTTGAGGTATCATATATTATTATCTAGTATATCTAATATTTTGTGAAGTGTTTATAAGTGCTAAATCGCTATTTATTTCTCTAGGTAGATCTGGTGCAGAGCGAATAATTTATAAGTCTGTATTAATTTCTAGTGACGTGTCTCAGTGGAAAGCAGGATAAATTATATTTCCAGCTTAAATTCAGTCGGCTATTACTAAATTTAATTTAACTGCTAAATAATCAGACGAGAACATAATTTTCAAACTAACTTATAACTGCTAGACTAGATGTCTCATGAGTCGTGACGAGAATATATTTATATATATCTCTAATTCATGATGATTAATTTATGACTATAACTTATTTCACGGGAGGTGTTAAATGATAAGTTAAGGTTTACGCCCGCAGTTAAAATATAAGTATACCCTTAAACATAGGATGTATAAATATTTCATATATATATGTTTCTTTATACAGAGATTTCTGTGGTAACCTAACTATACCAGCGTTACGTACTGATGAACCTATCCTGTGAAGACTAAAAAAAAAAAACTTTTCCCTTAAAGACTTGGTCGTAAGCTTTTCAAGAACTTTAACGTGAACTGAAATAACGGGCCCAGTGTGCCTGAATTAGTCCTTCCAGAAACGATATTCGAAAGTACAGCCTTTGTGGCAAGTAACATTATTCATAGCATTAAACTTGCCGACATCTTTTTGACCAAATGTGTGGTGAACCCTGATTATCTGTTGAGAGAAGCTGTCCACCGGTCATTTTCCTAAGTTAGGGAAACCTCGTGTTCTGACATTGTGTGCTCGCTTAACCCTAATTCTTACTTCGTGAGTCAAGATACACTAACTTTAGTCTGAAATAGCTGACGCCTGAAGCTGATGCTCCCCGGAGAAATTTCTGAGAAAAAACAAAACCAGCAAACCACTCTGTAGAGCTGGGATCCGCTTCAGTGAATGACAGAACAGACAAAGGGTGTGAATGTTACCAAGGTTGCGCCAGACGGCAAGCTACATCACGTATGTAATTAGTACAGGGCCCTGATGAAAGAACCGAGTGAAAGTAGACGGTGTGAGGTATGTGAATTTCACCCATGTTTGTAATTCCATTTATGAAACTTGTTGTCAATGCAAGAATATTTTTTTGACTTCCCTCAGGTTAAAACCTACTACATCTAAGTCGGTTCATATTTGTTTACGAGGAAAGAAAGAAAAATTATTAGACAAACTCATATGTATCATTGAATCTCCTGGCTTTCACTTTACTCATAACGGGACTGTGGGCTTACCTTGAGGGGATGAGATCATATCGGGGTCTATCATTTCTTGTAGCAATTTCATTGATTATTGTTTTGACCACGTGTATATGTTTATTTTCTTTTCTTGATGAATTTTATGTGTTGTGAGGAAATTTTTAGCTGATAAATAAAAACTTCCCTTTGAAACTAAAAGCAGCGTGTTGGTCAGCTCGTTCAAAATATATACATGTAATCATTTTGATAGTCTTCCCACGTCTGTGTGTCTACCTGTTGTCACTGGTGTGTGTGCACGTGAGTGGTATGTTCATTACATATTAGCATATGTTGTCAATAGTCTGTCCGACTCTTACATAAGTGTCGTAGAAGATAGGCCTGAGAGAGAGAGAGAGAGAAGAATCTTGTCTTTTTCCAGGGGACCGTTCTATTGATTCGCTACCACTGCACTCGTGGAAAGATCTATTTCTGTATTAACTCTCACAGCAGTTATCACTGATTCTATCTATTCAGAAGGGACCAACCAAAGTCTTAATTTCCTATCAAAAATCTACGACACTGTGCTCGTTGTTAATATTTCGTGCCTGGACAATTTTAATGTGACCTAAACAGACATCCGAAAAATAAGAACACCCAAGAAGTCGTTCCCGGAAGCAGAGAATTCATCCCGTCTTTTTGGAACTGGGGATTTCTTGGTCAAAGACTGCCCTTGACGAGTCTGTAGGTGAATGTCCTAAAATTGTATTACCAGAAGTGGCTATCTAAGCTGTGAGTATGAACATGTGCACGTGTGCTCGACTGAATGAATAAAGTGAATGCAGGACGGAGTGATTTTTATTGTTGTATTTGGGCACCCAATTTGCTATCTTAACTTTCTGTATGCAAGTATTGCTAATCATATTTCCCTTAAAATAGAACAGAGATATCAAGTCTGTCCATACCTTAAGAAGGGGAAATATTAGACCTAATCCTATGTATCCTTGTTTCCTTGGGGGCTATCACTTTCTTCCAACAGGACTGTGGGCATACCTCGAGGGATAAGATCTAACTGTGGGTCTATCAGTTCTTGTAGCAATTCCTTGATTTTTATGACTATTTGTATATGTTTTGATGTAATTTCTATGTGTTGTGAAGAAATTTTAGATGATAATTAAAGTTTCTCTTGAAATTAATCAGCCTGTTGGTCAGCTCGTTCTAGAAAATTTATATAATCATTTGTTATAGTTTCCCTACGTCTGTACGTATAACTGTCGTCTTGTATGTGCGTGCACGTGAGTGGTTGGTTATATATATATATATATATATATATATATATATATATATATATATATATATATATATATATATATATATATATATATATATATATATATGTGTGTGTGTGTGTGTGTGTGTGTTTAGACTGTCTGACTCCTCGAAAACTGTCGTAGAAGATAGGTGAGAGAGAGAAGATTTCTCGATCTCAGAGACAGCCTCTTAATCACATTCTACCATCTCACTCGTGGAAATCTATTGCTATTACTACTTCTCACTGTGAATATCACTTATTCTAATCTATTCAGAAGGGACCAACCCAAGTCTTAATTCCCCTATCAAAAATCTACGACAATCAAGCGGCGTTTGAGCACTCGTCCTTTGGTCCAATGCTGTGTAGGGATTTCTGCATGAGCTCGCAAGTTGTTCTTTCGCTCCATATAAAGTGTTCTATTTATCTGGCCTCGGAGGAAGGAGCATTCTCCTAACATCATCGAGCACTGGGGCACTCTAAGAGGTGGTGGTGAACAGTTTCATAGGGGTATATACTTAGCTGATACTCTGCAGTGTTTTTTTTAATCGTGCGCGTAATCCGAGTACTAGTCATAGAATATACGAAAGTGTACCACCAAGAGACAGAAACCGTTGGAGATTTATAACTGCTCTAACCACTCTGCCACTCGACGCAGTAGTGTCGTCATTCGTCATTATTTTACTTTTCGCTCCCAATTAAACATTGGACCACCGCTGTAGGTGGCCTCATTGCAGCAAGCCTGCAACAAAACATTCGTGTTCTAGCGCAATGGAGATGGATTGTTATTCTATCTGATGCGTCGCATTCTTTATTTTTTTTTTTTTTTTTTGTCTGGCGGGTTTTGCCTTCTTTTGGCGAAGCACATTCCTTTGAAGCTACACTTTACTCAGTTGGTTATACTGCAGCGCAATTTGCCATTCAAAAACTCCGTTCAGTTATGAAGTACGATGTTGATAGATACTAAGTCCTGGATAGAACTAAAATTATCTGTCTGCTAGCACGATGAAGCACTAACAAGGGCTCGTCTTGAAAAGAACTTTGTGTTTCTTCGCCGATTAGAGCACACGTGTAATTCACGCTAATGACGTATTTAGACATTTTATTTGTGGATGGCTTTTTCTGGTGGGAACTGCCTATTCAGGAAGGCTGAATCTGTGAAGCCTTGTACCTTCCCCCGCCACAGTTAAACTATTTTGTTATGGCTTATAGACAACATTCCATATATTGAGGAACATTCTTTGCAATAAATCATTTGTACCGAATGTGGCGTGGCTGTCTCCTGTACTCCGCAGTAGTGGTTCAACAATGGCCAGACTTAGAGTATAATGATGAGGGTCTTCACAGGTATCAACCTTCGCTCACGATTATTCGTGGCAGAGGTATAAATAGAAGAATGATGCTTCTACTTCAGGCAGCCTCATGGGAATTTAAAGAAAAGCAAGCATAACAACTGAGATTATCTAAGCTGTAACGAACTTATTATTCTCCCGCTCCTTCTGTGAGGTAATATATTTTGGCTCGTATTTCTGAGATGGCAGCTGAAGGTGATTCAGCTAAATCTTAATCTACTAGCTCTATCTGGTTATGTATTTAAAACAATATGAGCCATACTGGTGGAGACATACACTTCACTCAATAAAGATTAATCCAACTATAACTTTACAGATAAACATGTTTAATAATCACGTATAGTTTAACTGTGTAAAATAAATAAAGTTGTTTATTTTTTATAAAAAGCGATGGTATTTATCATCATCGGATGATTTAAACTTATTTAGGACTTATGAAAAATTTGGAAATGTCCGTTGGTTGCACTATTATGGTACTTAGCTTCAGTTGTGGGGTCGATAGGCATCTGCTTCAGCCGCTGTTGATTCCCACAGGTGCCTTGGACTGTACTTCTCTACAATAGTCAAGTCTAGTGGCTGCAGCACGTCTCAACCATCAAGACTGAGGTAATTGCATGAGTCGTCAAGCGTCTTCAAGACCCGTCTGATGTTGGTGTCTAGGTCGACTGCTGGCAACTGTTACCACAAACTTGTACCACAAACTAAGAGGGAAACAGATACCCTTTTTGAGTATTGGGTCTCCTGATATAAGTGGTGGTTCATGTGTCAAGTTATTTGCAATGATGAGGTTGCCAGACTTATATGCCACTGTAAATCCACAAGCAAATTATACATGTCAAAATGCAAATATAAAATGATAAAATGTATATATTACACCTTAACCCGAGTTTGTTTTCGGGAAAGCACAGACGTTTTGCACAGGAAACGTCCGAATATTGTGGGGCAACTGTTTAAGATGCCGTACCATTCAGGTGTGTTAGGTGTCTAATTGAGTGGACAAAGTTGGATCCTGGAAATTAAGCCACAAAGCGATGTCTCTAGAGCAACTCTCTTCTAATCATAGAATTTGTGGCGTGAGGTTTTATTTGTCTCTAGGGTCAGTATAGTACTGACAATTACAGAAATAGAATTTCTGCAGAAAATGGTGAAGTCCCAGTGTCTGAAAGAACTACTGGTATCACAAATTAGTTACGGCTGTGAATGTTCTGATCTCGAAAAATTAGTAGAGAGGAGACCGACATAACTTGCCACCTCCGCTGTGTAACTAACTGTGATATTAAGACAAGGAAACATATTTTACTTAACAATGATAAAATTGACAAGTCTTCAAATACAATTTCCTTATTATTTATTTAGTATATACACTATCTACTCTTGTGCTGAAGGGTGAATGTTGAAAAATGGAACGTAATGAATTTGTAAGTTTACATATGATTTACAAATATTTATATTTATATAGATATGTAAATATATTACAACAAGTTTTCCAATTATAGGAACAAAAATTATATCAGCTGTGCTGTTATTCAATTATAGTACATGTATCAGCTGTGCTGTTAATTACGTATAATTTATCAGCTATAATCTTATTATTGTCTCTTGCTACGCTAATTCACTTTCTCGTCACCGACACTAGCTTTTGCTCACAATGCCGACAGAAATGGTACTACTGGGTACTCATCTCTTAAAACGTTCTGTTCTCCTTAGTTTGAGTCACACAACTCCTGCTGAGGCTCGTTACTTTAGCCCACCCAAGACTGAGGGGGACTAAAGATGTAGCTTCTGTACAATCTCTATGCTCCTGCGAAGTTCCAGGCAGCTGGATTGACTCGAACATACGACCTCAGGTTTTATGACACGAATAAAACCTGTATCAAGGAAAAATAGGGGCTAATTTCTGTCATCAAGCCCACCTATTTCTAATGTGGATGAAATGAGCGTGTGCCTCAGGTGTCTGCATGTAGGATGAATGACAACATGGCTCAGTATGATTTAGCAATAGCGAGACAAGACTGGTGTCTACTTGCAAAACCTTCTTTCTGATAAATTAATACATGGATACATCCAATAATATGAATTCAATACATGAATACATCCAATAATATAAATTCAATACATTCAATACATGAATACATCCAATAATATGTACACCTAGATGTGATACAACCATTTCCTTCCCCCCTATAGTATACCAGATATATCCTAACAATATTGTTATGTTCTTATGATAGGAGTATATGAGACAAGGACTGTTTGGTGATATATCAGGTGGGAGTTATAGGAGACAATAGATTGATGTTAGATGAGACAATAGATTGAGTCCTAACAAGGACTGTTTTGGTTATATTTCAGTTGGTTTTATCTGAGATAATAGACTGAAGTTATAGGAGACAATAGATTGAGTTATAGGAGACAATAGATTGAGTCCTAACAAGGACTGTTTTGGTTATATTGCAGTTGGTCTGAGAAAATAGATTGAAGTTATAGGAGACAATAGGTTGAGTCCTAACAAGGACTGTTTTGGTTATATTTCAGTTGGTCTGAGAAAATAGATTGAAGTTATAGGAGACAATAGGTTGAGTCCTAACAAGGACTGTTTTGGTTATATTACAGTTGGTCTGAGAAAAGAGATTGAAGTTATAGGAGACAATAGCTTGAGTCCTAACAAGGACTGTTTTGGTTATATTTCAGTTGGTCTGAGAAAATAGATTGAAGTTATAGGAGACAATGGTTGAAGTATGAGTCCTATTAGTCTTCGTCTATTCAATCATATTGCTGATGATATTGATCTGATAGCTGGATCAGAATCAGAACTTCAAGACCTTACCTCTAGACTGGAGAAAGTAACAAGAACGTATGGGATGGAAATTAATATAGAAAAAAGCAAGATATTGGTGAATAGCCATAAGAAACATGTTCCGACCAACATTACGTTAAATGGGCAAACGTTAGAAGAAGTTAACGCCTTTAAATATCTCGGGTCCACTATATGTAGTGATGGAAGATCAAGTAAAGAAATCAAGACAAGACTTGAGATGGCCTCAGCTGCCATGACAAGGTTGAATGTGATCTGGAAAAGTAACATCAGTTTTCCTGTGAAGATCAAATTATACAAATCACATGTATTATCTATTCTCTTGTATGGGTGTGAGGGCTGGACACTCACTGCAGATACGGAGCGAAGGATTCAGGCTTTCGAGCATAAATGTTATAGAAGAATTTTGCGCATTTGCTATAAAGAGCACAAAACAAATGTCTATGTTAGAGAGAAGATAAACACCTATGCAGGCCACCAAGAACCACTTTTGTCAATAGTGAAACGTCGAAAGCTTGCCTGGTTTGGGCATGTAACTCGTCATGACTCCCTTTCGAAAACGATCCTTCAGGGAACAGTCGAAGGTAAACGGAGAAGAGGAAGGCAGAGAAAATCCTGGGCTGATAACATCAAAGAATGGGCAGGACACGGTTTTTCCACACTTGTACGCATTGCTGAGGATAGAGAGCAGTGGAGGACCCTGTCTGCTGATGCTTCCACCATGGCACCCCTACGACCCATGACGGGTTACGGGCTGAGATGAGATGATGATGATTCAATCATATTAGGAAATACAATCATTATACCTAATTCCCCAAGATACAATCAGTAACCTGATACGTTCATATTAAAACCTATTTTCCTACCAGTTTATAGTAAATTATATTTACCCTCCAAGATTTACAGCCGATAGGATAGTCTGGCGCTCTCTCTTCCAAACCTCTACACCTCACGGTAGAAGGGGAACGACTAAGTAAGTAAGTAAGATTTAAACAGGCCAGATTTTGACTCGACTTAGCGAAGCAGGCTGCAGGTCAATGCTCTCAGGTAAGCTATAAATCAAAGCTGACAGCTCCTCTCTTCAGTCGGTCGTCTCTGGCTTCGTGTTCGGTGTTGCGTGTTTTAGCATAAATCTCGCCCGATTATATAGGCAGGTAAAATAACTTCTACTGGTAAAGGAAAGCGTTTGGTTGGTTCCTGGCGGAGCAAGCTGATTGGTTGCCTGCAGTTTCGTCTTATGCTCGTACAGCCTAATTTTATTCAGTTTTCTTCCGCCATCTTGCGTGAACAAGGTGGCCACGACCCACATCCGAAAAAAAACAGGGCTTAAGTTTTTCCTGGCGTAACTTCAGGTAATTTATTCCGGCTCAGCAACTGTGCGTTGATTGGCTGGGGCAAATTTGTATCCCGACATAATGATTTCACAAAGTAGTGGGGTTACACACATTCGTTTCACGACAGAATTCACACCCATTCCTATGGCATGTCCTATATTTGGGTCTTAATATTCCGTGTTCCTGGCTATGATTTCTTCTAGACGAAACTGAAAGTCAGTGAAGTAGTCTTGCAATGCTGTAGCATATAAGCGAAATTTTCCGCTTACGCACCCATGCTGCTACTTGGAGAAGTTCAATCAGGAACAGTCTATCTTAGAATCTCAAATGCCAAACCAGGGAGCCGCGCTGGTGTAATGGTTACCACACTACGCTGGTGATCGGGTGATCCAGGTTCAAGCCTGAGCGTGGACACTTGAATGTCGTCGACTGGGACTTGGACTGGATTAATTCGAGCCGTGGCGAAGACATGTGAAGGAGTGTCATCGACACGGGACTGGCGGCTCCTTAACCGACCCAGCTCTAATGGGTACCCTCCGAAGACGGCTAGTATCTGCCTGAATGGCGAGTGGACACCTATCAGTGTACAGGGAAAACATGGATCCTGACGTAAAAAATCAGTCTCAGGTTAGATATACTAACCGGAGATTCTCGCCTCGAGTAATAGCGGGCGTACGTTAAAAAAAGGCCAAACCAATTGCAAATAAGTATCTGATTTTGGTAGGGGGTCTATTCTCCACTACCCTCCTCTCTCATGTAGAACATTACTACGTGACAGCATAAGATATTGCCCTTTACGTATGATTTTCAAACTCCATTACCACATAAGGTCTTGCTTCTTCTATGTCACCTATCATTTTTACCATTGATAAATTTATCACTGATAGTATCTTCCAAGATGTTACTTTCTTGTAACTGTTTATCACAACAAAGTCAATCTGTCGGGAACGGTACATCACTGTCCGTGTCTTATCTTCAACAAGATTGTCATCCATATAAAAACACTGAGACAGCATGGTGAGTGGTAATTATCTGCAACCCATGTTCTCATATCAAACGTTTTTGGTTCATACCTCCGCCGACCAAAAAGTATGGGGTTTTTACCCTGTGCCACCTTGTGCAAAGGTAATCCTAGCTTATCTTTTGGCATCCGTGTCTACCACCAGCCTGGCTTGCTATATGGCAAACTTAACCCATCGCGTTGCTTCAGACACCTTACTGTTGGGCCGGAAGATGTTATGTAATGTAAACAAACAACTTCGCTCTGCACAAACAGAAATCCCTGTTTTTTTTCAAAACAGGTCAAACGATCAAGTAAAGGTAAGGGAGTGACAAAAAATCATAACATCTTGAACGATGAAAGCGGAAACAATGAATACTGGAAGAATTGGCACGCAAGCGGAGTTGTAGATAATACTGTCGGAGAGGAGTGAAGACCCGAAAAAAAAGAACGAACGTATTTCGTGACACTGAATTCGGGAAAAATGAGTCTGAAGTGTTACATCGAATCATTATTGTTATTATTATTATTATATGGAAGTGAGTCCTACACATCGAGCCAAACAAAGATATAAACGATGATCAATGTAAAGAATGCTGTGTGCAGCTAAGATAATTAACGATGAGTGTTCGTGGAGAGTTGGTGAACAAAGAACTATAATATCAGTTATCAGAAGTGAATCAGCCGTCATTGAACGTGTTCAAGAGATCATTTTCAGATTAAGAACCGGCCACTGTAGACTCAGATACCATCTATACAACAAACTGAAAACCGGAAAGATATATATGTGTCCATGTTGGGTGAACAAATAAACAGTTGAACATGTACTCAAGAACTGTCGGCTCCACGATAGGAGAATGGTGGCAGCGTGCCCCTCTCCAACCCAGCTGAGAGAGAAATTGTGTGGTGACGAGAGAAGCCTGAGATGGACTGTAAAACTTTATAATAGCGTTAGATTGGTTATCTGAGAGCGAACGACGAAGAATTTAAAAAAAGATGAGCACATGAAAACAATGTGACAGAGAGAACAATAGAGAGAAAGAGAAGTGAAGGAAGACACAGAGTAAAGATCATGGATAGCTTGATACTATGTCGTGGGAAGAGATTGCCACGGGTTGCCTCCCCTTAGCTCTGCAGCGGTGGTCCACAGTGGCCGAAATTCAAGAGTAACTAATGTGGGTCGTCAAAGGTGTCTACCTTCGCACAAGATTACTCTTGGCAGAGTTGTAGGTAGAAGGATAATGATGCTTCTATCTCAAGGTACTTTTCATAAAATATTCAGAAAAGCGAGAATAATGCTGCACGAGGGTGTGCAAATGTTAATTCTAGTATCTGCTGTCAACTTTTATGAAGGATAGGGTTTTCTTATAATTCGTTAGCTCGTTCAAGCCCCTAGCTGAGTTACTTCAGCGAAACTCCTCTTATTATTATTGTATAGCCCTCGTTACATTTTTTGACTTCAAGCTATAAACTCCTTGAAAAATTATTTGTGGCTTTTTAGTGTATTAAAAGCCTGTGTTTAAAATATTCTATTTTATATTGTTTATTTTCTTTTTTTTTTAGTGTAATTTTTGTTGTTGTTTTTAAATTTAAGTCAAATGTAATCGATCCGCTAATGACATTATCAGTTTGCGATAAACAAGTCCAGAGCACAGGAAGCGGATTTCATTATTCAGTATATTACACGGACAGTTAATTTTTTTTTTTTTTTGGATTTTTTTTTTTAAATTATGATAAAAGTTGTAAATTACATTTTATTTAAATGTAGTTGTCAGTTATGTGTATGTCTGTGCACGCGCGTGCGATAGTGTGTGTGTGGAAAGGGGAGGGGGAAGAGAAGTTTCAATATTTCTCTCAAGAGAGACAATCTTGTTGGAAAGAATACACCTAGATTATTTGCAGTTACCGCCCATTTCACTGACGATACAGTACCAAAAAAATAATAATATTAATTTTATTCATTTTATTATTTTTACAACTGATTATTGTATTGTCATGGGGAATATATAACTATGCAACGTTTCAGAGCTATTGCGCATCTGGAAGTGATTGAAAAATCGTTGCAAGTTAAAGAAAAGCGTGTAAAAATCGAGATCAGTGAAGCGAAGTTGTCGCCTAGACCTCAAGGCACACCATCTGACGTGAATGGTTTGTTTGATTCCTGCATGTCTTTTTCTCTCACGGACATTTTCTTATTCAAGTACCATACCTGGTGGAGTAAGCGATCATGTCTCTCAGCAACTTCCTGTCTCCAGTACTCTTGATCAGTTCTGTTGTTTTGACTTCATTCCATGCCATGATGTCAAACAGTCCAGTCTTTTCTCTCTTTGTTGCCCCCAGTATTTGTTTCATAATCTTTCCTGTTGCCATGCAATATACCCGCTTTCTTTTCCTCGTATCATGTCAGAACAAAGTGGACTTTTTCCTTCTAACGTGAGAAATAATCCTCCTGTGCACATTGGGCATGGTGAATAATAAAATCTTCACATCGCCATTCTGCTGGCGATAGCCCAAACGTCGCTGGATCTGTAACTACAACAACAACAACAACCGCTGGCCAGAAAAAGCTATGTTTTACAATATTGAAATACCCAGTACTTTTCGAGCAGACGCCAACGACCGAAAAGTTAAACCCGGAATACGCCGGAATACACAGACGTGCTCGCTCTCTCACCACAACCCTGGTTCTGGCCACAAATATTCCGAAGGTCACGCAAAGGGCTGGCACTCGCTAACCCAGGCGAGTTTTTCTATTATTTCCTTAAATCTTTGTTTCTGTGTTACTTTGGTGTCAGTATGGAGGATTGTGGGTCGCGGTTTCGAGGCCGCGGAACAAAGGGAGGAGTCATCTTTGTTACCCTTGCCACAGTTAGCCTTCACGTCCTGTTTTGTGCCCGTGTCTTTATCGTGCGCTAATTCATCCTTCTTATTTCTCACATAAAGCACTTTTCTCTGTTTTCTTCACCGGATCTGTGACGTGGTCGTAAATGTCTCGCTTCCACTAAAGTGCAAAACCTCGCGTGTCTGTCCCTTCCCTCATCACCCTGTCAGTAACGCTTCCTATCTTTAGTCTGTGCTTATATCCTAATGTTTGTGTTTATTTATCGTGTCTGTTTAAAACAAAAATGCACGAATCTGTTTTTCAAACACGCGAAGTAAACAATCAATAAACTCCGCAGGCGTAGGAATTCAGCGTTATATAGTATTTATCTTTTTTTTTTTTTTTTAAATAGAGGTTTGCTCGTTTTGGCGACGCGCGCACAGGTCAACTTAGATACAAGGCCTATCGGTTATATTAGGGCGCATATTATATACACAAGACCTTGTTGGGCTGGTATATGTTATGTAGAAATAATAAATATTTTCAATTTCTCTCCCTAATGAGCATGGAGACACGACAGAGGATGGCTAAAAGCATTAACATGATCTTACAGCGGCAGTTTCTGCAGACATTTGTGTTACATGGCCAGGTTACCAGCGCCATAAACAACCTTACAGATATACATCGGAGATATTGCTGGTTCGGTTCCAGACCACCGCAATAAAGCGAATATCGCAATAAAGCGAAAATCGCAATAAAGCGGGTCACACCCATTTTTGGGGGCTTCCAAGTGCATATAAAAGACTAAAATCATATTTACACTATGTCTATTAAGTGCACAATAGCGTTACGCCTAAAAAGAACAATGTACTGTAAAATTTAAAAAATACTTTATTGCTTAAAAAAATCCTAATCTTCATCATCTGAGCCTTCAACGAATCGTAATCTTTTTGCTGGTGGAGAGCCAAAATCTATCGGAAGAAGAAGAAGGCACGTTCTAATAAATAAACATGAATAATTTGAAAAAAAGCGCAATATCTGCGAAGCGCAATAAAGCGAAGCGCAATAAAGCGAGGTATGCCTGTATATTAGTCCCCTTGTACTCCCGAGGGAGCAGTCGTCTTATTCTATCTTTGTCTCATTAGAGACTACATGGGGCAGTAATAATATTAATAGAACTATACAGAGAATAACAGCAGGAGGACATCTGATCATCAGACGAGCAGTCAGGTACGCATTTACAGGTGGGTAAACTGCAGCATGAGGACACCTTGATTCGAACACAGCGCCATTGCCGCGAGACACCAGCGCTGTAACCACTCTGTCAATCGGACGAAACTTAAGAGTGGGTTTATAAAAAAAAATATTGAAAAAGATGCTGCATCTTACTAGGACAAAGGACAAAGAAATTTGCCAACGTTGCGACCACAAGGCCTTCGTCAGGGAAAGGAAAGTAAACGAGAGCTGAGTAAGAGATGTTAGAAAATAAACAAAAAGAATGTGGCAGCAACGTTGTCAGTTTACTTTGTCTGTTGTCCTAGTCAGACGCATTACCCTTTTTTTTTCAATTTTCTGTTAAATAAGCCCACCATGTGTTACTGCAATCCGTTCATCTTTTGCATGAACTTATCTGCCCTAAATTCCATTGCCGGTTGCTGTGCTTTCACAGCCGTAATATAACAAATACATTTTTAAATAAACAAAATATAATGTGTGATAACAAAATACACATACGAATACAGAAACACGGGCATAGCAACAACATACACGTATATTATATAAATAATGCACATTCACACATATGTACACGTACACAGACATATTTGTACCATTAACATTTGTACACTATTGAGATGTACTGTTGTGGGTGAATCTAGGACGAACGTTTTGGGTAATCGGGTCAGTGACCTAAATTCACCGTCCGATCTAGAACGAACTAAAAAATGAGGTCAAGTTTCTAATGAGGTCAGATCTTTCAGATGCTCGAAAGTCCACGTGACGAAGTTAGCAGCACGGAGACAAGGTCGTTTGTTTTCTCACGAAATCTGATTTCTTCATAGCAAGCCGTCTGTACTTTTATTTCTTCCTGGTCTGTTCTTCTTCTCATTTTGTTTCCCGCCCTTGACTTTTCTCTTCATATTCTTCTTCCACTTTTTTTTTTCGCCTTTTTGCTCGTCTTGATCATGATATTCCGCCTCCATTTATTCTTCTTCTTCTTCATCCTCGTCTTCTAAATCTTCTTTCTCTTTTTCTTTCTCTTTTTCTTTTTGTTGCGCTTTTCTTTCTTGCATCTAAGGGAGGAGATCGGAGCACTGATGGCGTTGTCCGTGTGCAACGAAGATAGTCATTAAAAACCAAAACCGAACTCCTCTTCTTTGTTGCTGTTATCTATTTCTTGTGGTTCTTCCTCATCTTCTCCTTCTGTCTGCTCATCCTCTTCACATTCTTCCTTCTCTACATCGTGTTTTCTAACCTCTTCTTCATGTTCATCTGTTCACTATTCGACTGTTCATCTTCCTCTACCTTCCGCTTATTTTCTTTATCTTCTTCTTTCTCGTCCTCACCTTTGTTGTTCCTCCTCCTCTTAGTCTTTTTCGCTTCTCTTCATTCTCCTCTTATTATTATTCTTCTTCCCTGTTTTCTTCTGTCGTGTTCTTCCTCTTCCGCTCATTCCTCATCGTTTTCTTCTGTTTTTTTTTTTATTTTTTTCCTCTTTTTATTTGTCATATGTTTCTTCATAACTGCTTCTTTTTCCTCGTCATCTACTTCTATATCTCTTATTATTATTCGGTTTGATCGTTTTCGTCTCTTCGTCCACTTCTTTCATTTTGTCTTCGTTTTTTAATTGTTCTTTCTCGATCAAGACTTCTTTGCTTGGTTATTTCTGTTTTCGTGAAATGCGAGTCAGCCTTCAGTATGTCCACTGTGGGTAAAAAAAAGGTCATAAGTCTTACCAGAACAAAGGAAAAGGTTACGGCTGCAAGGACCTCGTCTGGGACAACCTCACAAAAACAGAAAGGGGGGAAAAAGCGAGAACGAAGTGAAAAAAATTGCCTAATCAATAAAAATAACACAACCCGTTCACCGGCGTGAATGGCGTCGGGGAATATGCAAAATGACTTCGGTATGTCCACACATGTGATTGTACTTTTGTCTGCCAGTTGTTTATTCAGTGTTCACGTGTAGCTTGACACACTAACATTTGACTGTACTGTTGTCTGCCAGTTGTTTATTCAATGTTAAATTTATCTTCACACACTAGTATTTGATTGCACTGTTGTCTGCCAGTTATTTATTCAGTGTTCACGTTTAGCTTCACACACTAACATTTGATTGTACTGTTGTCTGCCTGTTGTTTATTCAGTGTTCACGTTTAGCATTGTAGTGGTTTTGATGGTACTGTATGGTTGTTGTGTTACCTAGTGTGATGTATGAGGTCAGCTGTGAAGGCTCCTGAGATAAATGTAGATGGCAATTACAGAAGGCCCTTCTTACTACCACTTACGACCTCAAACATATCTTTTTTACTATTATGAATGTAGCTACGTTAAAAAGTCTAGGGTACTGAAATGTAATGTGTTGTAGTAGAATATACAAACACACATAGATAATTAATGTCTAATACTATTAATAACATTCTATAACACACTGAACTAACTCAGGCTGTTTTAGTTTAAATATTAAAATTTTCTTTAAATTTATTTGTTCTGAACCAATGTTTTATTTTGGTCAGAACATATGAAAAGTTATGGAGTTATAAATGGAATGCATGAATATATGGCATAATAAAATGGAAAGTGTGTACATAAGTATTTTATAAGACTGGTTACTATTAATTATATTTATCAAGTCTCTGGGAAACTATTACTGGATATGCAGTTGGGGTGGTGTCATCACACCCACTCTGTGACTAGAACAAGCTTTGTCCATTTTCTTATAAACTTTAATAAATGTTATCTTTCCCAAAATTCAGTATCTTTATGTTGGGGAAATGTTTATAAATCTCTAGGAGTATGGTGAATCCTCAGCAGGCCACTAATCACTCATCTTGTCTGCGAAGGTCTCATGCTGGATTCAGATGGCCCACTCCTCTCGGTAGCTAGAATACAATGCTAGACTGCACCGTCACACTGTTTGACTGCACACACGTCTGCTTGTGTAATCTTGATTACTTATGTGGCACTATCCTAGTGCCACAACAGAAACTCACAAATCTGAAACAAAATTTGTGCGCTGTGTCAGTAATCTATTTACTGCACCACTCGTACACACAGCACAACACATCAACAATACACAGAATGGGTCAGATCTCTCTGACCACACAGCACATCTTACCCAGTTGTTTTTATATAGTACTAGTTCCCCAAGACTGCATTGCATCTGAGATATGTTCAATAGTTTCCTTTAATTCAATAAGATAGGTGATATGTTCCCACTGATCTCAACAATAGATCCGCCTTCCATAGTCTTAGTTAGGCGTCCATATATTTTGTTTGTCTCTAGACCCTGAACTTGGGCTGGGGATCTAGAGCGAACACTTACTTGTCGTAATCATTTTATATGATTGTTACGGTATATGATATTAACGCCGTCTGCTAAAGGTTAGCGGACGTGCAAATGTAAAGGTTAAGACATTTAATATATTGCGATAGATGTTTCAATTATTGAACGCTCCATACACGATCGATTATGACGTGTCTAGCGTTGTTTAGGACACAGTCGGTAACTAGGAGACGCTACCCTTTGTTACTTGACCGCCAAGCTGAATAGCTGCGTTTTTTCTAACCTTCCAATTCAATGGCATGATATAGCCATTTATATGTGCATTTTTGATGGACCAGGGTCAGTCCTAGAACTCTATATGAGAGGAAAATTTATGGAGGTTAGTATTTAACTAGAATTCTCAGAAGGAGGAGAATAATCGTCAAATTCGTATGAAATATTCAGACTCGCAGTCTCACTGTCGGCAGGTAGCCATGTCTAGCTGCGCGTGCATATAGCTGTGATGTTCTGACGACAATACTGCATTGTATCCTTAAACGGACATTGACACGTAAACCAGCAGTCTACGTTATTGATTAATTTATGCATGACTTATAAGGACTTATGTTCTGTTCCTATTTGAAATGATCATCCTGTGTGCACATGTGATTAAATATTACGGACTCAATCTGAAGGCATTAATTACTTCATTAATGTTGCTGAGTTCAAGTTACATGAACTACTTCTTCATACCATGCTACTGAGTTGTATGAACACCTTCACCCTAATTCGCGTAATACTAACAAAGCACGATTAACAAGAGATCACTAAAGTAACCATACTCAGTGCATGATCTTCAACCGGCAAATAACTCAGCAACAAAGTGGCGGCCGAATGCGGGGAACGACAGAAAAAAGAAACAAACTTCTGTTCCTTACGCACATGTTAACCATAATATTTATGATCAAGTTTCGATCACATGATCCAGTCGAAGATGACGTCTTACTCATTCTAATGCCTAACAACGTGACGTCACTGAAAGTCGTGTAGGTGATCTGTCGGAGAAACCAAAGTCGTTTCTAAGTCTAACCAGGGGAAACATGAGCCATTGAAGCAAACACACGATATGGACTACAGGAGCAGACAGTCAGGGGCATTAGCCTAGCTGTTGACGACCTCTAGCACTGATCTAAGCAACGGAAAAGAATAAGTCTAGTTGTTTTTAATACTGTCGTCATTGCAAACAGTAATACTGAGTCCATGCCTTTTGCCTGCATAGGCATGTCTTTTCTGAATGTGTTTCATGTATTTTTTTTGGGTTGTTTTAATGTGTTGTTAATTAGTGGGAGGTAGGGAGGATGAACCGAAATTAGATTCTGTGGCTCTCACGATGCCTGAATTGATTTCGGTCGTTTCTTAGGGCAGTTAAACGATTGCACTTTTGGAAGCCCCATTGAGGTTTGCCATTGGACTGTCTGTCCAAATCTGCTGTCGTTTGACGATTTGTGTTAGCTGTACCGTTCCGTAAATAACTGGTGTATTTTATTCGTACTCAGTTCACAATTTTGTTCAGTGGTGTATCATATTCGTTGACTAGTTCGTGCAGGCTCCTCTTACTGTCGTTTATTTGATGATTGTTAAATGGGCGTCGGTGAGGAGTCCTGTGATGTCATCATTTTTTGCAGTCATTTTTTTTGTGTACTTTGAATATTAAGTTGACCTCGGGTCAGACCTTGACCCTTCATTTGGCTTGTGACACTTCCGCTTGTTTTATTTAGTTCATAAATTCATTTTTAATTGTGAAAATGTCTTGTTTGCGTCTTGACATTGTTTGTACCCTTTAGTTGCATCATTGTTTTGTTTGTCCTCATGATATATATTAAATACTACATTAATAATATGATATTATATGCAATAATACACTTAATTAAATTTAATATAATTAATTTTTTCTGATATTTAAGGTTAATATGGGACATTGCATAATTATGCAGTGATAGTCCAAGAAAGTAGCACTACAATTTATAAGAGATGCCTAGGGCATAATAATATAATATATATATTGACCAAATAAAATAATCTTATAGTCTACCTTTGAGGTAATAGACACATTGTATATTATTTAATATACTTTTCTGGTACTAAGAGAGTGACTTAGTACATTGAACAATATAATTACTAGGAATCATACCCAACATTATTGGATATTGAGATTAATTGTGTGATGTAATTACATTATAGTTAACAGATATCATAAATAGTTATGATATAGTTCGTATTTAGATACAATATTGTTACAAAATATTGTCTATTGGTTGAACTTAGACATAAGAGTTCAGTACTATTGTGATTATTTATATTGAATATTTCTAAGTTGAGTAAGTATAATAATTACTCTGAAGCTACTATTGACTATTTTAATCAGTAATTATCAATAATTACTTACAGATAAAAGTCAAAATGCTTACTATAGACCATTTCGTTAAAATTGGTAAGGAATATGGTTATAAATCTCAAGAACTTCGTCAGTTTGCTGAGGCAGAACTGGAAAAACATGAAAGAAAAGAAGCAGAAAAAAAAGGCTGCATTAAAGAAAGAGGAAGAGGAACAAAAGGCTGCATTAAAGAAAGAGGAAGCAGAACGTGAGATGAAGCAAATTGCCAAGGAAAATAGATTAAGAGAAATTGCTCAACAGGAAGAAGAGAAATAAATTGAAATGAGAGGAAATTATTTTTACAACAAAAATGGAATTGGCGCGTATTAAATTGGAGACAGCAAGATTACAAGCACAAAGTGCTGATGCAAACCAGAATAATAACGCACAAAATGGATCGTCATCCAGCCAAACTAAACATTTCTACAACTTTAAATTACTCACTCTCAACTTAAACGTGGACGACCTTTCATCGTTCCTGTCACGTTTTGAACAGACTTGCAAAACAAACCATTTGCCTGAAGAGTCATGGGTACTCAAGTTAAATGAATTCTTGGTTGGAGAACCACTGACGGCTTCTCAAAATGCTGACCCATCAATAGCAAATAACTACGGTGCTATTAAGTACTTGCTTTTACGAAGGTTTCACCTGGACGAGGAACACTGTAGGTTGAAATTTAAGGGAATTTTACCTGAATCTCCAAAAGATTTTGCAGGATTCATTGCGAACATACGCAATACATTTAATAGATGGGTTGAACTGGCAGAAGTCAACAAATCGTACGACAAATTAGTTGATTTACTACTACGGGATAAGGTATTATTATCTTCGGTTAGCCAGCCATTTTTTGCATATTTGCAGGAGCGTAAACCAGGTACTATGGACGAGTTAGAAAAAATTTCTTTAAACTACTGTTCGGCACATCCGAATGCAACCATTTCTAACTCCTCATTAAGAGAACCTCTACCTGTGGCGTCTAATATGGCCTACAATCATAATAACATACAAAGACATCACAGTGTAGACAGAAGTAGGTTCCAAAGAAATCACAATGTTAACTTTCAGAAGGGACATAATAATGATTTCAACAATAAAAATGAGTTCAACAGAGGTAGATCACGAGATAGAAATTATTCACCTCAAACAAACTACCACAATGGTCAACATAACACTAATTATAATCGATCACATACTCCCAATAATAACAATAACTGGAATGGTAATAATCATGGCTCGAGACATCGAGATAATAGTTACTATAGAGGACGACGAGATAATTCTAACAATTATACTCGGAATCGATCTCATTCTCGGGGATCATATTACAACCATAATACAGGGGCGGCAGTTACAAATAATACTACCCCTATAGCTCAGGTCCCACGTGACAATAATACAACACAGTCTTCTGCTGCATGTTTTGCTATTAATTATAATGTGGCAAATAGTTGCCAAGATTGTAATACTATTTTTCAGAAGGCCAAGGAAACGGTGCTGAATTGTGTACACCTTCATACAGCAGTTGGTCTTTCAGCGATCGATGGTAAGGGGACCATGATGTTCAATAGAGGATTAGTCAATGGTACGGTGGTCTCAGTTTTAAAAGACTCTGGATCAACAACCATTGGAGTTCGGCAGTCTTTGGTACATCCTAGCTATGCAACAGGGGACTATGTCCGGTGCATGACCTTCGGGGGTACTATTGAGTACTACCCCACTCCCGTAGTACCTTTTAATACACCATTTTTTTCAGGTAAGGTCCAGGTGAGCATGCTACAGCATCCCTCACCTGATCTTACATTAGGATGCATACATGGGAGTAAAGATTGCACACTCTAAAGAAATTAATGATTGGGAGAAAAAAAATTTGCATTCTTTTAGCAACGCTAACGCTGTTGTTGATATGGCTACACTTCGTGCCAACAACATAAATACATGTGGCACAGCAGTTTCCAACTTCACTCTCAGTACTATCCTGGAAATTGATGAAGATGATAGATCTATTGGACAACATACTAAGGATATAACTGATCCTAATAAAACTGTTGACCGTTGTCACATTGACAAAAACATTATGAGGAAGAATAATAGGTTAAATAATAATGCTGGACTTAAAAGGAAAATATAAAGTTAACACAAATTAATTATGATGAAAAAGTTTTTTACTTTGCCCAGCAAAGACATGTCCCTACGACATGTAGTAAGCTTAATACCTTTGGTGATAATAGGGATCATCCTGAGTCCAGTCAGGATGATACGACATCCAACAGAAAGACAATGTCGGTGTTGAAGGGAAGGTTAATTCTTGACAAAGAATACATATCATCATTGTCCACTATTTCGTGACAATGATACTACATATATTGGGAAAAGTGCGTATTCTCGCACAGTGTTAGTGCGAAATCTGCCGCAGGATACTACCTGGCAGGCACTTAGAATTTTTTTTGATTATACAGCAAACGTTAAGTTTGTTTGTTCGTCCTTCTGCCATCATGCAATGGGCAGAATAGACAGGCGATGGTTACATTTCGTAACCAATTCGAGACGCTCGTTTGGGTAATCGAGCGTGATAATGGTGTTTATTTTCATCACCGTTATCTAAAGTTACAATTAGTACCTGATTCTGCGCCACGCAGATAATGGTGTACGCTCACCCTTTTGTCTTATTTCTTGATGACTCAGCTCTAGTCAGTCATCATTTCTTTTCCTTATTGGTCATTTATTCTTATACGTCTTAGATATCAAGGGACACAAAAAAGATATTTCATATTAACATGCTCAAGCAATTTCATACACGTCCTGAACACTTACAGTCAATTTTTCATGAACTAGATGACACCACAGTATCTACTTGTTATTATTCTAACTTATCCGTCATCCAGGAAGAAGAATCTTCTTTTCCTGAGGTACAGTTACCGTTACCGGTACCAGTAGTTCAACCTACTGAATCTTGGCGGGATGTAACCATCTCTTCAACGGTTACACCGCAACAGCGTCTACAGATTGCTAATCTATTACAATCTTATCCAGATGTATTGACCGACGTCCCGGGTCGCACATCGACTATCAGTCATGACATTACTCTCAATGATGATTACACCCTATTCGTCTGTTACATCGCCCTATTCTGGTCCACTTTAAAATTCCTTGCTAAAACTACTTAAGCGAAACTTGAAACAGATGATGTCTCTGGGAATCATTGAGGACTAGTTATTCGCCCAATTCTCTTCTCATTAGTGATTGTCTCGGAAGTAGGGAACAATAACATCAGAATCTAGGTGTTGTTGATTATAGAAAATTGAAATGCTTAAGGACTATAGTTGACAGGCGAAACCCACATCACTTATCGACGACTTTCATGCCACAGTCTATCCACCAACTGAAAATATATTTAGTTAAGATAGACTTAAATAAAGGTTAATGGGGCAGATAGCCATGACCGAATAGGCCTATAGTTACTACACCGCATTTTTCAACTTCCACAAGGTCTCTACCAGTGGGTATCTGTGTTTGATGCCTCTTTTGCGCTCTTGTTATAATGCGCCATTACCTTCATTCGGCCTGATGCGGATAAATTTTTATAAGGTCAGGACCAGACGTTATTATAAATTGACGACATTATGCTTGTTTAGTTCGGTCGTATACCCCCCCCCCGTTGAATGTAGCGCATGTTTCATGGGTATTAGATGACAGGTGTTTCTCGACAAGAATAAATGATTTTATTGCAATCTTAATCCTGGTAAACCTACTCTCGCTAAAGGTGCAGAATTCTGTTCCTAGTGTGATTGAAGATAACTTTTTTGGAGTATCAGATATACATTGGGATTGTGGGATAATATGCGAACGTTACTCCTAGTACTGTCTCTCGCTCCAAAATTCTAAATCGCGGAAGTAGCGCATGTTTCTTCGGGTACCCGGAATGAGCCAAGGTTCAGGGAATGTCTGTGTTGAGGAATGTTCTAATATTTTACCGTTAAGATTTCTCTGTTGAGGCTTACTCATCAAATTGCTATTAGCAACTAGGCTCTGTATATGTTGTTACATTGTTATATAAAACAGACTATTGCCGCGTTTAGTGATGATTGTTGGCAGACGCGTGGGTGAAAGGACTGGTATACAGCAAATAGAAACTTTCAAGCTTTAAATTCATAAATTTGTTACGTCGCTACTGATATCGCCGACTTTTTAATGGATATCTTCGCTCACGATGGGTTCCAAGATGCTCGATTTTTGTCTTAATAGAACTATGTTGGAAGTAATTAGTGCTATGGTGCCAAGCTCTCTGTGTCACAGAAGATTTTCATGTATGGCATTCTTAAACCTTATCTTTAATTTACCAAGAAACGTAGCCTCTCTCTCGGGGCAGAAAAATAAGTCTGTCCACAAGATGGACAAGGAAACTTTTGTATTCGGCTAGTGAGAGTGTATCATGGCGGTGGTTTGCTGTTTTATTACCTGTATTGGGCGATATAATAAAACTTTGAAGTTTCTTGCTTGGGTTGTCGCCTTTGATGTATGATTCACCATAAGACAGCCCAGAAGATGCCGTGTGTAGCATGCCTTTGAGTTTCGTACGTATAACCTCGCATGAAAGAGCAAGCAAAAAAATCTTTCGATACAGTATTTGCGAGAATCATAGCGCCGTAACTCTCGAGCAAGCCGACATTTGAATTGTATTGAACTATTATGGTCTACTGAAAAGCTCAAATGGAGGATTTGTTTGCGTTGGCGGTGAGTGATGCTCGTTATGTCAGGTACTCTGTAATTGCGGGTATTGGACGGCTGGACGCGTGTGAATAATCATGAAATACCAATCGTCATAAAAACTACATATTATCCAACTTATAATGGGAGACTAACGCTTGCGCTTCAATTTCTAAGACTTTATATAACAGTTATATGGACATCACCTATGAATTGAGAATGCTTAAAGGGAGACAGAATCAGCAATGGGTTTGATTTATTACACACTTAAAGTATCATTCGCTATAGGAAACGACTCTTCGTTTTCTTGTGAGTTTTCATATCTAACGCATTCCGCGATTGTAGCTTCTAACGCGGATATCGCCATATAAGTTTGGCAGTGCAACTATAATTCTTGTGATGTCAGGGTTGTGTATTAGGTATTAGAATCGATGATTTAACGAATTTCTTGTTTCACGCTGACGTAAACGTCTTGTATGCTTTTTTTATTTAGGGTATTGGGGTCTTTATGTTTTGAACATTTTTTTGACCGTAAAGAGAATATCGCATCAGGATCTCTAGAGATCTGATCGGAGTGCTTTTAGATGGATATCTTTTATCTTGTTATTATACTTCATTTGAATTAGGTTAAACTTATACATTGTCTTGTTAATCTGAATTTTTTATATAGACAGAATAATCAATGCGAGAGTAATGTATGAGAGTAAAGACAATAAGATGAAAGAGAGAGAGTTACTGGAATTTGTAGAGAGACAGCTCGATCATAGAGAAAAAGTAATAAGAGTAGAAGTATAAATTGTAGATGCGATAAGGAGGAAGAAAATGTTGATGCGCTGTTCTACTCGCACTGGAGAATATGGATAGCAAGGTGAGGGTAGTAGGGGGGTAAGTTTAAGATTTTTTTTTAAGATGTTATCTGTCGCGTTCTATACATTGGTAGTTTGTTTTGATAGTTATTAAGGCTTATGATAGGCTAGGTTTAATTAACATTTATGAAGCAAGTCATCTCAGATTTAGGTGTTATCTTATTTAGTCTTAAGACATGATGTGTTCTTAGTTTAGATCTCTGACTTTACCTTATTCTCTAGATTTGTTTTCGCGTTCAGTCGCGCTTTATTTGATTTTTCGTTTTTTTTTCTGCTGGGATAAGATCGCCTGTGTCTTACATTAGACCCGATTATAAGTAATTTTAAGAATCTTTGTTTAATGTTAATAAAGATTGTTATTATATTTAATATAAAGTAAAAAAAAAACATATAAAAAAGAAAAAAAAATATATATAAAAATCAAAACATAATACAAGATGGAATAATAAATGTTCAAAAAAAGATACACCGTAATAATCTCATGTACACATATTAAAAAAAGATTCCCATTTTTATAATTAGTTGAATAAATATTAATATATATGTAGTCAAAATTTAATAATTGAATTATCATGAGATTAATGTTACGGTAATGACGTGCTGAGACAAATCGTTTAGTTGGAACAGTGACACGGCGCTACAACGGAGTTCTACTGTCAGCAGATTTCGCGTATGGCATGGTATGTCGATTGTTTATAATAGATTTTTGTTTGAAACGAGAACACTTGTAAAGTCGGGAAGCTAGAAGGATTTGTAAGACGAAGAATAAATGTATTTTAATTGTTGTTATTAATTTTGTATAATTGTTGTTTATTTGTGGATTTAGATGATTTGTAAGAGTATAAATAATCGTCGTTGTGTTATTAGCTGATTCGAATTTAATTTTGATTTATTTAGTTTTTGTATTTTTTTTACTCTGACGCATTTTTAAGGTTTTTAGGTGATTAATACGATTAAAAATTGTAAGAGATTAAATTATTTTTAAGAAAAGATATGCGTGTGTTAAAATGTGTATGAATTTTATATTGAGAATTTTTGATGTAACTATAGATATATTCTTTTTTATTTTAGATATAGTGGGTGTTATAATGATGTTTATTAATAGGACATTATGTCGCGAGGGGTTATTAGAGGACGTATCTATTATAATTTAAATTGGACGCCGTGCCCAGATGGTAATAGATTTTCTTAAGTTTTTTAGTCATAAGTTTCCGAATATTCTGTAATAGGCTGGATGTTTATAGCATTCTTTTAAAGTGTCATATATGAATTTGAAGCTGGATTCAGTCGCACGCTAGATATTTCTATATATGGGGAATTAATTATAATGTTGTTGTAATTATTAAGTTATTTTGATACTAGAAGTTCTCAGAAGTGGGGATTAATCGTAATATTTAAGTTACGTTCAAGTAGGTGAAAGATAGATTTCAGACTCGCGTTTTACTGTGATAATTGGATATTTTTAGCATGATAGCGCTGCGGGGTTGCATATGTAGCTAGTGTTGTTCTGGACGACTGATACACAGCAAGGTCATTTAAAATAATTTGATGTTGAAAAGGCGGATATTGATGTGTGATATTTATGACGAGTGCCTTAGAGGTGTGTCTCGTGTAATATATTTAAATAGTGGATTTTGTAATGTTACCTCAGTATTATATATCGTTTGATATAGAAGGTCTCTATGTGTAACCTGTTAATAAATTCTATTTTATTAAATATGATTATGTGATTTGTATATTTTTTAATTCGAGAGGACGGTATGAATCAGATTGTGGATAATGAATTGTGTGTGTTCGGGTTTACGTTTCGGTTCTTGATTGCTGCGAGTATATATTCCATAGTTGCTGCTGGGGAGTTGTGTTAGGAGTAAATAGTTAAGAATTTCGACATGAAGCTCTCAGATTAACAAGAGATATAAAGTAACATACTCAGGATGATTCTTAACGGCAAAGAACTCAGAGCAACAATGATATGGCAGTAATCAATCACTCGAATATATTAAACATGCTACAAAAATAATTACTTTCATTCTTACCAAGATATTCAGAATTGAGGAACACAGTATTATTGCTAGCAAAACTCAGCTGAGCTGCTGGCTATTATGATGGCCGTTCCCACTAAATGTAATGTAATATCTTCTGTGAAAAACACCCACAGGCAATAATCAACTGTGTCCCTGGACAGAATTGTTATCAAATGGCAAAAATGCGCATCTCTGTCCTGCCAATATGATTACATTTGACCAATCACAGACTATCCCCCTAACGTTTTCAAATCTACAACCAAAAGTCCAAATTTCAGTCAGCTCTCAGGTCAAGTATTGATATTATTGTCTGTTGGTCCGTCTGTCTCTTCTTGGTTTTTAACAAAAAACTCACACTTGGGTTCTACATGCATTACCTACCACACACTTCTGCCTCCGAATGTTATTTTTTAGCCACAATTCTCCACCTTTCCCCTCTCTTTAGTTACAGCTTGATTTTTGCATTTGCGTGACTCAAGGACGAATATTTGAAACTTTAGTGAAATTATGGGCTAGTACAGTCGCTAGTCTGATATGAACCAATTAGTGATTTTGTCAATATCTTCCTTGTTTTATCTATCCGTCTGTATATACTTTAAAAGTATATTATTTCTCTGCTTATGATGGCTATCAAACTAGTAGGTTTTTATAGTCATAACGCTAGTATTAAGAAAAATCATATTTTTCCTCGTTAATTTTTTTTTGAAATTTGTTCGAGAACCTTCTCTACGGCGTTTGCCGCTGAATTCAAATAAAACAACCCAGTATCGAAAAACGTCCAAGAAATGACTGTTTCGAATAAGAGCCAAGGTCCTTTTTGTCCATTTCCTTACATTGTGTCAACTAGTGACGTGAATTTTTTTTTTCTTTTACTACCAATTGCGTCTCTTTTGCCGCTCTAGATTCAAACACGTGTTCAGTCATATTTTTCCTTTTCTGATCTCCGTTTCCCTCCCGTCTACAAAAAGGGTAAACCGTTTCGTCTGCACGTCTAACTAGTTAGTTTAAATGGCGGTGGGAAATGCGGGCATGGGCGAGCATGTCTCCTAGTATCTTACGCATTATTTTTATCCCTACATTTTATCCTTATATTTGGAGATATTTTAACGTTGTATCACTGTAAATTCATCACAAGCATCACACACTAACATATGATTGTACTGTTGTCTGCCAGATGTTTTTTCAGTGTTCACGCTTAGCTTCACACACCAGCATTTGATTGTGCTGTTGTCTGCCAGTTGTTTATTCAGTGTTCACGTTTAGCTTCACACACTAACATTTGATTGTACTGTTGTCTGCCAGATGTTTTTTCAGTGTTCACGTTTAGCTTCACACACCAGCATTTGATTGTGCTGTTGTCTGCCAGTTGTTTATTCAGTGTTCACGTTTAGCTTCACACACTAACTAGCATTTGGTGGTACCCGTGTTTAGTTTATGTTCCGTTCAAATATTACCATTTGTTGTTTGTACACTGTAATTGCTAATAGTTCAGTGAGAGAGTTCCCCAGCGTTATATAGAGCCAATCCTGTCATATGAAAGCAAGTCATGGACAAGTAAACAAACAAGAAAATCTCTTGAGACCTAAGAGATGTAGTTTTTGCAGAGCAAAAAAAAAAAAAAAATGCTAGAATACTGTGGATAGCTGAAAGTAGCATGCCCTGAATGAGACCAGTCCGCGAAAGAAGATATTACTCATATTTGAAAGAAGTGCTCCACTTACTTTGGTCACGTGATGAGAAGAGGAAAGCTGAAAGAACATCAGGAAACAGTAAATGAAACAGAGATGAAGGACGAGAGAGAGAGAGAGAGAGAGAGAGAGAGAGAGAGAGAGAGAGAGGGGGATAATGGACAGTTTAACATCATGGCGTGAAAGTCAACAGCAACTTGTATAAACAGCACTGTAGACAGCACGTTGTGGGGACACGTGATCACCTACGCCCTGGCATGGTACTTAAAGAAGTTGATCATATCTCTGGACTAATTTGACAATTTCTTGATAACATCTTTGAGCTGTCTT
Source organism: Oreohelix idahoensis (assembly GCA_024509875.1). NCBI lineage: Eukaryota > Metazoa > Mollusca > Gastropoda > Stylommatophora > Oreohelicidae > Oreohelix > Oreohelix idahoensis. The sequence continues at coordinate 405,045 of JAMPIV010005186.1, read as the reverse complement.
TGTTTCCCAGCGTTTCAAATCAATCTCAGTCAAGCTGGTGTTTACTTCTCTTCTTCTTCTTCCGTCCTTAGCCACCGACCGTCTAAGCAGTCAGTGGCCATTACGCCTAGTGGCGTCTTAGGGCAACAGCAGATAGGTTTTCTTTGCCACTGTTTCCCATCACGCCTAATGGCGTCTTTAGGGCAACGGCAAATCAATCCATTTGCTGTTGTTTCCGTAATCGAAGTGACTGGCAAACGGGTGATCAGCCCGTTGTGTGGTGTTTACTTAATCAAGTCTAAACGATCACTTTTTAACATTATTCTTTGAGCTTCTTACAGAACATTGATACATCACTTTATGGGAAGTCTGCACCAAACATTCACATGCTCCTGCAGCTGTGGTTTCTGTAGCATATTGTTTTATATGATGTGGTTGCCAGCTGCTTCCACGACCTCATATTTAGTCGTATTGTACATCCTGGTTGAGGGTAAATAGTTTTATTTTTTCTTCGTCTGTTCAAAGACCCCCGGGACATAGACGGGACAAGTTTGGTATGGATGTAATATAGATCCTCCACTCTAGGGTGGACTAATCTCTTCTAGTTAAGTAATAACTTAAAACAAACAATAGAGTCACATTAGAGGGTCGCCGGCAGACGAACAAAACATGCACAATACCGAGAAGCGTTATTGTGACGGTAGGTTAGTGCCGTATATGTTGCATTTTGCTGCTCAAGATCGAATTTTGGTCAAATATTTAACTGCGCACACAATGACGCATAAATAAATACCAACAGAGCATATGTCTGTTATATTTGGGCATGCGCCCTAATATACCAGACGGATTTTGTGTTTAGGTTTTTCGCTCCTCGCGAAACGAAGCAAAACTAAATTGTTTTTTTTTTAATGGAAGGAACTTATATGTGACGTAGTTGTGTTTACATAGAGACTTGACCTTTGGGGATTGAGAACTTAGTGCAAGGCGGGCGTGTTTTCCTTTTGAATAAAGGAATTACAATTGAATCGGAACTAATGGACAGCCTCGGAAAATTTTTAGGCCACAAACGGCTCCTGGGTCGACCCAGCCCCGAATGGGTACCAGAGCTACTCTGGGAAGGTTAAGGCGGCCGGCGTGATGCCGACCACATCACCCCTCGTGTGCCGACGGTCAAGATAATATGGGCCTAACACCATATTCCCAATATGCCTCAATGGGCGTGTAACGGGTTCCTTTCCCTAATGGACAGCCTAGACTAGCAGTAACCAACACAGGAGCTGTGGGGTTCTACCGTATATACTTGAGTACAAGTGGAAAAATGTATTCCCATTTCTGACCTTAAAATATCACCCCGACTTATAGTCGAGTAAAAAAAAAAAATGTATAGCTATTCTTCAGATATAAACTTCCTGCATCATGTAATGTTTTTAACAAAATATCTTAAGTAATACATTTAAAAATTGGATAGAAATGAAGAACACTGGGACGTATTCTTCGATGTCACCATTGTAAATCGCCAACGTCGTTAGTATGGTTCAGGATTCCTAAATAAGTTTTGACTCTGTGGCAACAATGGTGCATCGTTACTCAAGAATCAATACTAATTCGCGCCCTTCACTTAAAAAAAGGGAGTGAAACTATCGATAAAGCCAGAAATATCGAAGTTTCTTGCATCTGCAGACTGGCGTGCCTTTTTATTAGCCGCTTTTTTCTGTCTCTTTGCCAACGCACTAAATTGCACAGAAATTACCAGCAGCTTTGGAGGGAAAATTTGTTTAGCTTTTCATAAATTCGATCATTGAAGCATTATTTTTAGTACTTCAACTTATAATCGAGCCATTCACTTTGGACACTTTTATGTCCAAGAGTCACAGGGTCGATTTATAGTCGCATCGACGTATACTCGAGCATGTACGGTACTTTAGAAACACTAAAATCTCCAAAGATCTGCCCAAATAAAATAAAAAAAGATTTAAATAAATAAAGAAGGGAAACCCGAGGCCTGTAAACAGTAAATAAATAATACACAAAAACCTATGTTTCAGGTACCCGTGAGAAATAAAGAAGTAGAAAACTAGACAACAGAAAAACAACAGAAGTGATAGGTTTACCGGAGAATCAAACCCAGGACCTTGCGGAAGTGATTGCGTCTTTAATTACACTGGATCGTTCTTAGGTACATAATAATAATAATAATAAATTCTTTAAGCACCAAACACGGCGCATAAGGCAGAAACCAGTGCTCTCCAGGTTGTTCGTTGTGACGCCACTACTCTTAGCTCTTGCACATTATTTAGGCCCAACGTTCTTCCTTCTCTTATTATTGTTCTTCTGAGTGTTTCTTTTGGTCTTCCTTTTTTTTCCTCTTACCCTCAGGAACCCAAGTGAGCGCCTGTAATGGTATTCTGTTGTTTTGCATTCGTAGGACATGACCGATATATGACCATCGTCTTTTCCTTATATAGTTGGAGACATATTTCTGCCTAGAGTCTTCTCTTATTTGTCGATTAGTCTTGAATTCTTTCCAACTGATGTTCATGAGTTTTCTAAGACATTTGTTCTCGAATGTATTCAGCTTGTTCTCCAATGATTTTGTTATTTTCCAACTCTCACAGCCGTATGTTAACACTGAGATAACATTTGAATTAAACAGACGAAGCTTGGTATGTATATTCAATGATCGTAATTTCCAAATGTTAGATAATCTAGTATGGATTTCTCTTGTTGTGTCACCATCCTGAGTCATTTTACTGCCTAAATAATTGAAACTTTCAACTTTCTGTAGTTTTTCCCCGTTCAAGATGATATCAAAGGTCTCGTTAGAAAAGTTCATAACTTTAGTTTTAGAGGCATTTGTTTGGAGACCTATTTTAACCGAGAGATGACACAAATTATTTACTGCTTCTTGGGATTGTCTGGGTGTTGAACTTAAGAATGCTAAATCATCTGCGAAATCCAGGTCCCCCAGGAATTTTCCATTTGTCCATTTTATACCTAATTGTTCATTGTGGGTATAGTTTTTCATAACCCAATTAATAGCTATTCCAAAAAGTAGTGGTGACATAATACATCGTTGTTTCACCCCTGTTTCTACAGTAAACCATTCTGTATTCCCTTTATTTGCTCTTACACAACATCTTGCATTGTCATATAGCGCTTTGATTATATTCACATATTTTGTTGGAAAACCATAGATTGTAAGTATCTTCCACAATGATGGGCGGTGTAGACTATCAAAGGCTTTTTGAAAATCGACGAAGGTGATAATAAGTGGCGATTGCCTTTCCACTGATTCTTCTATAATTGTTCTTAGTGTGAATATTTGATCAATACATGATCGTTTCGGCCTGAAACCCGCTTGTTCTTCTCTGATCTTTTCGACAGCATGCAATTTAAGTCTTTCTAACATCATGCAACATAATAATTTTCCAGGTACTGATAATAGAGATATACCACGCCAGTTATTACAGTCTGATAGATCACCTTTCTTCGGTAACTTTACAATAATACTGTCTTTCCATTGTTGTGGTGGTTGTTCTTCTCTCCATACTTCATTTATAATATCTAAAATTCTCAAGAGGTTGTTGTCATTAACTGCTTTAATCATTTCCCCTGAAATGTCGTCAACTCCAGCAGCTTTAAAATTTTTAAATCTTTTAACGGCTTGTTTGATCTCGTCCAGCGTGAATTCATCGCAATTTATTGGCAAGGTGGTTGTGGGTGTTTCATTATTAAAATCAGGTGTTACTGTTGGTGGTGGTCTGTTTAGCACCTCCATGAAGTGCTCAGCCCATCTCTTCATTTGTTCTTTTTCTGTTGGTATTGAATTCCCTAATTTACCTTTAACAGGTGTATCCATATCAGTAGGCTGGTGACATAGTTGTTTTGTAATTTGATAAAGGCACCTACTATTACCAGTTCTTGCAGCATTTTCAGCTTCTACGGCCAGTTCATTGATGAAATGTCTTTTATCTCTTCGAGTTTTTGTCTTCACTAGTAGTATATTATATATATAACCTTACTTGCTACCACATATCTATATATCTCAGTCAGAATTATTCTGGAATAGTGTGATGCTACGTTATGTGTCTAGGGTATGTGTATGGTGAAGTGTAAGTCACAACAACAGACAGATAAACAATTTAATTTAATCCACTACTCTTAACAACACTGTGACACTCACATACATATAACACTCTATGAGAATATCTTAAAGAAGTCACTAGTAACGTTTCAAATAACAATATGTATTCATTACTGGCATGAATGAATATGTGTCCTGATTCAACTACAAGGGAACCAGGAATCACAATCAATTTAAATTACAAGTTATGTACAGAATGTATTAATATGAATATTGTAGTGACATATATTATTACAAATGTTCTATGTGTGTCAATTGTGTAGTGTAAAATGAGGTAATACTGGTTTTGTTTTGTTCAAGCTCTGTTGGTATTTGTCATCATGACTTCAATAGTTTGTCTTTAGGGACCATTATTGTAGATGTTCACAGTTCCTGATTTTAAGACAAGTAAATTCCCCTCTTAATGTTAATTTTAAAAAATCAGTTCAAGATGAGGGGACATAATGTTGAGCTCAGCTGGCCAACTCTGCTTATCTTTAGTGATGGCGGCAGGAAAGGACTCCTCTGCTCGAATTCTCCTCTGGGCTCAGGAGACACCTCACTGATAGCTAAAAAGACCAAGGAGTATGCTGTCCGACTCTGGATTCAGCAAATCTCTGACCAGGTGCTGCTCACTACCATCAAGACCACTGTCCCTGAAATCAAGAAGGATGTACCTTCTACTTCATAACTAATTTATATTCTCTTTTACACTGATCACAATACAGCACAAACATTGCGTTCAGAGCGTTAGGCCAACAGTCAGCTTCATTTGAAATACTTTATTCCAGTATTACCCTTCTTAATGGTTACTACGCCTCTGCACTTCCAGCATTATTTCTTTCTAGTCCATCATCCAGGTGTCAGTGTACTATTTGGCCATTCCATGCCGTTTTACTTCTCTCCGACACCCTCTGTTCAGGCTGGAGCATTATAGGCTTTACCTCACGTTTGCCACTGAACTACACATATATATACAGGCATAAATCAACAATTCACATTCAATTTTTCATTAAAAGATACTGAATGGTTCAAGCTTACCACAATTTCATGGAAATAAACACAGATACGTTGATTAGCAATGAATTCTGGCACAAACTGGCACAAATTCCGTTCTGCCTATGTTCCAGGCTTTTATTTTAGCAAAAATGTGAGCTGGCTTCAACGTACTGTCGCTTTATCAAGCTTATTTGAATTAGTGGTCTCGAACTAACGCTCCCAAGTGTGTATATCAGCGAGACTGGCCAATGAGCCACGTTTCGACAAGTGTTTGAAAAAAATGTTATCTTTTCCCGTCTCCCCCAACAACCAAGATAGTATTTATAGCCCGACCAATCGTGGTTAGGCTTTCATTTGTTGCGCTCCAATCAATTTGGAGTTTACATGGTAGGCTATTTATGTAACGTAAGGTTTTTTTCAAACACGTTATAAAAAAAATTTTATGAGCAGAAATGATTTTATGCTGTCAGGCACCCCCAATATTTTATTTTGGGTATAATTTATTAATTCCTGGACTATTTGCGTAACGTTTTACATATTATTTGTCAGCAAACCCTAAGGAACCCAAAAATACTAATTTAAAGGAGCTACGTGGCTGCGTTCAAAATATGCAATTTCTTCTATCTCCTGTTTAGAAGATGTGCTGTCTGGGTACTGTTATGTGTTCAAACGTAAACCCATATATAATGTTGTCTTTTCTAATAAGAGTCTGTTATGATTTATAAACCTAACTCTGGGAAAGGGTAGTGTATTTTATCACTGTCCGTCTGAAAAAAAAATTTAGTGCATGTAGACTTACACGCGTGATGGTAGTAATTGTGTATCGCGTGAAGCGGTTTTAGTGTTCGGCTTTCTGCCTCTCCCTTCTCTTTTTATCCCTTTAATCCATCTGTTCGTTCGTTTTGGTAACGCAGTATAATTAATGTTAGGGTTAATTTAGGTCATTACGCAGTACGTCTCAATGCTTTTCCAAGAAATACAGCACACGTTTCATTGAAGAAGGCGGGTAATAATACAGTAAGCTTTACTATCAACGTGAAAGCGTTACAATTTGCAGACGAAGCAGAAAAAAAGGGGGATTTCGAGTACATTCTTTGGGACAGCACTGTCATTTTACCATTGCTCTTCTCTTTATTAATTTTATTTGTTAGGCTTCATATTTACCTAATAATTTATATATGTGGATTAGAATATTTCATGACACTTCCCCTCTTAAAACAGACATTATATGTCAGTCCTTTATTCTATATACACATAGAGAAATTTATTATTATTGCTGGGGTTTACGGTGATTCTCATCACACGGATGGCGGCTTAAAAAATCCGCTCCCAGATTGGTTTTTCCAGATATATATATTCAATGCTAAAATTATATGGAGCCAGAAGCAAAGACCATCGGAGTAACCTAGAGTTCTCATGCTTAGCCTGTGCTAAAAACGATAAAGGTTTGTGGTCAGTTTGCAACTTAAATGCCTTCCCATATAGATAAATATTGAATTTCTTTATTGCCCATATTACTGCAAGACATTCTTTTTCGCTAGTTGAGTAGTTGATTTCAGCTTTATTCAACTTTCTGCTAGCATATGCCACTGGGCTTAATTCCCCATCCAATGCATCTGATTTCTGTAGTAAAGTTGCACCTAGCCCAATATTACTTGCATCCGTCCTTACTATGAATTCTTGACTTAAGTCAGGTAATTTCAAAATGGGTTTACTTGTGAGCTTTTCCTTCAATTCTTGGTAAGTCATTTCACATTGTGGTGTCCATGTAATGCGATCTGGAAGTCCTTTACGTGTCAATTCCGTTAAAGGTGCACATATGGAATTAAAGTTTTTGATATACTTCTGGTAGAAACCACATAATGAGACAAAGGATCTCACGTCCTTCTTGGTTTGTGGTCTCGGGGCTTTCTGTAGTTTCTCTAAATTCTTTGGGTCAGGGGTCATGTTTCCCTGATAAACTGTGTGTCCCAAAAATTCCAATTCTTTACATCCAACGCAACATTTGGTTGGTCGGGCTGTTAAATTTGCCTCCCTAAGTCGATCAAAACAGCATGTTCAGAGAGTCAATGTGTTCCTCAAATGTTTCTGTTGCTATAAGGATATCATCCATAAAATTTGTTATACAGGGATTATTCAGAGGATCCAATAATTTTCTCATCATTCTAGAGAAGACACTAGGCGCATTCTTCAATCCAAATGGCAATCTATTAAACTCATAGTGTCCTTCTGAGGTACTAAAAGCTAGGTATGGTCTAACCTCAGGCTTTACTGGAATCTGATAGTATCCTTTACTCAGATCCACTTTTGAGAAATATTTAGCTTTATTTAGTCTGGCAAACAGCTGATTTGTATCCGGCAATGGATCCACCTGTCCTTCTGTAATAGCATTCAGTCTCCTGTAATCTATACAGAGTCTATGTTCTCCAGAGGGCTTCCTTAAAAGTACAACACCGGAACTATACGAAGACTCACTGTGCGAAATAATTCCTTCCTTCAACAGATAGTCTATCTCTTCCTTCAAAGCTTTTTCCTTAGCAAACGGAATCGAATATGGTTTCATACAGACAGGTGGTGTGGAGTCTATTAAGTTTCATATCATATTCCAATAGGTTTGTATGCCCTGGTCGGTCTGTTAACACCTCTGCATGATTATTTAGAACCTGTTGCACTCTCTCTTTCTGAGTTTTCGTTAAATGTGTACTGATTTTCACCTGTGCTGCTGTCTCACAGGGGTGTAATGGATATTCAAATGATGAAAGTGGTTCCTTTTTCATCTCCATGGCGATGGACAAGGTCAACAAGTGTGTCTCTTCCTGATGTTCTCTTTCCAAATATTTCTTCAGGAGATTCACATGATAGATTTTTTCTTTCCCCTTCTTATCTATCTTATAATTTGTTCTAGACACCTTCTCTAGAACTGTATATGGACCCTGCCATCCAATTTGTAACTTATTCTGACTCCCGGGCAAAAGAAGCAGTACTTCTCTCCCACAGCCAAATTTCTGTCTTTCGCCTTCCTGTTATAATAGGCAGCATGTTTCTTCCTGGCTTGTTTCAAATTTTCATTGGCAAGTTTCCAGCCAGTTTTTAACCGAGTGGTCAGCTCATTCACATATTGGTATGAAGATGTAATGTTTTCCTCTGCCTTTTCATCAGTCCACGTTCTTAACAAAGCTACATATGGACCTTTAATTGTGTGGACCTATTTGTCCATGCACCGGTATGGTCTCTTCCACTCGAAGCTTTATAGTGATGATTTTTCCTCCCAGAATTATCATTCACAAAACGACCGCTACCAATTTTTCTTTTGGGGCTTTCTCCCCTTAAAATTCTTGATGAGAGATTTCCTCTCTACATCCTCTTCCTCCAGTTTGTTTAAGTCCGATTGAGGGATTGTCGGCTTATCCTGGGGTAAGACATCTTTTTGCACTCTCCGCATAGTGGCCATTGTAAAACAGTTAAGTGAAGCTTGTCCGTGAAAAGGGGCTTCCCATTCCATTTGGTCCACTTTATCAAATTTATTTTTCTTTTTATTGTCAGGCCTGATTTTGCCCCATGGGCGTGTCCAGGTCCTGATCCATGTTCCCACTTGTGGGTGTTCCCTCATGTGCTATGCTACACCTTTCTACAAAATTCTCAATGTCCCATCTTGCTTTGGGCCAATAATAATTGTGAGCCACCTTTTGAATGATGGTACCTATCTTCTCATGGTCCCCATCTGGTTTCACATGTAGGCTCCTTATTAATTCTGTCCTATATCTTTTAGGAAGAACCAGCTGTCCCTGACCTTTGGATCTAGCTCCAGTCTTCCTATACATCAACTTGTTTTTCATGTAAAAATCTTCCTTGCCTGGAGTTGTATGACAAGTTGACAATTTTCTGAAACAAGGCTTGAGTGTTTTATCCCCAGCCTGTGCCTTCCTCATCTCTTCTGGAGTGGTATCTAACATAATATCCTCCTCCTGTCTTGAGGTCGACCTGACCTGAAGGGTTGCCATATACACAGGTTTCCTTCTGCAACGGTCAGTGTCATGATTGTCCATCTGACAATTTTTTACACCACCTTTTTCCTTGGTTGAAAGATTTTCTTTCATCATATTTCCTTTCATCGAATTGTGGGAATTTATTTTTATTTTCATACCGTGGCCTATCAAATTGGTGCTTACCTTTATTTTGATCCTAAGGATCAAATTTATTAAAGTTCTGTGGTGCCCTAAAGTTATCCACCTGTTTCTTTTTATTACCTGTTACCTCTGCTTGAGCTGCTTGATACCTTTCAGCAACATTTAGCAACTCACCCAGCCTCTCTGCACCTTGTTCCATGAGAAACTTTCTCAGGTCTGGAGCCATGGACTCTCTTAGTTGCTCTATAAGGACCATTTCCTTAAGATCTTGGGTTTTCCCCAGAGAAGTCCATTTCTCCAAGTATGTCTCTATTCGTGCAGAGAACTGGTGATAGGTTTCACCTGACAGTAGTTTAGCATTCCTAAATTTTTTCCTGTAAAACTCTGCATTCTTTTCATACCTTAACAAAAGAGCCTGCTTTAGCATGTCATAATTTTCCTGATCACCTCTGCTCATTTTTGCAAAAACTTCATAAGCTGCCCCACGAAGTCCCTGAGATAACTTTAAGCTCCACCTTTCTCTCTCTAACCCATACGTGGTAGCTAATAGTTCGTACCTATTTATATAGCTCTCAATATCATCGTCTTTCTCAACAAAATGATCTAAATGAAAATTCATAGCTGAGGTTGAGGCTCCTTGAGTAACCGTAGCATCAGAGGCAAAGGGACTGGCACCATTTTCAGGAGCATGGCCTTGAAACTCAAACTCCCTTAGTCGTAAATCATGTTCCCTTTGTAATCTTTTATCTTCTGCTTCCCTCTCTGCAGCTAATCTTTTCTTCTTTCTGCAGCTTTCTTCTTTCTCTTTCTGCAGCTAATCTTTTCTCTTTCTTTTCTGCTGCTCTTTCTTCTCTTCTTTCTGCTTCTCAATTTCTTAGCCTCTTTGTCAGCCTCAATCTGCAACCTCTTAGTCTCAGCCTCAGCTTGCAACCTCTTAGTCTCAGCCTCAGCTTCAAATTGTAACTTCTTAATTTCCCTTTCAGCCTCTAACCTTCTTTCGGCTTCTTTTTCTAATCTTCTTTCTTCGCGTTCAATAAATTTGTCACATTCCGTTGTGACATAGGCAACCATAACTTGCCCATCTAATCCTAACTCTTTTGCAGTCTGAACCGCAGCAGATCGAAATTTGGCCAGGTCCGCCATTGTCTATCAGGTAAATTTATACAATGTCTAACCAACAAATTCAATCTCTAATGGACAACACAGGCACCGTGAGCTCAACCTTATTTAATTCCACCCAAGGATACCTTTTAATTCTTATATTCCCTGAAGTGAATTACCCCCCAATATTTTTAATAGTTAAAGATTCAAAATCCCAAGAGCGAGACCCCAATATATGTGGTGAAGTGGGATGTTATAAATACTTATAGGGGACTTAGTGTACTGACTGAGATCAGCTGTGAAGGTATCTATATCTATTAAGAGTAGTATATTATAGATAACCTTACTTGCTACCACATATCTATATATCTCAGTCAGAATTATTCTGGAATAGTGTGATGCTACGTTATGTGTCTAGGGTATGTGTATGGTGAAGTGTAAGTCACAACAACAGACAGATAAACAATTTAATTTAATCCACTACTCTTAACAACACTGTGACACTCACATACATATAACACTCTATGAGAATATCTTAAAGAAGTCACTAGTAACGTTTCAAATAACAATATGTATTCATTACTGGCATGAATGAATATGTGTCCTGATTCAACTACAAGGGAACCAGGAATCACAATCAATTTAAATTACAAGTTATGTACAGAATGTATTTAATATGAATATTGTAGTGACATATATTATTACCAATGTTCTATGTGTGTCAATTGTGTAGTGGTAAAATGAGGTAATACTGGTTTTGTTTTGTTCAAGCTCTGTTGGTATTTGTCATCATGACTTCAATAGTTTGTCTTTAGGGACCATTATTGTAGATGTTCACAGTTCCTGATTTTAAGACAAGTAAATTCCCTTCTTAATGTTACTTTTAAAAAATCAGTTCAAGATGAGTGGACATAATGTTGAGCTCAGCTGGCCAACTCTGCTTATCTTTAGTGATGGCGGCAGGAAAGGACTCCTCTGCTCGAATTCTCCTCTGGGCTCAGGAGACACCTCACTGATAGCTAAAAAGACCAAGGAGTATGCTGTCCGACTCTGGATTCAGCAAATCTCTGACCAGGTGCTGCTCACTACCATCAAGACCACTGTCCCTGAAATCAAGAAGGATGTACCTTCTACTTCATAACTAATTTATATTCTCTTTTACACTGATCACAATACAGCACAAACATTGCGTTCAGAGCGTTAGGCCAACAGTCAGCTTCATTTGAAATACTTTATTCCAGTATTACCCTTCTTAATGGTTACTACGCCTCTGCACTTCCAGCATTATTTCTTTCTAGTCCATCATCCAGGTGTCAGTGTACTACTTGGCCATTCCATGCCGTTTTACTTCTCTCCGACACCCTCTGTTCAGGCTGGAGCATTATAGGCTTTACCTCACGTTTGCCACTGTACTACACATATATATACAGGCATAAATCAACAATTCACATTCAATTTTTCATTAAAAGATACTGAATGGTTCAAGCTTACCACAATTTCATGGAAATAAACACAGATACGTTGATTAGCAATGAATTCTGGCACAAACTGGCACAAATTCCGTTCTGCCTATGTTCCAGGCTTTTATTTTAGCAAAAATGTGAGCTGGCTTCAACGTACTGTCGCTTTATCAAGCTTATTTGAATTAGTGGTCTCGAACTAACGCTCCCAAGTGTGTATATCAGCGAGACTGGCCAATGAGCCACGTTTCGACAAGTGTTTGAAAAAATGTTATCTTTTCCCGTCTCCCCCAACAACCAAGATAGTATTTATAGCCCGACCAATCGTGGTTAGGCTTTCATTTGTTGCGCTCCAATCAATTTGGAGTTTACATGGTAGGCTATTTATGTAACGTAAGGTTTTTTCAAACACGTTATAAAAAAAAATTTTATGAGCAGAAATGATTTTATGCTGTCAGGCACCCCCAATATTTTATTTTGGGTATAATTTATTAATTCCTGGACTATTTGCGTAACGTTTTACATATTATTTGTCAGCAAACCCTAAGGAACCCAAAAATACTAATTTAAAGGAGCTACGTGGCTGCGTTCAAAATATGCAATTTCTTCTATCTCCTGTTTAGAAGATGTGCTGTCTGGGTACTGTTATGTGTTCAAACGTAAACCCATATAATGTTGTCTTTTCTAATAAGAGTCTGTTATGATTTATAAACCTAACTCTGGGAAAGGGTAGTGTATTTTATCACTGTCCGTCTGAAAAAAAAAATTAGTGCATGTAGACTTACACGCGTGATGGTAGTAATTGTGTATCGCGCGAAGCGGGTTTAGTGTTCGGCTTTCTGCCTCTCCCTTCTCTTTTTATCCCTTTAGTCCATCTGTTCGTTCGTTTTGGTAACGCAGTATAATTAATGTTAGGGTTAATTTAGGTCATTACGCAGTACGTCTCAATGCTTTTCCAAGAAATACAGCACACGTTTCATTGAAGAAGGCGGGTAATAATACAGTAAGCTTTACTATCAACGTGAAAGCGTTACAATTTGCAGACGAAGCAGAAAACAAGGGGGATTTCGAGTACATTCTTTGGGACAGCACTGTCATTTTACCATTGCTCTTCTCTTTATTAATTTTATTTGTTAGGCTTCATATTTACCTAATAATTTATATATGTGGATTAGAATATTTCATGACAAAGATTCAACTGCATTATGTGTACTTGCCGCTAGTAGTTTAAGTTTTGCTGTTTTCCTTTCTTGTATTTTATTCCAAGTATCTTCTCTCATCCATTTTTTCTTTTTATGTACTATGTATCCGGTGGTCGCTACAGCTGCTTCTGTCATTGCTGTTCTCAGTTGTTCCCATTTAGTATCGATTGTCTTGGTGGTGACATCGTTGTCAATTTTGCCTAAAGCATCGAAATAGTTGTTCATTTTGACATTATATTCCTCTTTTACATCGTTTGATTGCAGTCTGTGTACATCTATTCTTCTATTTTTATTCGGTTGGTATAACTTCTTCAGTTTAATTCTCAGTTTAGCTATGCAGAGGTTATGATCGCTTCCGATCTCTGCACCTCTGTGACGTCTTGAACTGATGAGCGAAATTTTGCGCTTATGCAGAAGTGATCTATCTGGTTCTTAGTTCTGCCATCAGGTGAATTACATGTTATCTTGTGGATATTCTTATGTGGAAAGATGGTGTCTGCCACAACGAGGTTTGATATTTCACAAAGTTCTAGAAGTCTTTCACCATTTTGATTCATACAGCCTATGCCATGAGTACCAAGATATCTTTGTACTCCATCGTTGTTGTCACCTACTTTGGCGTTAAAATCGCCCATGACTGCTATTATGTCATGCTTGAGTATTGTGTTGATGGTACTTAGAAGTGCTTCATAGAAGTCATCTTTTGTGGTATCAAGAGCGTCGTTAGTTGGTGCATAACATTGTACAATTGAGAGCTTGAAAAATCTTGTCTGAAATCTAGCTAATATTAGCCTCTCATTAATAGGTACCAAGCTGATAAGCGATGCTGCTGCTTTCAGTGTCATTAAGATGGCTACTCCCTGTGTGTGATGATTATCATTACTACCAGAGTATATAATTTGCTTTTTTTCTTCTGAAATATATTTTATGCCCTTCCCCGTCCATCTACACTCGCTGACACCCAATATGTCCAACTTATAATTATCCATTTCTTTAATTACTTCTTCCAATTTTCCGTCTTGATACATAGTTCTTACATTCCAGTATCCAATTTTAAAAATCTCCTTAGCCCCCAAGATATTAGAATGAGTCATGTTCACTGTCATGTTCACTGTCGAGCCTGGTTCTGTTTCGGTAACAATCGCTTGTTTTACGATAGTGACTTGTTAACTCTCTGATCAACCCTCCTATCCAACCAACCGATTCGAGGGTTTCGAGGTCGGTTATAGGAAAATATCTACACCACTAGATATTCTGATGTATCTTTTATTCTATAATTTAACACATCATGGTACTATTCATCGAAATATACACATTCCTGATGTTTTTCTTTCGGCGTCTAAGGTGAGAAAAGAATTTCACCTCCATCTTGGAAGGGTAGATAACTCATAAAATATCACTTAGGTACATATCTAGTGTTAAGTGGGGAAATCGTGCTAATAATCCTTGTCCACGGAGCACTATTTTTGTGGTGCCTAGTTGGCAGGGAGGATAGTCCCAATTCGCTCCTGTAGCTAGGCTGTGTTGCCGTTCGGAAGGTCCTGCGTTCGAGTCTCCGGTAAGCCTATCACTTCTGTTGTCTAGCTTTCTACATCTCTATTTCTCACGAGTGCCTGACACATAGCTTTATGTGTATTATTTATTTACTGCCCTAATAAAATCATACGTACAAAGTTTGGTAGGAAATCAGTTTTTAACACCATATTTAGGCTCGGGTGTTGGCGTAGCTGGCGAGTCCTTTTTAGGGCTTTATGCTAGCAGATAGATAATGTTAGTCCTTTTCAGGACTTAGTATCTGTCACGGGATTGCCTCCCCTTGCTTTGCAGTAGGGGTCTACTAATGGTCACAACGCAAGCGTATCTAAAAGTAGGTCGTCCAAGGTATCTATCTTCGCGCAAGATTACTCTTGGGAAAGATATAGATAGAAAATGAATGGCGATTCTACCTTAGGGGAGCCTTCACAAGAAATTCCCAGAAGTCAAGAACAAACGCTGCTTAAGGGCTGAACAATTTTGTTAACTTATTATCTGGTCCGTCGCCTTTTGTGAAGGGGTTATGCGATGATTCTGGCCCGTCAAGCCCCCAGTTGGAGTAATCCAACGAATGCCCTCTTATAAGTAATGGCTCTATATATATATATATATATATATATATATATATATATATATATATACAGTAGAACTCCATTTATCCGAACCCCAATTATCCGAACATCCAATTATCCGAACACTTTGTCCAGAAAAAAAAAAACCAGGTGCCACCAGTCACGTTAGACTACAATTCTGAATCTTTTGATGCGGCAAGCTTCAAATGTGTGCGAACAATTTGTAGAGGATGGGATGGGCTAATGGTCGGTCGCTTACATACAGGAAGTCAGTTAGATCATTATATCATAAAGTCAGTTAATATCTAGTTTACCAATCCAGTGTACGAGTGCGTTCTAGGCAGAACACTGGCTAAACAGACAGTTCAACTTAAAATAATTGTCTCTGCTACCACAGCAGAATAATTTTGGTGTACAAGTATTTCTCTGTGCGATAAGGCATCTTCCAGTAGGCCTAATGCATATAAAAGGAACCGCAATGTTTTGTCAATTGAAACGAAAACAGAAATTATCAAGAGACTAGGAAAAAGTGAAACTGTGTCTTCACTTGCCAGAATTTTCAATGTTGGGAAAGCTAAAGTCTCTGACATCAAAAGTAACAAGGATAAAATTATGAGTTTTGCATCGAAATTGGATAGTGAAAATGGGTCGAAGAAACGTAAAACCATGAGAAATGCGAAAGATTTGAAATTGGAAGAGGCTTTGTATATATGGTTTGTGCAAAGAAGAAGCAAAGGGGAACCTATCTCTGGCTCTCTATTGTGTGAAAAGGCACTTCAGTTCAACAATCAACTTGACGGTCCTCCTGACTTTAAGGCTAGCCAGGGATGGTTAAGAAACTTTAAATCTCGTCATGGCATACGAGGATTGGAGATTCAAGGGGAATCTTTATCTAGCGATGCAACTGCCGCTGAAAATTTTAAAGAAACACTCTTGGCTTTTTTGGAAGAAGAAAGTTATTCACTCGATGATGTGTATAATGCCGATGAGACTGGCTTATACTGGAAATCAATGCCTCAAAAATCACTTGCATCTCAGCGCAAAGCAGCTGCCCCTGGGTTTAAAAAGTGCAAATAGAGAGTAACAATTTTGGTAGCCGCGAATGCCAGTGGAAGTCATCATTTACCGGTGCTAACGATCGGCAAAGTAAAAAAACCACGTTGTTTAAAGAATGTGACATGTCTCCCATTGTGCTACAAAGCACAGAAGAGTGCTTGGATGAATAGTGAAATATTTCTTGATTGGTATACAAATCAGTTTATCCCAAATGTGAAGAGGTTGAGAGAACAAGAAAAGAAAACTGGAAAAGTAATTCTTCTACTGGACAATGCACCATCTCATCCAGAGACGGATACATTGAATGCAGTTGATGCAAATTTTAAAGTAATTTTTCTGCCTCCTAATGTAACAGCACTGATTCAACCAATGGATCAGGGTGTTATAGCAAAACTTAAAAAGATGTACAAGAAGGAAGTCCTGCGTCGTTTATTGTTGGCTGAAGATGAAGAAAGTGTGGTGGCGTTTTCCAAGAAGCTTAATCTCAAAGACTGCTGCTATATGTTAGCTGATGCTTGGACCACCCTGTCACAAGATAATCTCAACAAGGCTTGGAATAGATTGCTTGGGAAAAAAGAAGGAAATGAAACTACTGCAGTGGACACAAATGATGATTGTATAAATGAAGTTGTGAAACTGTTTCAAGCAATGCCCGGATTTTCGGACTGTGACAAAGATGATGCACACACGTGACTAGAAGATGATAATGATTCTGGTTTTCAGTTTTTGAATGACGAAGAAATTTTGTCTTTTGTGCAAGAAGAAAACCAAATACATGTAGTGACCGATGACGAAGACTCCTCAGAAGTACATGATGTACTTGTAGATTATGAAGAAAAACCAAAACGTCGACCAAGTCCTGAAGAGGCCTTTATAGCACTAGAAACAGCGATGGCTTGGTACGAGCAAGAAGATGACAGCTGTCCTACACAGCTTCTGCTGTTGAAGAGAATGCGGGACTTAGCAGCCAAAAGGAGACTATCCAGTTTGGTGCAAAAGAGGATTCCTCATTATTTTAAATAGTGGGCTACATCTGTGCAAGTACATGTATACGTAAGTTGCGCATGGTTTTGAATCGTTTGTAATGTTATTTTGAAAACATTTCTCTTTCTTAAAAAAACATAATTAATACAAGTAGTACATGCACTGCTGTGTAATAAAAGATTTTGGTGATACGGTGATCTAATACAGTGTGGGTATTATTATTACAGTACAAGTAAATATGTTTTAATGTGTATTTCCCTTGTGATGGTTAATTATTTTTAGAAATACGAGCGTATGTGTACATGTACTCGATACATTATGTAATCCAATTATCCGAACATTTGATTATCCGAACGATGCTCGGTCCCAAGGGGTTCGGATAAATGGAGTTCTACTGTATATATATACGAGGGGCGTTCAGAAAGTAATGCACCACATCGTTTTTCTCAGGAGCTGTTTATTCAAAAAGCATGAAATTTAAACACAATATACATGGATATGTCATGTAAACATCGGTATTATTCAACATAATCCCCATCAACTTGTACCGCTTTATGCCAGCGCGAAACAAGTGCATGTATTCCTAGCCCGTACCAGATTTTGTCTTGACCATGCAGCCATTTCTTCGCTGCATGAATCACTCCTTCATCATCTTCAAACCTTGTCCCACGAAGTGCATCTTTAAGTGCACCAAATAGATGAAAATCAGAGGGTGCCAAATCGGGACTATAGGGTGGATGGGGTAGTACAGTCCAACCCAATTTGGTGATTGCTTCCCGTGTTGCCAGACTTGTGTGAGGGCGCGCATTGTCGTGAAGGAGAAGCAGGTCTGCTGGATTCTTGTGCAGCCGAACTCTGCGAAAACGTTGATTGAGTTTTTTTTCAATGTCTTAATGTAAGCTTGCGAATTGATTGTCTCTCCTCTTGGCATAACGTCCACAAGAATCACACCTTCAATGTCCCAAAAGACAGTGATTATGACCTTTCCAGCTGAAGGAATTGCCTTGAATTTCTTTCTTCTTGGTGATTGCGGATGATGCCACTCCATTGACTGTCTTTTTGTCTCAGGTTCAAAATGATGTGCCCAGGTTTCGTCACCTGTAACGATCTTAGCCAAAAAGTTCTCTCCATCAGCATTGAAACGCTTCAACAATTCAGAAGAAATTGCTTTCCTTTGCAATCGGTGGTCATTTGTGAGACTTCGAGGAACCCATCTTTCGCAAACCTTAGAAAATCCGAGAGTTTTTATAACTGCATTTGAACTACCAATGCTGACTGACAGCTGTAAGGCCAATTGTTGAGTAGTGATTCGCCTATCAGTAAGAATAATGCCCTCAGCGCATTTCAACATTTCTGCGTTGGTGGCTGTGGCAGGACGTCCACAGCGCGGCCGATCAAGCAGCTCCGTATCTCCACTTCCTGATTTTTTGATTCTCTAAACCCAGCGACTGACTGTACTCCTGTCGACTGCAAAACTTCCATACACATCACATAGACGCTTGTGAATATTCACAACAGTTTCCTTCTCTGCAACGAGAAATTCTATCACAATTCGCTGTTTATAACGCAAGTTGCTAACACGCTCCATTTCAACGGTTTAGGGCAGCTGTATTATTTGGCCGGTTGCGGTGCAATTTGGTGCACACAATTGGCACATGCCATATTTGAAGTGTGCAAAATTTCATGCCTCTATCTTCATTATTCACTGAGAAAAACGATGTGGTGCATTACTTTCTGAACGCCCCTCGTATATATATATATATATATATATATATATATATATATATATATATATATATATATATATATATATATATATATATATATATATATATATATATATATATATATATATATATATCCAGGAAAATTGGCTCATACGTTTGCTTTCGTACAAATAAACTGAATAAACTATTATTGTTTAGTTTAAAATAACATACAACAAATTTAATAGTCAATTAGTTCAACAAGTTAAAATAAGGATTAAAGGTGGTGAAAGTTATATTAATTTTTTCCTCATTGAGGTTTTGGTAGGGCGTGACTAATACTGTCCGTATTTTTGCTGTAGCCGGTTACACACAACTTAACTCCAGCTGAGTCCTGCAGCTGTGGTTTCCGTCACTTCTTTTTGGTGATGAGTACACTTCTCCGCGTAACTCGTCCACTGTAGGCGGGTGGTGGTGATACTCTTCTCTCATACTAGTTGCGTAGGAACTTCAGTACGTAAGTCTGATGTCTTGTAACCACGCACTGTGACAAATTAGAAATAAACAAATGCCTCAGTACATTTGTTGTCCGCAAACTGACAGGCCCATTTTCATGCGTTCCACCCACGAATGTTAACCTCTCAAAAGAATTAAATCCCCGAGCACACAATGTAACTCAGGGAATAGAATGATAATTCACCAATATCCTTCTGGGTGTCAACTAGGAAATTGCGTCTGGAGTGCATGAATAATGATTTGCCTGAATTACAATTAAGAAGGTACATAAATCTCACAACATGATTCTATACACTTTAGGCACATGTGATGTAGTTATCACTCATTACTCGTCGCTACTCCCGTCGAGGTCTAGGTCATCTCTACTGTCGGGTTTCCCCGCACGACTAGTCAGAAACAATCACCAGCTCTTGCAGTAGTGGTTCACGAATATACTATTTTCATATGTTGAAGTTGCCAGCCTCATATATAACCACTTAGCAAGAAACTTGTAGAATTTACATTAGTAAATAATTTGTTTACACTTACCCCAAAATTTTGGGAATACACACGTCTCCTGGCACAAGTTTAGAATTGACCCACAGCCCTGTAGTTAGATGCTGCTCGAATCACTTAAGTCTGAGCAATTCCTCTTATGACGGGTGAAGCACTTGGTCTGGAAATCTATAATTCCTCTTATGACGGGTGAGACACTTGGTCTTGAAATCTATAATTCCTCTTATGACGGGTGAAACACTTGGCCTGGAAATCTATAATTCCTCTTATGACGGGTGAAACACTTGGTCTGGAAATCTATAATTCCTCTTATGACTTCTTGTGATAGAATTCCCAAGTTTCCAGTCTTGTATTAAAATGGCGGGTTTATTTGTGAATTCCAAAGTTGTCCAATACTCGATGTGGTACATAGTTGTGGAATGATAAGTCCTTTCCTCTTTCCTCTGGCTTGTAGGAGGTGTTTAGTTGACGCTGCGATGCGGTCTGTCTGTGTCTCCGAGTTTGTTAGATTATAAGTCACAATCCTTAGTTTCAAATCCCAACTGTGTTTCCGCCGAAAGTTCCAGTCAAATCATTGTAGATTCTGGCGAACCAATCCAATCCATCTAGCACTGTTTGAGTGGGGAAGTTTATCATTACCCATCCCACGCGTATTTGAAAATATTAAATTTAATATACACGCGTGGCCTCTTACAACAGTGATGTCATATCGTTACCTAAGGCCTGGTGCAGACGAGCGTTTTCTTGCTGCGTGTATCTCGCACGGTTTTATTTTTACCTAATCGCAGGGTAGTGCAGACGAGCGTATTTTTGCCGTGACCTCGCGCCTAAAAATAGATTTCCAGACTGGCACTTCCGCAGTTCAGATATGAATTTCGTGGAATTAGCATGTCTGTCGTTGCTTGTAGAACGAGCACGCAGGAAAAAACGACAAAAAAGACGATTCTGGGTGCATCCACTGATATATATATATTTATTTACCATATATAAATAATAAATCTTGAGCGTTGTTTTAGGTAAAATACATTTACTTAACGTGTCATAACAACAAAAACAAAACATAAGAAAGATAAGACGAAGAAGAAGATAATGGAGAAGAGGAACAAGAAAAAGGGGAAACAGGAAGATGAAGGAGGAAGATGCAGAAGTAAGAAGAGAAAGAGAAAACGAAGAAGAAAGAGGAGCAGGGAAAAAAGGAGATGAAGAAAAAAAAAGAAAAGGAGATGCAGGAGAAGAAGGAAGAGCAGAAGAAGAATATGACGAAGTCGACGAAAAAAGAATGAGAAGAAAAAGAAAAAAAAAGAGGAAGAAGAAGAAAGGAAAAAGAAGGTGGAATAAAGCAGAAGAAAAAGAAGAAGAAGCAGAAGGAGGAGAAGAAAAAAGAGTGAAAAAGAAGGAGTAGGAGAAGGAGGGGGAGGAAAAGAAAAAGAGGATGAAAAGAAGGAAGAGGATAAAGAAAAGAAGGTTAGGGAGAAAAAAGAAAACTGAATAAGAAGGAGGAGAAATATCAGAGAGAAGATGAAAAAGAAGAACAAATATAAGAAGAAGAAAATATAGAAGAAGGATGAGGAGAAGCAGAAGAAGTAGGAGATGAAAATGAAAAAGAACAAAAAAGAGGAATAGGAGAATAAGTTGGAATAAGGAGAGAGAGAAGTATAAAAGAAGTAGAAGGACAAATACGAGAAAGAGGAGAAGAAGAAGATGAAGGAGAAGAAGAAGATGAAGAAGTAGATAAAGAAGGAGGAAAAGAAGAGGAAGAAGAAGAAGAAGAAGACCAATGAAGAAGAGGTGAGGAGCAGAAGAAGAAGAAAAAGAAGAAGACGAATGGAACCAAACGGAACCCCATCACACAATTAAATGTTAAAAACTCGAGCACCACTAATGTTACTGCGTAATCACAATCCGCCTAAAGTAAGTAACGGATTCGAAATAACTCATTTTCACGCAAATGTTCTTGATAAATCCAAATTCAGAATAGAAATGCCACGACAGTGTACAACGCAAGTTCGTCGCTAATATAATTGGTCACGTGATAAAGTTCAAGGTTAGCCAAAAACGCCGGCGATACGCGAAGAAAATGGAACCAGTTGCGTTTTTTTTTCTACGCAGCGGGAAAAACCTCGCTCGTCTGTCTGCTTTCTCTAAATCCCTACTGTTTCATTTTCCACGCGCGAGATACGTGCAGCAAGAAAACGCTCGTCTGCACCCAGCCTAAGACTTCCGGCGCACCTCTGTTTATCACCTTTATCTGCGTGCCTATGCCAGACAGATGTCTGGACAAACCATATGGTCTTCTTTCCACTGATCACAATACCGGCTTGTGTCAACATGATCAGCCGCTTCCCAATGGGGTCAAATGTTTGACGGCCACGTTTCCACATGTGGTCAGACGGATTATGCGATAAAATATTATCGCTGGCCGGGTCACCAAACCTGGCGAATCGTAACAACAGTCTGGGAGTGGAGTGTGAAACAATAAGATACGCTATAGTCCCATAGCAAATACTGCCATAGAAGAATGGCGTGTTAGAGACTTCACCATGCTATGTCCAGCATAGAGCAAAATAGTGAAAATAACGAATGAAAAGGCATGATTTATGCCAAATAAAAGCGATGAGTGAGAAAAATGAAGAAAAAGAAAGGATACTACCGGAGGGTAGAAGGTGTGAGAGATCACACAAAAGGACACGTACAGAAGTGTCGTAACAGTATCTATCAACGCTGATCGGGTTAGCAGTCAACAGAGTTGGCTTTTTTTTTTTGGATGGTAAATGCGCTCTGATATAACCAAATAGGTTGAAAGGAACACGTCTCGCCACAAGAAGGCAAAAACCGAACCAAAAAAAAAGAAAAAAGAAATCAGTTTTAATTGTAAGATGAACAGTTTTAAATGTCCCCAACATTATCTTCCTTGTCAAAAGTAATGGCCGTCTCGTACATTTATTTTATCGCTGAGAAACTGTCATATTAAATGCCAGCGGGAGAAGATTAGTGCGAACTTTCCCTATTTTCAAAATTATTTCTTGCTGTTTTCCCTCCGACACCCAAAGATTGTCCACAACAACCTCGTGATTTACCGGCAGATAGCGATCGACCGGTGGCCGACCGCTGGCCTATACTGATATTGAAGGAAGATACTATGTATAACGGTCAGTGGCATGAACTGAATTAGCAGTCCGTGAAGTATTATCTGTGACTTGCGTATATTTCTGAAATGTTTGCGAGTATGCATGGGAGAGACTGGAATGTGTACTGAAATAATTCTACAATTATTCTAATCGATGTCAATGCCATGATGTGTAAGTACTGTTAAGAATTATATTCAATTACTGAGCTAAACCAAGTCGTTGCTAAAGTTATTGAGATTTTGGTTGAAATGGCGAATACTACAACCTTTAAAGAAGTATCAAAAGAGGCATTAATAAGTGTTAAAGGTCAGGTTTAGGAATCCTAATCCTAATCCTAAACCCTAGTTTTAATCTTAATCCTAACGACGTGGGTTATTTGGTAGAGCTGGCAAGCTCGTCATGTCAAACTAACTGTGCCAGAAACCATCGTTGCAAGGCATGCAAGAGCGTGGTGCAAGCTTCCTGAGGACATGCTGTAGTGCTGGCTCTATGCCCTGTGTAGCAAAGTTTAATTTTGCTGGAGAGGTTATGATGGTAAAAGATAATGAATGTTGTTATGTGTGTGTCAACCGTGTGAGGTCAAGCTATATAAGACCTTGAGTCTAATAGATGATGTTGATGAGTTCTCAAGGGACCTAACGCTACCTCCCTAGATCTCACACGGTGCTGTATGTTAATTCTAATGTGTGGTGTTTGATGTGACTAGTGTCTAGGGTATGCAATGAAATGATGGTACATCAAAACAACACAATATAACTCACTATAAGGAACTTAATAAGTCTGTGGTTTAAGCTTGAATTTAGAATATTTTTTGTACAATTTTATTGTGCCTGTCCTTATCTTTCTTTGGACAGGTCTTTAAAACTGAAGAAAATATATGTTACACTAAGAGTGAACTAAAAACAAGGACTCTGGGTCCAACAATAATATTATTAATATTAAAATGTTCCTTCAGGAGTTTCACAGACTATTATTTACTAAGTATTGATGTGAGTCAGTTATTGGAGGAGCTGTGGTTGTCCTCATCCCCCTGAGAGTTATATTTATTTGGTAGGGAATCAATTTTACTCCCAATAAATTGTCAGAGTGCCCAGACTGTGGCACAACACCTTTAATTTCCCACGTGAAGATTCAACTCCATGGTATGTCTCTGCAAAGAACTGCTGCTCTCAGAGATTCACTTGATAATAATATACAGAATACGCTGTTCTGGAGACGTTACTGTCTTCTTATAGTACTTCAGGTTTCCTGTCACCGGCTGGTAACAGGAAATAAAACCCTGCAACATAAAAGACACCCTGGCCTTTTCATATCTGGTGTATATTTCACTTACTCTCTACATGGTATGATTTTGGGGTCAGCCTCGTGTGCAAACAAAGTGCACCAGCCCCTAAAGTATATGAACTCACATCCTACTATGACCACACCTCAGGTCCATATGGCAGATACGCCACTGTCATTTTTCCATAGTACTCTTCAACACAATTTAATAGGAGTATGTACATCTCCTTCTATATGATTTTTCTTCTCTCTCTCTCTCTCTCTCTCTCTATATATATATATATATATATATATATATATATATATATATATATATATAAGCTCTAGGCATGTAATAAGTGTTCCTCGAACACTGAGGCTTGCTATTCTATCTTGGTCTTACAATACTTGTCAATTACAACAATGCAATATTCAAACATAAATCAAATGAGAATACCCAAACTGTCTCTTTAGGCATGTCATACACTTTCCCAATTGGCAGTATCAAACTTTTGCCTTTTCAAATAATACATACTAATAATTCAATTCCCCTTACCACAATTCAATGAAATAAAACACAGGTACGATGACTGGCACACATTCAGTTCTGCCGCTGGCTAGACTGTGACTATTTATTAGTTTTAGTTTTAACAACAAAGTCACACTTCTATTCTCAACGTCCTGAGTCTGGAAATGATTCTATAAAAATGGCGACAAGCCTTGGAAGCTTGGGATATTATAAAAGAGGCTGGCCAATGAAATCCAGCGTTCCCCGTTTCGAATTGAAATTTAAAAAAACCAAACTCCAAACAAACTGCGTGTTTCACAGTCTGTTAGTAATTCTGTCTTGGATATCACTCTACAAATATACTTAGTTTGGACCACCCAATAATATCTCTCCTATCCTCCTATTACTAACCAATCAAATTTCACTTTCCCCTCTCATGCCTCTTTTCAAAACGCGTTCAAAAAATTGTAATAGATAGCAAATGCAAACATGAGGGTCTGTTCTTCAATGCGTCTGTGACTATCTAGTATTATGACCATATCTTTATTATTATCTGGAGGAATTTGTATTTTAAAACATATTATTACTCAGGAGAAGATATTCTATTAAACTAACCAAGTTTTATGGCCATATCCCTTGTAATAAAGAATTCCATATATTTTCCATAATATTCGTAAATTTCTACTTTTCTATAAATACTCCATCTCATCCCCTCTCGCTCGTTGTTCAAACTGAAACCACTAGTCCGTTACGTCATAAAATGTACTACTTGGCAGGCAATGCGCTGTCTGTGTGTGTATACATTTCCACTGTGTGACTATAGAACGAAAAAATTTTGGCCTTACATAGATTTTTGCTTCAAACATGTTATGCGGAAAAGGGTTACGTCTTGATTTGTTTCAAACATGTTCTATTTAATTTTACCCAACGTTATCACTACCCGACGCGTTCGCTGCCAATTTGTGTTTCAAACCAGCGCGTGACAGTGTATCATTTTTCTGTCGTTCCTCTCTCACTCCTTCTAGACGAATAAGCTTTTCGTCTCAAAATGTTATAAATAGTTTTTTCAAGGACAATAGAAACGATAGTACCATTTACTCTACAATACTGTCTGCTAAAATTAACACGATGGTGGCGTGGGCGAAGAAGAAGCGTCACAACTCCACTATTTTTATTTCTACATTATTTTATCGTTATAAACAAATGGTATTATTACTATTTGATCGGTGTATCAATGTATATCATCACACCCTGTAAGGAGCGCAAAAGAGTTGGTGCAGGCTTCCTAGAAACAACTACAGTGCCGGCTTCCTAGGAACAACTACAGTTCCGGCTTCCTAGAAACAACTACAGTTCCGACTTCCTAGGAACAACTACAGTTCCGACTTCCTAGGAACAACTACAGTTCTGACTTCCTAGGAACAACTACAGTTCTGACTTCCTAGGAACAACTACAGTTCTGACTTCCTAGGAACAACTACAGTTCCGACTTCCTAGGAACAACTACAGTTCTGACTTCCTAGGAACAACTACAGTTCTGACTTCCTAGGAACAACTACAGTTCTGACTTCCTAGGAACAACTACAGTTCCGACTTCCTAGGAACAACTACAGTTCCGACTTCATAGGAACAACTACAGTTCTGACTTCCTAGGAACAACTACAGTTCTGACTTCCTAGGAACAAATACAGTGACGACTTCCTAGGAACAACTACAGTGACGACTTCCTAGGAACAACTACTGTTCTGACTTCCTAGGAACAACTACAGTTCCGACTTCCTAGGAACAACTACAGTTCCGACTTCCTAGGAACAACTACAGTTCCGACTTCCTAGGAACAACTACAGTTCCGACTTCCTAGGAACAACTACAGTTCTGACTTCCTAGGAACAACTACAGTTCTGACTTCCTAGGAACAACTACAGTTCTGACTTCCTAGGAACAACTACAGTTCCGACTTCCTAGGAATACTACAGTTCTGACTTCCTAGGAACAACTACAGTGCCGGCTTTCTAGGAACAACTACAATTCCGACTTTCTAGGAACAACTACAGTTCCGACTTCCTAGGAACAACTACAGTTCCGACTTCCTAGGAACAACTACAGTTCCGACTTCTTAGGAACAACTACAGTGCCGGATTCCTAGGAACAACTACAGTTTCGACTTCCTAGGAACAACTACAGTTCCGACTTCCTAGGAACAACTACAGTGCCTGCTTCATAGGAACAACTACAGTTCCGACTTCCTAGGAACAACTACAGTTCCGGCTTCCTAGGAACAACTACAGTTCCGGCTTCCTAGGAACAACTACAGTGCCGGATTCCTAGGAACAACTACAGTTCCGGCTACCTAGGAAGAACTACAGTTCTGGCTTCCTAGGAACAACTACAGTTCCGGCTTCCTAGGAACAACTACAGTTCTGGCTTCCTAGGAACAACTACAGTGCCGGCTTCCTAGGAACAACTACAGTTCCGGCTTCCTAGGAACAACTACAGTTCCGGCTTCCTAGGAACAACTACAGTTCCGGCTTCCTATGAACAACTACAGTGCCGGATTCCTAGGAACAACTACAGTGCCGGCTTCCTAGGAACAACTACAGTTCAGACTTTCTAAGAACAACTACAGTTCCGGCTTCCTAGGAACAACTACAGTGACGACTTCCTAGGAACAACTACAGTTCCGGCTTCCTAGGAACAACTACAGTTCCGGCTTCCTAGGAACAACTACAGTTTCGACTTCCTAAGAACAACTACAGTTCCGACTTCCTAGGAACAACTACAGTTTCGACTTCCTAAGAACAACTACAGTTCCAACTTCCTAGGAACAACTACAGTGCCGGATTCCTAGGAACAACTACAGTTCCGACTTCCTAGGAACAACTACAGTTCCGACTTCCTAGGAACAACTACATTTCCGACGTCCTAGGAACAACTACAGTGCCGGATTCATAGGAACAACTACAGTGCCGGATTCCTAGGAACAACTACAGTTCCGACTTCCTAAGAACAACTACAGTGCCGGATTCCTAGGAACAACTACAGTTCCGACTTCCTAGGAACAACTACAGTTCCGACTTCCTAGGAACAACTACAGTGCCGGATTCCTAGGAACAAGTACAGTGCCGGGTTCCTATGAACAACTACAGTGCCGGCTTCCTAGGAACAACTACAGTTCCGACTTCCTAGGAACAACTACAGTTCCTACTTCTTAGGAACAACTACAGTTCCGGCTTCCTAGGAACAACTACAGTTCGGACTTCCTAGGAACAACTACAGTTCCGACTTCCTAGGAACAACTACAGTTCCGACTTCCTAGGAACAACTACAGTTCCGACTTCCTAGGAACAACTACAGTGCCGGATTCCTAGGAACAACTACAGTTCCGACTTCCTAGGAACAACTACAGTTCCGACTTCCTAGGAACAACTACAGTTCCGACTTCCTAGGAACAACTACAGTGCCGGATTCCTAGGAACAACTACAGTTCAAGCTTCCTAGGAACAACTACAGTTCTGACTTCCTAGGAACAACTACAGTTCCGACTTCCTAGGAACAACTACAGTTCCGACTTCCTAGGAACAACTACAGTGCCGGATTCCTAGGAACAACTACAGTTCCGACTTCCTAGGAACAACTACAGTTCCGACTTCCTAGGAACAACTACAGTTCCGACTTCCTAGGAACAACTACAGTTCCGACTTCCTAGGAACAACTACAGTTCCGACTTCCTAGGAACAACTACAGTTCCGACTTCCTAGGAACAACTACAGTGCCGGATTACTAGGAACAACTACAGTTCCGACTTCCTAGGAACAACTACAGTTCCGACTTCCTAGGAACAACTACAGTTCCGACTTCCTAGGAACAACTACAGTGCCGGATTCCTAGGAACAACTACAGTTCCGACTTCCTAGGAACAACTACAGTTCCGACTTCCTAGGAACAACTACAGTTCCGACTTCCTAGGAACAACTACAGTTCCGACTTCCTAGGAACAACTACAGTTCCGACTTCCTAGGAACAACTACAGTTCCGACTTCCTAGGAACAACTACAGTTCCGACTTCCTAAGAACAACTACAGTTCCGACTTCCTAGGAACAACTACAGTTCCGACTTCCTAAGAACAACTACAGTTCCGACTTCCTAGGAACAACTACAGTGACGACTTACTAGGAACAACTACAGTTCCGGCTTCCTAGGAACAACTACAGTTTCGACTTCCTAGGAACAACTACAGTTCCGACTTCATAGGAACAACTACAGTTCCGACTTCCTAGGAGCAAGTACAGTTCCGACTTCCTAGGAACAACTACAGTTCCGACTTCCTAGGAACAACTATAGTTCCGACTTCCTAGGAACAACTGCAGTTCCGACTTCCTAGGAACAACTATAGTTCCGACTTCCTAGGAACAACTATAGTTCCGACTTCCTAGGAACAACTACAGTTCCGACTTCCTAGGAGCAAGTACAGTTCCGACTTCCTAGGAACAACTACAGTTCCGACTTCCTAGGAACAACTATAGTTCCGACTTCCTAGGAACAACTACAGTTCCGACTTCCTAGGAACAACTATAGTTCCGACTTCCTAGGAACAACTACAGTTCCGACTTCCTAGGAGCAAGTACAGTTCCGACTTCCTAGGAACAACTACAGTTCCGACTTCCTAGGAGCAAGTACAGTTCCGACTTCCTAGGAACAACTACAGTTCTGACTTCCTAGGAACAACTATAGTACCGACTTCCTAGGAACAACTATAGTTCCGACTTCCTAGGAACAACTACAGTTCCGACTTCCTAGGAACAACTACAGTTCCGACTTCCTAGGAACAACTATAGTTCCGACTTCCTAGGAACAACTATAGTTCCGACTTCCTAGGAACAACTACAGTTCCGACTTCCTAGGAACAACTATAGTTCCGACTTCCTAGGAACAACTACAGTTCCGACTTCCTAGGAACAACTACAGTGACGACTTCCTAGGAACAACTACAGTTCCGACTTCCTAGGAACAACTACAGTTCCGACTTCCTAGGAACAACTACAGTGACGACTTCCTAGGAACAACTACAGTGACGACTTACTAGGAACAACTACAGTTCCGACTTCCTAGGAACAACTACAGTTCTGACTTCCTAGGAACAACTACAGTGCCGGCTCCATGCTCCGTAAGTAACGATAAGAAGAAAGAAGAAGAATGACTTATATGGATGGCACCGAAGAACACGACGACCTGTCGTTTTTTATTTCAACTGACATTCTGGCATTTTAGTTAACCGCTGATTTGGGGTTACTCTGTGCTGAGGCAGGTTATCACTGTTAACCCTAGACCCAGTTACTGAAATCAAATCCGCCAGTTATAATAATGTAGCACTTGAATGAAGATATAAAAAAAAATAACTGATTACATGGAAGAAAGATGAATACATGGTTTAAAGGAAAATAGAATGATGGAAATTGAAAATGACTGAAGAAAAAACACTAAAGTTAACAGAAATAAACAGAGACACTAAAAATAACTGAGAACTGAAGAAAGAAACTCTCAAGATAATAAAGAACTAAATAAATAGACACTAAAATTACCAAATAAATAAAGAAACAGACACTAAAGATAACGAAGAACTAAAGAAATAGACACTAAGATAACGAAGAACTAAAGAAATATACACTACAGATAATGGGGAACTAAAGAAATAGACATTAAAGATAACGAAAAACTAAAGAAACACACTATAGATAATGGAGAACTAAAGAAATAGACATTAAATATAATGGAAACTAAAGAAATAGACACTAAAGATAATGGGGAACTAAAGAAATACAATAAAGATAACGAAGAACTAAAGAAATAGATACTAAAGATAATGGAGAACTAAAGAAATAGACACTAAATATAACGAAGAACTAAAGAAATAGACACTAAAGATAACGAAGAACTAAAGAAATAGACGCTAAAGATAATTGGGAACTAAAGAAATAAACACTAAAGATAACAAAGAACTGAAGAAATATACACTAAAGATAATGGGGAACTAAAGAAATAGACACTCAAGATAATCGGTAACTAAAGAAATAGACACTCAATATAATGGATAACTAAAGAAATAGACATTAAAGATAACGAAGAACTAAAGAAATAGAGACTTCAGATAATGGGGAACTAAAGAAATAGACACTAAATATAATGAAAAACTAAAGAAATAGACACTAAAGATAATGAAGAACTAAAGAAATAGACACTAAAGATAATGAGGAACTAAAGAAACAGACACTAATGATAATGCGGAACTAAAGAAATAGACACTAAAGATAATGGGGAACTAAAGAAATAGACATTAAAGATAATGGAAATTTAAAGAAATAGACACTAAAGATAATGCGGAACTAAAGAAATAGACACTAAAGATAATGGGGAACTAAAGAAATAGACATTAAAGATAATGGAAATGTAAAGAAATAGACACTAAAGATAATGGGGAACTAAAGAAATAGACACTAAAGATAATGGAGAACTAAAGAAATAGACATTAAAGATAATGAAAATTTAAAGAAACAGACACTAATGAAAATGGGGAACTAAAGAAATAGACACTAAAGATAATGGGGAACTAAAGAAATAGACATTAAAGATAATGGAAATTTAAAGAAATAGACACTAAAGATAACTGTCACGGATTGCCTCCCCTTAGCTCTGCAGTAGTGGCCCACCGGTGGCCAACATGCAAGAGTATCTAAAATGGGTCGTCAAATGTGTCTACCTTCGCACAAGATTACTCTTGGCAGAGTTGTAGACAGAAGGGTAATGACGCTTCTATCCCAAGGGTGTGTTCACAAGATAATTCAGAAGTCAAGAACAATGCGGCATTGGCATGGCAATTGTAAACTATTATATCAGATCCGCCGCCTTTTGTGAAGAATTAAGCAATGGTTTTTAGCCCGTTTCAAGCCCCCAGCTGGTGTAAATCCAGCGAAATTCCTTTTTATAAGTATTAGCTCTGTAAATGTAAATATCTGTCTAAATGTAGAAATATTAAAGAGTTTTGCTCATACGTTTGCTTTCATACTTACAATAACGGAATAAACAATTAATGTTATGTTTTAAAATAACATGTAACAGATTTAATAATCAATTAGTTTCTTTCTTCTTTGATCCTTAGCCGCCAACCGTCAAAGCAGTCAGTGGCCATTACGCCTGGTGGCGTCTTGTAGGGCAACAACAAATTGATTCCACTTTGCTCGGTCGGCGGCCATCCTTCGTACAGTGCCCCAACTCTGGTTCATTCTTTGCATCTCAGCCTCCACAGTCCTCCGCCAAGTTGTTTTTGGTCGGCCTCTCTTTCGTTTTCCTTCAGGGGTCCATAGCATAGCTGTTCTTGTGATGGCATCGGGGTCTTTTCTGAGGACATGGCCAACCAAGCTCCAGCGTCTGCCTGCTATGATGGTGTGCATGTTGTGGCGTGAGGTTTTTATTGGCTCTAGGATCAGTATAGTACTGACAATGTCAGAAATAGAATTTCTGCAGAAAATGGTGAAGTCCCAGTGTCTGAGAGAACTACTGGTATCACAAATTAGTTACGGCTGTGAATGTTCTGATCTCGAAAAATTAGTAGAGAGGAGACCGACATAACTTGCCACCTCCGCTGTGTAACTAACTGTGATATCAAGACAAGGAAACAGATTTTACTTAACAATGATAAAATTGACAAGTCTTCAAATACAATTTCCTTATTATTTATTTAGTATTTACACTATCTACTCTTGTGCTGAAGGGTGAATGCTGAAAAATGGAATGTAATGGGTTTGTAAGTTTACATGTGATTTACAAATATTTATATAGATATATAAATATATTACAAGTCTTCCAATTATAGGAAACAAATTTATATCAGCTGTGCTGTTAATCACTTATAGTAAATGTATCAGCTGTGCTGTTAATTAAGTATATAACATTTATCAGCTAGGCTGTTATTTTTGTCTCTTTCTACGCTAAATCCCTTTCTCGTCACTGACACTAGCTTTTGCTCACAATGCCGACAGAAATGGTACTAATGTGTACTCATCTCTTAGAAGTTCTGTCCTTCTTGGTTTGGTTGACACAAAACCGGCTGAAGATCGTTCGTTTAGCCCACCCAAGACTGAGGAGGACTAAAGATGTAGATTCTGTGCAATCTCTATGCTCCTGCGGAGTTGCAGGCAGCTGGATTGACGACCCACGATCTCAGTTTTGATGACACGAATAAAACCTGTAACAAGGAAAAATAGGGGCTAATTTCTGTCCTCAAGCCCACCTATTTCTAGTGTATATGATATGAGCGTGTCTCAGGTGTCTGCATGTAGGATGAATGACAACATGGCTCAGTATGATTTAGCAATAGCGAGACAAGACTGGTGTCTACTTGCAAAACATTCTGTCTGATAAATTAATACATGGATACATTCAATAATATAAATTCAATGCATGAATACATTCAATAATATAAATTCAATACATGAATACATTCAATACATGAATACATCCCATAATATAAATTCAATACATGAATACATTCAATAATATGTACACCTAGGTGTGATACAACCATTTCCTTCCCCCTATAATATACCAGGCCCTCTCTGACAAGTGCTATACAAGCTGGTAATATATATCCTAACAATATTGTTATGTTCTTATGATAGGAGTATATGAGACGAGGACTGTTTGGTGATATATCAGGTGGGAGTTATAGGAGACAATAGATTGGTGTTAGATGATACAATAGATTGAGTCCTAACAAGGACTGTTTTGGTTATATTTCAGTTGGTTGTATCTGAGATAATAGACTGAAGTTATGTGAGACAATAGATTGAGTTATAGGAGACAATAGATTGAGTCCTAACAAGGACTGTTTTGGTTATATTGCAGTTGGTCTGAGAAAATAGATTGAAGTTATAGAAGACAATAGGTTGAGTCCTAACAAGGACTGTTTTGGTTATATTTCAGTTTGGAGTTATCTGAGACAATAGACTGAAGTTATAGGAGACAATAGATTGAAGTATGAGTCCTATTAGTCTTCGTCTATTCAATCATATTAGGAAATACAATCATTATACCTAATTCCCCCAAGATACAATCAGTAACCTGATACGTTCATATTGAACCAAAATATATAAAATATATACAGGAGTAGGTAGTATAAATGACACACAACAAATACCAACATTATATACCTGCTGTACCTATTTTCCTACCAGTTTATAGTGAATTATATTTACCCTCTAAGATTTTAAACCGGCCAGGTTTTGACTCGACTCAGTGAAGCAGGCTGCAGGTCAATGCCCTCAGGTAAGCTATAAATCAAAGCTGACAGCTCCTCTCTTCAGTCGGTCGGTATCTCTGGCTTCGTGTCTGGTGTTGCGTGTTTTAGCATAAAATCTCGCCCGATTATATAGGCAGGTAAAGTAACTTCTACTGGTTAAGGAAAGCGTTTGGTTGGTTCCTGGCGGAGCAAGCTGATTGGTTGCCTGCAGTTTCGTCTTATGCTCGTACAGCCTAATTTTATTCAGTTTTCTTCCGCCATCTTGCGTGAACAAGATGGCCGCGACCCACATTCGAAAAAAACAGGGCTTACGTTTTTTCCTGGCGTAACTTTTTGTAATTTATTCCGGCTCAGCAACTGTGCGTTGATTGGCTGGGCTCTCGACATAGGGATTTAACAAAGTAGTGGGTTTACACAACTCGTTCCACGACACATGTCCTCTTGCTTGCTCCGAGTAAGCAGATCTTGGTTGGGATGATATTCGGCCAAAAGATTAGGAGAATTTTTCTTAGGCTTGTTGTGTGAAAAGAGGACAATTTCGACATTTCCTTCTCTGTAACTCTCCAGCTCTCCGCGCCACAGAGAAGCACAGAAAGCACACAGCTCTGATATAATCCTAATTTTGTGCTTGTGCTGTACTGAGAGGACTTCCAAATGTTGTTTAGACTAAAAAAGGCTGTTCTTGCTTTGTTCATTCTGTTGTTGATGTCTTTGCTTGCTCCGCTCAATTAGTTTAACAGGTTAAAATAACGATGACGTGATGGTGACTTTTAGAGTTAAATAAAATTTCTCGTCATTGAGACTAGGGTTGAGGATTTAAATTGAAAATTAAAATTTCATGTCCGTTTCCTGGTGCCTTTTACAAGCACTTAACTGGTATAAGTGAGTCCTGCAGCCTTGGTTTCGTCAATTCTTTTGTGATGATGACACTTCACAGTCAGATAGCTTCGTTCCTCGAATGGCATGATAGCTTCGTTCCACGAACTTTAGACAAATAAAGAGAACAAATGCCTCTGCTAAGTACATTTGTGGGCTGCAAATTAATAGGCGCATTGTCTCCACCTGTCGTGAAGTCGAATTCACAAAACGGCATTCTGACTAAAACAGTGCGCCATACTTTATGACAGTATATCCTTAGCAGAACCAATGAAACGCCGTCTGTATTAGGTTGTTACAAATAACGATTAAGCATTCAGCATGGAGTCTCAAATCTGTACAAACCCGTTGGATGTGGAATTTAACTACAGACTTATGAGCGAAGTACAGCATGGCAGAGGTAAAGAAATCACACATAGGAATGTTCATCTATAAGCCTGTGCAAAGACCTCCACGGAAAGTATTATATTACTGGAGAAATCTCGAGCGGAATGCATCGACACATCAGGTTAGTCCATAATTTTACTGTTTAGGCTACGCATAGAATAAAATGGACTTAGGAAAGTAAAAGACCATTATCCAGATAAAGAAAGAATAATCCAGGGCGTAATTTAAGCCTAAGATGAAGGAAATCGGTGCAGGAATAACGAAGATATTTGAATTCATAGTTTTTCATACTTGAACAGCGAGACAAATTATGCATAAGTTTTGGGGAACTCAAGCACATTTCGGCAACTGTCGCCGGATGTGAGCTATAAAAGACCATGCATCATGCAAATCGGGGCCATATTTTTTTTGAAAATCACAGCGAGCGGTAAAAATGTTAATGAAGAGTACCTTTGCCTTTTGTATCTGAAAGCAGACCATTATAACCATTAACAGCTCGTCTGCATGTGTCTGAGGGTAAGAAAGAATATATATATATATATATATATATATATATATATATATATATATATATATATATATATATATATATATATATATATATATATATATATATATATATATATATAAAATTATATGTATTTCTATTGATTAATTACAGTGTGCATTAGGAAGTGTGCAGATGTGTTTGAACTACTGTGTAAATTTCTGGAGGCAAAATGCCAAGCTTGTGAATATTCAAATAGATTGAGAATGGTGGAAAAAGTGTGTCAATATTTTTAGAAAAGTATTTAAAGAATTATTTCTTGAAGGAATGGACCACACACCAGGAACATAGAAAAGGATGAAAGGAATTACTTTACTGTATTGTTTGAGATATCACTTAGTATTTTTCACAAGTCTTAATAAATGAATGGAGGCGAATCATGGACAGTTAGCTATAACCAAAGAATTGTAGAAAGATATGTTCACAGTGAACTGAATTGTGGTAATGCTGACTTGATTTGACCTGTGCGTCTATCTGCACTCTGTCGTCTGAAACTATCTCTTACCTCCTACTTCTGTAGAAAGAGGATGGAGATAGGCTAAATAGTGGTAAAATTGAATATATTTCAGGTTGTATCCTGTAACTGACGTCCACCTTAAGGAGCTTGACTCTAATATAGGAGCTAGTGGTGCGAGTGCCCTTGATGCCATAGGGACGGTCACCCAATCCTAG
This sequence comes from Oreohelix idahoensis, assembly GCA_024509875.1. Taxonomy (NCBI): domain Eukaryota; kingdom Metazoa; phylum Mollusca; class Gastropoda; order Stylommatophora; family Oreohelicidae; genus Oreohelix; species Oreohelix idahoensis. The sequence goes on along the minus strand of JAMPIV010005186.1, from coordinate 368,521 downwards.
GCCTGGAGGAGACACAATTTCCTGCCTGAACAGAGGTGGAACAGAATCAAAGCCCATATTTCAAGCTAAGTAGCCACACAAGGCTACTCATCGGTTATTCCATCATCACCACAAAATAGTTTATGATGATCCAGCAAATCGCTTTATCTAGGCAACCGTCCTAGTCAGAAATAGACAAACTTAAGTAACTGTGAACAAGTTTGAAGCAATACTAGATAAAGACTGTCTTCAACAAAATGATTTCAGCTTAAAGAGGAGAACATTTATATAATTCAAAAAGACTGTAGATAATTGTGACTAATTTCAAGGGTTTTATTTATTTACTGTTGTAATTGAATTTGAGTTTTCTTGAAAGATTTTCAAGCAGAAAATACGATTTGCAAAAATAAATTGTAAATATTTACCAGCAGACTTACTTAAATTATTTAAGTTAAGTTACAGTTCTTGTTGGTAGATAGATTAGTTAATACCCCTAGCAGAGCTAACAATAATAATAATAATATTAACAGAGGAGGATGTGGAGAGGAGCAAGTAGGAACTTAGAGTAATATATTACCATCTTCTCTAGGAACTTATACAGCTTGATCCTACCTTTGATGTCTATACACCCTTACTCTTTTCAGAGAAGGGGGTATTACTTATAAGACCAGACTCTTATCTGGCACTATCCTGGTATTACCTGATACAACTTTGTGTCCAGGATACTTAATATATTCAATAATAATCAACCCTCTCGTGACACCATCCACCAATGTTAGTCTCTCTGAATAATTAAATTCTTTTTTGAGTATACACAGCGTAACTCAGGGAAGATGATTAGAAATCACCAATATTCTTCTGGGTATTAAACTGGGAAAATATGTGCTTGGACAGCGCGAAATCAATGATTTGCCTGAATTAAAATTAGCAAGGTACATATATCTCACAAAATGATATGATACACTTGAGGCACATGGGATGTAATCATCACTCATCACTGCTCCAGTCGGAGTCTGGGGTCAACTCTGCTGTCAGTTTTCTGTACGACCAGCAAGAAGCGATCACCAGCGCTTGCTGTAGTGGTTTATGAATATACTATTTTCACAGGTTGAGATTGCCAGCCTTATATGTAGCCACTTTTTGATAGCAGTCCTTGTTCTGGAATCCACAGGGAAAGAGAGGCAGAGGTAGACCAAAAAACACATGGAGAAGAGAACTGGAAACAGAGATGAAAATTATGACGAAAACATGGAAAGAACTTGAGCGGATGGCACAAGACAGGAAGACTTGGCATGTGTTTGTTGAAGGCCTATGCTCCTTGGGGAGCTAAAGGGTATTGATTGATTGATTGATATAAAGCCACTTAGCAAGAAAAACATGTCAAATTTACATTTGTAAAATAAATGTTTACACTTACCCCAAAGTAACTTTTGGGAACATGATCTCCCGGCAGTTTAGAATGCACACTAGCAACTTAGGTTAGATGCTGTCGAATCACTTGGTCTAGAAATTTAAGAATTCCTTTAATGACGGGTGATCTGCTTCCTAAGGACTTCAGTCTTCGTATTTATAAATGCGGGTTTACATTTTTAAGTTTTCAAAGTTGCCCAAATACTTCGATCTGTCACTTATAGTTTTGGAATCCTTTGTCCGATCCTTCTCTTTCTGGCTTTGTTGAATTGCTGTCTTGACGTGCGATGCAGTTTTTTTGTGACTCCGATTTCGCTAGATTATATTTCCATTTCTCAGTTCAAATCCCAGATTGTACTTCCAACGAATTTTCCAATGAAAGTCAAAGTTTATTCCGGCTCTTAAATCAATCTAATCGAAAGCTCTGAACTATATGGTTCGGGGTGTTTAATTTAATCTCCCCCGCATATTTTGAAATATTACATTAAAAAATTCCATCGCGTGACCTCTTTCTAATAATGCCGTAATACTTCCGTCCAGATTGTCTCCTCTGCCAGGTCATCTGTAACAATTACACAGGGATATGTCGGCGGAAGCTATTATCTCATTATCACCTGTGTTTTCTCCCATCCCTCAGCCGGCTCTCAGACAGACAATATGGTTTTCTATTAATCGCTCGTACGAGACTATATTGTGTCAATAAAGACTGTCTCTAACAAAGGTGGCTAGGCGACTCAAATGATAAACATATTACCGCTGACCTGTATAATTAACTGGGTATTGTTACAGTTCACCTGGTGAAACGTAAACAAGTCTGGGTGCGGTCACAGCAAAAAGAATATAAGGGCAATAAATATGCCAAATAATAGGACGATGACTGAGAAAAATGAAGAAATGTAGTGATACTCCCGGAGGGAACGAGAGTTATAAAAAGTGGACGACTGATATCGTCACAATAACGGAGAACTAAGGAAATAGACACTAAAGATAACAAAGAGCTAAAGAAATAGACACTAAAGATAACAAAGAACTAAAAAAATAGACACTAAAGATAATGGGGAACAAAAGAAATAGACACTAAAGATAATGGGGAACTAAAGAAATTGACACTCGATAATGGGGAATTAAAGAAATAGACAATAAAGATAATAGGGAACTAAAGAAATAGACACTCCAGATAATGGGGAACTAAAGAAATATACACTCAAGATAGTGGGGAACTAAATAAACAGACACTAAAGATAATGAGGAACTAAAGAAATAAACACTCAAGATAATGGGGAAATAAAGAAACAGACACTAAAGATAATGGGGAACTAAAGAAATAAACACTCAAGATAATGGGGAACTAAAGAAACAGACACTAAAGATAATGGGGAACTAAAGAATTAGACACTAAAGATAATGGGAAACTAAAGAAATAAACACTCAATATAATGGGGAACTAAAGAAACAGACACTAAAGATAATGGGGAACTAAAGAATTAGACACTAAAGATAATGGGGAACTAAAAAAATAAACTCAAGATAATGGGGAACTAAAGAAACAGACACTAAAGATAATGGGGAACTAAAGAAATAGACACTCACGATAATGGGGATCTAAAGAAACAGACACTCAAGATAATGAGGAACTAAAGAAATAGACACTCAAGATAATGGGGAACTAAAGAAATAGACACTCACGATAATGGGGACCTAAAGAAATAGACACGATAATGGGGAACTAAAGAAATAGACACTTACGATAATTGGGAACTAAAGAAATAGACACTCAAGATAATGGGGAACTAAAGAAATAGACACTCAAGATAATGGGGAACTAAAGAACTAGATACTCACGATAATGGGGACCTAAAGAAATAGACACTCAAGATAATGGGGAGCTAAAGAAATAGACACTCAAGATAATGAGGAACTAAAGAAATAGACACTCAAGATAATGGGGAACTAAAGAAATAGACACTCAAGATAATGGGGAACTAAAGAAATAAACACTCAAGATAAGAAACAAACTCTTGTCGTTATCTTCATCAGTCACTGGCGTATCATATTTCGCCTTCCATTATTTCACAGTGTCTTTTCTGCACGTGCGATATTGCCTCTCTTACCCCCGTCCCCGTCAACTTTAACTGGGGATCTCGTGCCAGTACTCGTAAAGCTGTTACCTATTACATTGAAGTCTCCGATACTTCACTCCCCTATGGGAGTATGTGCGACGGGACAACCTTCTACCTGGTAAGTGGAACAGAGGTCAAGTTACCTCATTGTAAGCCCATTTTTTTCAGTTGCTAGAGCCCTACACGTCTGTGGCCTAATGGATATGAACGCAGTTTCATAATCCAGATATACCAGGTTCGAAACCTGCTGCAGGCGGTTTGGTAGCAGATCGCTTTGTGTGGATTTTTAACAATGGTATAAGCGCCGTACCGTTCAGAAAGCAATGGCAAACTTCTGAATGAAAAAATTGCCTAGAAAAATCAAAAACAGCCAATAAAAGCTGGGGTTGATTGCCACGTCCTGTAAAGGATAAGCAACTAACTTAGAGCCCTACACCAGCGGGCTATTACTTAACTGGGTTCTACCCATGGTGCTCAGTCACGTGATGGTTTTTGGAATCTCAGCGCAGACGAAGTGTAACAAAGTAAATTGCTGGAGAGGTTATGATGGTAAAAGATAAGAATGATAAAGTTAGATGTGTTAACCGTGTGAGGTCAAGCTATGTAAGACCTTGAGTCTAGTGGTTGAAGAAGATGAGTTCTCAAGGGACCTAACGCTACCTCTCAAGATCTCACACGGTGCTGTAAATTAATTCTAATGTATGGTGTTTGATGTGGCTAGTGTCTAGGGGATGCAATGAAATGATGGTACATCAAAACAACACAGTATAACTCTCTAATAGAATCTTAATAACTCTGTTGTTTAGTTTTCAATTTGGAAATATTTTTTTTGTACAATTTATTGTGCCTGTCCTGCAATCTCTTTTGGACAGGTCTTTTAAAACTGAAGAAAATGTATGTTACACTGAAACGTGAACTGAAAATAAGGACTCTTGGTCCAACAATACTATTAATATTAAAATGTTCCGTAAGGTGTTTCACAGCCTGTTAAGTAATAAGTAATAATGTGAGTCAGTTATTGGGGAGACTGTTTATGTCATCATTTCCCCGAGAGTTTCTGTTAATGGGTAGGGAAACAGTTTTCTCCAGATAAAGTGTCAGATTGCCCAGATTGTGGCACATAACCTGAAATTTCCTTCGTGAAGATACAATCGTTGATATGGCTCTGTAAAGAACATCAGCTCTCAGAGCTCCACTTGACAATTATTATACAGAATACGCTGTACTGGAGACGTTACTATCTTCACTCGTACTTCAGCTTTCCTGTCACCGGCTGGTAACATGAAATAAAACCCTGCAACATAAAAGACACCCTTGCCTTTTCATATCTGTTATATTTTTCCCCTCAACTCTCTACATGACATGATGGGGTTCAGCCTCGTGTGCATTTGTCACGAAGTGGATTTAGGACTAGAGGCTGTCTACCTAAATAGACTAGACCCTAGTGGAAAGAAAGACTAAGAAGATAGATTTCAGAAGAAAATAACAGTGACTGTGGGAGATGAGGCTATTGGCGTCAAGGGTCGAGAACCGAAATTGACTCTCCCTTGCCACTAAGTGACGTAACGTTTTGCGATAACCTCACTACCTCTAGCTACCAAAACTGGGATAAGGTTTAATTACTTAACACCACAGACACCACTTACAGACAACATATAGGTTGAAGTAAGTGACTGATCCAGCCGGAAATTTACAATGGATTTTATTTACACCACACAAAAAAAAAAAATTCATATAACATACTACAAAATTAGAATAAACATGCGTGTTCATACACCTGGAAAGAACATAACAATTTATTTCAAGTGATTAGGTAAGGTAACCCCACAGTCGCCCTCCCCTCAACCTGTAAGGAAGAAAGGTAAGTAATACAACAACATGTGAAGGAGGATCTCGAACACCAGATCCGTCTTTCTCCTAATCAACCTGATATCGGGTAAACACACCCTAACTCCTACTGTCCGTCTGTCTGCAGACGTGTTTCTACACAAATGACGTGCCTCCGCCGCTGCTCCACTCTAGGCTAAATATTCTCTGACTATCACAAAGTCCACGACCAGAACCCTTTTATCATCTCCGACACAACTTACAGATGACTTGCTGAGTTCTACTGTTATGTTCAGTGTCTGTCTGACACTCCTAGTTCCTACAGAAACGACTCCTCCACTACTCTCCTTCTCTCTATCGATCTCGTGCAGTAAAGAGGGATGTTAACCCTTTCCCCTCTTCTCCACCTGTTGTAGCTGCTGACTTGCTTGGTAAATTAAACTCGGGACGTGGTCTATTGCTGCTTCCAAATAGACGAATTATTACTTTGCAGTAGCCCGGATACCCTGCTCGTGGGCTCAAGGCTGTCGGGATTATTATGCCCGAAATTCACGACACTTTTTAGGCCCTGCGCCTATGATCAGTGTGTGTTTAACATGAGCGTAACTAGCTCCGAATTTTGGTAAGAACATCTGTTCTTGCTGAAGAAGTCTGTGCTTCCAGCTCCCTGCTCTCTCTTGGGTACAAAACTTTTGCACCAGTGACCACCTTGTCACCATTCCACTTTCTTTTCTGGCTCTGCCGACTCTTCTTCTCCTGAGAAGACCGGCGAACTTCTAGCCAGCTGTAGGACTACTGTAGCCCTCGCTGCCACGCCTGGAAAATATCTGCTGTGGACAAAACAATAACAAATATATATCGCACAACAAATTTCCCATATTCTTAACACTTAACTCCCTTAACTCTCACTCTTCAACACTTAAATCCCAACTCTTCAACCACTTAAGTCTCAAATATCTAACACTTAAGTTTTTGCAAATCTCTAACACCTAAGTTTTCAAATCTTTAACACCCAAGTTTTCCAATCTCGACCACTTAAGTTTTCAAATCTCGAACACTTAAGTTTCAAATCTCTAACACTTAAGTTTCAAATCTCTAACACTTAAGTTTCAAATCTTCCATACAGCTCCCATGCTCTAGTATCGCTTCAGCGATTAGTAAACATGCCTACCCCCACTTTCCCTCAAATACTGTCTTATCGACACTCTAATCTCCAGACTCAGCTGGCTTAATTCTCTTACAATGATCGATGAGTTTACCTGGCTACCAAAATACAATAGACTTCACCCGAGACAATAATCTCCCGTCTCCATGAATTCATCAGTATAAACATATGTCTATTAAATAAGGGACTAATTAAAAATCCCAACTAGACCCGTAACTGCTGACTTCAAAATGTAGGTTTTACCCACACAGAGAAAAATACACAATTTCCCATGCTCTAACATTTAAAGCCACTCGTTCTATTACCACAGCGTTACACAAATTAGTCCGCTGGTAATTTACACACACTTGATCAATTAAATACACACCAAAACCCTAGCGTATTATTCGCTAATATTATAACTCAAATATTGAGAAATCTACACCCACGTGTCTGGAATATTATTTACACCCGATTCTGATAACAATGGACATTAACATTTCTAAAGGAACTGAAATCCTATTTTTACAATGCATGCCTAGTTATCTCCCCTCTCCTTCCGTTATCAGATTCACCCCACTAAAAAAAAGGACACGCAGCACGTGCTTAGGTACCCCTCTCCAAATCCTTGAAAATCACAATGAAATTACGTGCATCGTGTCTCAAAATATAGTATTTAACATCTACCATCTTTAAGCTTTCATTATCTCATAAAAAAGAATGAATGCACTCTGATAATAATTTAGATAAGAGGGAACTCATGGCATGTCCGTTACGAACTAAAATTAATTTAATTCCGCGAGCGTGTTTTACGCTGCACCATTTAAAATCACAAATCCAGGAAAAATTAGATCCCCTGTCTTCTGACAAATAACAGTAATATTCCAATTTAGACAAACAGCTACTCTGAGGAAACTATCAAAATTCCCTACTACCTTTTCACAAAATACCTAATTGCGCTGTCAGTTATATTCAATTAAAATTATAGCATTGATGGCTCTACTTCTATGAATTAACTTAAACTCCTAGAACCACTCTGCAAAAATCTCATAAACTATTAAAGCTTAATTAACTTCATATTTACCAGCACGAATTTCTCTCGAAAGAGCAGTCGGCAGTTCTTTCCCAAGGCGTAGAAGTTCAACAAAATCTCCCACTTCTGCCAGGGAATCCCGCTTATTTATTACCCCAGACCACGCTACGCGTGAGTCATAGCTAGGCTTTGTTCTTAAGCGGGTCGATCTATGAACCAACCAACGTGCCATGAATCGCCCACGGTCATTTCTAAATTTAGAACTCCAAGCGGAAAATTTCGTTCCACGCGCTCATTGAGAAAGTACCAGAAATGCTCTGCCATTTTGTTACACTAGAAAATCTCTACATGAACGAATTACTAAATGAAAACCCCCGCACTGGTGTCAGTCTAAAAGTTAAAACTACCATCTTTACTAGAAACCGTAATTCTTAATCTACACAGAAAATCCAAACTCGATTATTATACAAAGAGAAATTAAAAAAAAAAACGAATAAGATAAAAATCCCACCGTAATCTTTCCTGAAAAACGTAAATAAATGCTAGGAACCGAAACTTGGGGCCTGTTGTAAATTCAATCACATTAACTTCTCACATTACCCCCCTCTTCAAGTTCGTGGTACACGATCTAATTTAATGTGATCTTGTATTTCCAGACTGGCCCCTATACAAGTCTACAGATCTGACTGTCAGTCCTGAAGTCTCATGGTCACGACTGGTTATTTCCGCCTGGCGACTACAACTCCCATGGTTGTCCTGCGACTTTCTTCTTCTACGTTTCCTCCTTCTTCTTCTTCTACCAACTCCCATGCTCCGGTGGAAGAGTTGATCTTTCTTCGGACCTGTGCCATCCAATGGTGGGTCTGAACCTTCCTTGGCTATGTCCGTAAAAAAACTGTCTTGGTCGGCTGCCCTGACCAACTGGCTTTGTGGCTGCCTGACGATGGCGACTACCTTGCTGCATCTCGGCGGGTTTGAGACCGCAGGTATATGGCGATGAAGGTGCGAACTATCTGGTGCTTCCAGCATAAATTCTCCGATCGCTTCACTCCCCTCTGGTTTGCCTAGAGGTTGCGTAGAGATTGCTCCTTTCTCTACTCTCCCACCAGGGGTTCTCACTGGGTTGCGCCTGACCTCAGCGACATCCGTTTCCCCTACTAAGCAGAACGCATTTGGTGGTACGTTTTTGCTTCTTGCCTCTTTGCAAGAGCCGCTTTCTGTTAGCGAGCTAGCAGCGGGATGGGGCCCATCTCCGTTTATAGGCAAACGGTTTCTCAGATCACTGTCCTCCTCCGTCTGAGTAAAGTGCTGGTCGGATGGGGCTCCAGGGCTGGTTGGAAACATATGTTCGCTCGATTCGCTGTCTTCTGCCCTATGAAGATTGCGCTGGTCGTGTACATACGTTCTACCACTCTTGTCAGTATGTTCCTCGCTCTCAGGAGGTAATACCATCGGGGGCCTAATTCCCGACGACAACGAAGGTATTTCCAAAATCAAAGGCGTCGCCGCTGTTTGGCCTTCGGCTTAACAGGGCTGTCAGAGGGATACGCCTCTGCAAAAACCATTCCACTAACCTTGGAGGTATTTAACCTCTCCATCTCAAGGCGTGGCTGGTTGAGCTCTCGTGGGGCTCCGTGAATCCGGGACATTCCCTTTTCACTTCTCTGGCCTGTAGTAGGCCCCCTTGCACCAGCAAGGATCGGGACTGGGGGGTTTCCCAAAACTATATATGGGGCCCCCAAGATGAAGTCATAAGCTGGCTGTTCCATTACAGCAGCTTTGATTGTGCCACGCACAAACCTGCTCTCCACCTTAATATTGGCTATCTGCAGACGCTGTGAGGTCCCTCCCCTCAAAACTCCACCAATATCAACCTTTTCCTTAGTCATTTGGCCTGGTTGTACCAAATGTCGGGCGACTATACTCGGGTAAGTAAGCCCGCTGTCAAATAAACAAGTGGTAGCAGTCCCATTCACTACTGCTGGTCCACTGTTAGAGAAACACTTCTCTGATTTTGAAAGGTTCCCAATTGTTCCCTTTTTTCACTCTCACCGCCCTTAAACACGCTGTATGGTGAGTGGGTGGTTTGTTTACACACCGAGAAGTCCAGTGAGAGGTGGTACGGCAATTGCGACAGTACCTGTCATTTTCTCCCCTGTTTCTAGCAGGTTCATGAGACGTTGTCGCCTGTGCTCTGTTATGCGGTTGGGGCCGCAGGTTATGAATGGGATGGGGCTCCTTGCGAGACGGCCCCTGCTGCTGATGAGCAGAAGACGAAAACGACTGCGATGCCGATGCTCCTTGGTCCAGTGCTGGCAGGTCTGGGTGTTTTCGTTTCTGGCCCAGTACTTCGGCCTGTGCCGTCTGGAACCTTTCAGCAAAAAGAATGATCTGGTCCAGTTGCTGGGCGCCCTGCTCCGCCAGATACCTCCTCAAGTCTGGAGACATGTTTGCTTTCACTTGTTCGCACATGACAAGCTCTTCGAGTCCTTCAAAAGTTTTTGCTAGACCCGACAATTCTCCCCAACGAGTGAGATAATTCTTCAGCCTTTCTGCGAAATGGGGAAAACTTTCTCCTTTCTCCCGGCCTGCTCTCCCTGAACATAGCTTGGCACTTACGGGGAGTCCACTGAAAGCGTTGTAACAGTGCGTTACGAAGGGCCTCAAAGTTATTTTGTTCATCACTGAGCATCTTACTATAGATGTCGTAGGCCTGGTTTTTCAACGACTGAGATAATTTGAGGCACCACAAACTCTCATCCAACCCGTACGCTTTTGCCATTCGTTCAAATTTTTCCAGGAATATGTCAATTTTCTCATTCCCGTTAGGGAAAGAGTCCATTGGAAAATTCATGGCTGCCATCCGGGGCCCTCCGTTTCCTGAGGTGTCTGTCGCCCCTGCTCCGGGAGAATCTCCGTTAGCCGAACTGCCTTCCGAAGATCGGTACTGCAGTTCCAGTGAACGCAGGGCAAGTTCATGCTGTCTCTCTGCTTCTGTGGCCCTTTCCTTCGCCTCCCTTTCTGCCTTTCTCTCCTCTGCCTGTCGGGCCTTCTCTTCTTTCTCCGCTTCCAATTTACGCAGGTCCATCTCTGCCAGTCGGGCCCTCTCTTCTTTCTCCGCTTCCAATTTACGCAGGTCCATCTCTGCCAGTCGGGCCCTCTCTTCTTTCTCCGCTTCCAATTTACGCAGGTCCATCTCTGCCTGTCGGTCCTGTTCCCTCATAATGTAAGCCCTAGTCTCGGCCTCATTCATCCCCATGCTTTTAGCTGCGTCCTTCCATGCAGTAAGTAGCTTGACCAATTCAGCCATCTTACCTGACAAATCAGCAGTAACTCACAACGAGGGGAAATGACAAAAAAGGAACACGAAAAATTTACTGTTACCTTCTGGGCACTACTCCCTGTGTAACCAATGTCCCAAAACCCAAACTCAGACTAGCACCAATCTGAAGAACTACCTGAAAAAAATTTTCATTAAGCAGCTACCTAAAAACCCGAATTTACCTTCCTGTTAAGAAAAATTCAGTTAGCCATCAGTTACCTCTAGTCATCAACTAACTACAGCTACCATCTGACTGCACCCTGTGGAGAAACTTCCTGTGGAAAAAAAAAAAACTATTAGCTGGATCAGTTTATATATAGCTCTAGTCTAGGGGATATAAAGAATCTATTTCCCAGAACTTCCTATAGAAACAATCTATGAATCTTGACACGATCACAGAATTGATCCCAACAAAGATGATCTACCGGACGAACGCCGCCACTTTGTCAAGATCACAGAATTGAACGTAACAAAGATGATTCACCGGACGATAGCACCCACTTTGTCACGAAGTGGATTTAGGACTAGAGGCTGTCTACCTAAATAGACTAGACCCTAGTGGAAAGAAAGACTAAGAAGATAGATTTCAGAAGAAAATAACAGTGACTGTGGGAGATGAGGCTATTGGCGTCAAGGGTCGAGAACCGAAATTGACTCTCCCTTGCCACTAAGTGACGTAACGTTTTGCGATAACCTCACTACCTCTAGCTACCAAAACTGGGATAAGGTTTAATTACTTAACACCACAGACACCACTTACAGACAACATATAGGTTGAAGTAAGTGACTGATCCAGCCGGAAATTTACAATGGATTTTATTTACACCACACAAAAAAAAAAATTCATATAACATACTACAAAATAGAATAACCATGCGTGTTCATACACCTGGAAAGAACATAACAATTAATTTCAAGTGATTAGGTAAGGTAACCCCACAGTCGCCCTCCCCTCAACCTGTAAGGAAGAAAGGTAAGTAATACAACAACATGTGAAGGAGGATCTCGAACACCAGATCCGTCTTTCTCCTAATCAACCTGATATCGGGTAAACACACCCTAACTCCTACTGTCCGTCTGTCTGCAGACGTGTTTCTACACAAATGACGTGCCCCGCCGCTGCTCCACTCTAGGCTAAATATTCTCTGACTATCACAAAGTCCACGACCAGAACCCTTTTATCATCTCCGACACAACTTACAGATGACTTGCTGAGTTCTACTGTTATGTTCAGTGTCTGTCTGACACTCCTAGTTCCTACAGAAACGACTCCTCCACTACTCTCCTTCTCTCTATCGATCTCGTGCAGTAAAGAGGGATGTTAACCCTTTCCCCTCTTCTCCACCTGTTGTAGCTGCTGACTTGCTTGGTAAATTAAACTCGGGACGTGGTCTATTGCTGCTTCCAAATAGACGAATTATTACTTTGCAGTAGCCCGGATACCCTGCTCGTGGGCTCAAGGCTGTCGGGATTATTATGCCCGAAATTCACGACACTTTTTAGGCCCTGCGCCTATGATCAGTGTGTGTTTAACATGAGCGTAACTAGCTCCGAATTTTGGTAAGAACATCTGTTCTTGCTGAAGAAGTCTGTGCTTCCAGCTCCCTGCTCTCTCTTGGGTACAAAACTTTTGCACCAGTGACCACCTTGTCACCACTCCACTTTCTTTTCTGGCTCTGCCGACTCTTCTTCTCCTGAGAAGACCGGCGAACTTCTAGCCAGCTGTAGGACTACTGTAGCCCTCGCTGCCACGCCTGGAAAATATCTGCTGTGGACAAAACAATAACAAATATATATCGCACAACAAATTTCCCATATCCTTAACACTTAACTCCCTTAACTCTCACTCTTCAACACTTAAATCCCAACTCTTCAACCACTTAAGTCTCAAATATCTAACACTTAAGTTTTTGCAAATCTCTAACACCTAAGTTTTCAAATCTTTAACACCCAAGTTTTCCAATCTCGACCACTTAAGTTTTCAAATCTCGAACACTTAAGTTTCAAATCTCTAACACTTAAGTTTCAAATCTCTAACACTTAAGTTTCAAATCTTCCATACAGCTCCCATGCTCTAGTATCGCTTCAGCGATTAGTAAACATGCCTACCCCCACTTTCCCTCAAATACTGTCTTATCGACACTCTAATCTCCAGACTCAGCTGGCTTAATTCTCTTACAATGATCGATGAGTTTACCTGGCTACCAAAATACAATAATCTCCCGTCTCCATGAATTCATCAGTATAAACATATGTCTATTAAATAAGGGACTAATTAAAAATCCCAACTAGACCCGTAACTGCTGACTTCAAAATGTAGGTTTTACCCACACAGAGAAAAATACACAATTTCCCATGCTCTAACATTTAAAGCCACTCGTTCTATTACCACAGCGTTACACAAATTAGTCCGCTGGTAATTTACACACACTTGATCAATTAAATACACACCAAAACCCTAGCGTATTATTCGCTAATATTATAACTCAAATATTGAGAAATCTACACCCACGTGTCTGGAATATTATTTACACCCGATTCTGATAACAATGGACATTAACATTTCTAAAGGAACTGAAATCCTATTTTTACAATGCATGCCTAGTTATCTCCCCTCTCCTTCCGTTATCAGATTCACCCCACTAAAAAAAAAGGACACGCAGCACGTGCTTAGGTACCCCTCTCCAAATCCTTGAAAATCACAATGAAATTACGTGCATCGTGTCTCAAAATTATAGTATTTAACATCTACCATCTTTAAGCTTTCATTATCTCATAAAAAGAATGAATGCACTCTGATAATAATTTAGATAAGAGGGAACTCATGGCATGTCCGTTACGAACTAAAATTAATTTAATTCCGCGAGCGTGTTTTACGCTGCACCATTTAAAAATCACAAATCCAGGAAAAATTAGATCCCCTGTCTTCTGACAAATAACAGTAATATTCCAATTTATATAAACAGCTACTCTGAGGAAACTATCAAAATTCCCTACTACCTTTTCACAAAATACCTAATTGCGCTGTCAGTTATATTCAATTAAAATTATAGCATTGATGGCTCTACTTCTATGAATTAACTTAAACTCCTAGAACCACTCTGCAAAAATCTCATAAACTATTAAAGCTTAATTAACTTCATATTTACCAGCACGAATTTCTCTCGAAAGAGCAGTCGGCAGTTCTTTCCCAAGGCGTAGAAGTTCAACAAAATCTCCCACTTCTGCCAGGGAATCCCGCTTATTTATTACCCCAGACCACGCTACGCGTGAGTCATAGCTAGGCTTTGTTCTTAAGCGGGTCGATCTATGAACCAACCAACGTGCCATGAATCGCCCACGGTCATTTCTAAATTTAGAACTCCAAGCGGAAAATTTCGTTCCACGCGCTCATTGAGAAAGTACCAGAAATGCTCTGCCATTTTGTTACACTAGAAAATCTCTACATGAACGAATTACTAAATGAAAAACCCGCACTGGTGCCAGTCTAAAAGTTAAAACTACCATCTTTACTAGAAACCGTAATTCTTAATCTACACAGAAAATCCAAACTCGATTATTATACAAAGAGAAATAAAAAAAAACGAATAAGATAAAAATCCCACCGTAATCTTTCCCTGAAAAAACGTAAATAAATGCTAGGAACCGAAACTTGGGGCCTGTTGTAAATTCAATCACATTAACTTCTCACAGCATTACAAGTGCACCAGCCCCTAAGTTTTTTTGAACTCACATCATATTGTGACCACACCTCAGGTCCATATGGCAGATACGCCACTGTCATTTTACATAGTCTTCTTCAACACAATTTAATAGGAGTATGTACATCTCCTTATATGCATATAATTTTCTTCTATTACAAAATATAAACGCTCCAGGCAATCAATAGTGTTCAGTGAGCACAGAGGCTTGCTATTCTACTTTAGTCTTATAATAATTTTTAATAACAACAATGCAATATTCAAACATAAATCAAATAGATATACCCAAACTGTCTCTTTAGGCATGTCATACACTTTCCCACTTTTTGCCTTTGCACATATTACATAATAATATAGATATTCTTCTTACCAGAATTCAATGAAATAAGCACAAGTGCGATGGATGGCACAAATTCAGCTTTGCTGCTGGCTAGACTATGACAAATACTTTTTAGTTTTAGTTACAAATAAAAGTCAAACTTCTAGGATCACATCGACCTGCTTCAGGGACAGCTTTCTACAAAATGGCAAAAACCTAACTAAGTTTTCCATAATATAAAATGCGTTGGCCAATCAGATCGGAAGACTAAGCTTTTCAATTTGAATTTTGAAAATAAAAGCAAAAACAGACTTGATTTTTGGACCTAACAAGTTTTCTCCTCACTCATTCTTAGATTTCTACTGCTAAAATATATTTTGTGTTAAGCCATCCCATAATTTCTCTCCCCTTGTCTACCCCTCCTCCAACAGAATACATGCTTGCTTGTCTCATTTCCAACAACGCGTTCAAAAGTAACCGTTAGTGAATGCAAAAACAAGCGTCTGTTCGTTCATCTGTCTGGGCATATCTAGTCTTTTGTCAATATCTTTCTTATTATCTGGGAGATTTTGTATTTTTAAACATATTATTTATCAAGAGATCATAAGCTATAAAACTAACCAACTTTTATGGCCCTAGTATTGGAAATAAAGAATTCCATATATTTTCCATGTGAATTTCAATCGCTAATATTACATAAACACGCCATCTCTCTCCCCGCTTCTGTGTAGTTCAATTCGAAACAACAAGTCTGTGACGTCATAAAATGTACCAATTTGCAGACAGAGCGAGGCGTGTTTGTTTATACCAGTCACTCTGCGTGCTTATGGAACGAACACATTTTGGACTTCGTGTCATAATTTGCCATCTGCCGCTAACAATATCGCCCACGTATGCCTACAATTTTGCGTGTTTCAACCATTTGTGTCAAAGTCTCATTCTAAAAATACACTTGCCTCTCTCCTCCTTTTCCCCCTTTTGGTCTGAAACAAGGCTAATTCCGTCAAAATTGTTACCAATATTTCCAAGGTCACTGGCAAACGATAGTATCTTTACACTACGATTCTGTCTAGCTAAAATCCGAGCGCTGACTGGCGTGGGGAAAGAAGACGCGTCATAACCTAACTATTTTTATTTCTATACTATCTTACTTTATAATTACAAATAATAATTTTATCGGTGTATCAATGTAATTTTATCACACATCTCCCCACTTGAGAACATGCACTGATGCAAGTTCCAAAAACAGTGATACACATAGATCAAATTAACTCCTTACGCCTGTAGAATATTCTCATTTGGATCACAGGGATGCCTACTGAGGAAATCTGCACCCACGTTCTGTGACCCCGGGATGTATTCAATAGTGAATGAATATGGCTGTAGGAGCAACGACCATCGTAATAAACGAGCATTTTCGTGCTTTGCCTGTGATAAGAATACGAGGGGCTGATGATCCGTTTGGACCACGAATGTTCTACCATAGAGATAGATCTGGAACTTACGTATTGCCCAGATTAAAGCTAAACATTCTTTTTCGCTTGTTGAATAGTTTTGTTCCGCTCTGTTCAACTTGCGGCTAGCGTAAGTGACTGGGTTCAGTTCCCCATCTTGTGAAGAGGACCTTTTTAACAAAGTGGCCCCCAGGCCCACATTGCTTGCGTCAGTTCTTATCACGAATTCCTGAGTCAAATCAGGCAATTTTAGGATAG
The DNA here is from genome assembly GCA_024509875.1 of Oreohelix idahoensis. Lineage (NCBI taxonomy): Eukaryota > Metazoa > Mollusca > Gastropoda > Stylommatophora > Oreohelicidae > Oreohelix > Oreohelix idahoensis. The sequence goes on along the minus strand of JAMPIV010005186.1, from coordinate 351,954 downwards.
GCTTGCTCGTGAGTTTCTCTTTTAATTCCTGGTATGCTAATTCACACTGGGCTGACCAAACAATTCTATCAGGATTTCCCTTGCGACGGGACTTGCCCGCTGCAAGTGGGCCCTCTAGACACATTTCTTTAGCAGTCTGGACAGCAGCAGATCTAAATTTGGCCAAATTTGCCATCTTATCAATTTTAACAACGTTATAAATGTACTACAATAATATTAATATAAATTCAATCAGAGGAGCACAAATAGAGTTAAAATGTTTGATATATTTCTGGTAAAAACCACACAACGACACAAACGATCTCACGTCTTTTTTGGTTTGTGGCCTGGGTGCTCTCTGCAATTTCTCAAGGTTCTTGGGGTCAGGGGTCATGTTACCCTGATATACAGTATGTCCCAAGAATTCCAACTCTTTACACCCTATACAACATTTTGTTGGTCTAGCCGTCAAGTAACCCTCTCTTAGTCTATCAAACAGCATAGTCAAAGAGTTAATGTGTTCCTCAAATGTTTCCGTAGCAATGAGGATATCATCCATAAAATTTGTGATGCATGGGTTATTCAGGGGATCCAACAATTTTCGCATCATCCTAGAAAACAAACTCGGAGCATTTTTCAACCCAAACGGCTACATGTTGAATTCATAATGTCCTTCCGAAGTGCTAAACGCCAAATAAGGTCGGACCTCAGGCTTTACTGGAATCTGATAATAGCCTTAGCTCAGATCCACCTTCGAAAAATATTTTGCCTTGTTCAGCCTGGCAAATAGCTGATTTGTGTCCGGTAATGGATCCACCTGATTTTCTGTGACAGCATTCAGCTTCCTGTAATCTATGCACAGTCTATGTTCTCCAGAGGGTTTCCTCAGCAAAACCACACTAGAACTATACGGAGATTCGCTATGAGAAATAATCCCTTCTTTCAATAGGTACTCAATCTCCTCTTTCAAAGCTTTTTCCTTGGCAAACTGGATCGTGTAGGCTCTCATACAGATCGGTGTTGGGTCTACTAGTTTCATATCATATTCCAACAAATTCGTGTGCCCCGGTTTGTCCGTTAACACGTCCGTATGATCAGTCAGAACCTTTTGAACCTGTTCCCTCTGTTTTTTCGTCAGGTGGTTACTGACTTTTACATGTGCAGGGGTCTCACATGTTTTCAGGGGGTACTCATGAGAGGTGAGTGGTTCATTTTTCATCACCGTTGCTATCGACAAGGACATTAAATGTGTTCCTTCCTGGATTTCCCTGTCCAGATACTTCTTTAGAAGGTTCACATGATATATTTTCTCTTTCCCCTTCTTGTCGATTTTATAATTTGTTCTAGACACCTTCTCTAGAACAGTATATGGACCTTGCCATCCAATTTGTAATTTGTTATTGCTGCCGGGTAGTAGAATAAGCACCTTCTCTCCCACAAATAGTTCTCTATCCTTAGCTTTCTTATTGAAATAAGCAGCATGTTTTTTCCTGGCTTGTCTGAGATTATCATTTGCAAGTTTCCAGCCAGTTTTAAGACGAGTGGTCAGCTCGTTTACATATTGATATGATGAGGTAACAGTCTCTTCTGCCTTCTCATCTGTCCATGTCATCAACAAGGCTACATATGGACCTTTAATTTTGCTGACTTATTTTTCATGGTACCTGTAATTCCAACTCCCTTAGTCGTAACTCATGTTCCCTCTGTAACCGTTTATCTTCTGCTTCCCTCTCTGCAGCCTGTTTTCTTTCCTCTGCAGCCTGTTTTCTTTCCTCTGCTTCCCTCTCGGCATTTTTTCTTCCAACTGGAGCCGTTTAATTTCAGCCTCCCTATCCGCCTCCAATGTCCTAGCCTCTTTGTCAGCCTCAATCTTCTGTCTTTTTATTTCTTTCTCTACTTCTAATTTCTTCTCCTCAGCTAACCTCTTATCTTCCCTATCAGCTTCGAGCTGTATTCTTTTCTCCTCCCTCTCAATAAATTTATCCACCTCTGACGTCACGTATTGAATCAGAAGTGGGCCCTCTAGACACATTTCTTTAGCAGTCTGGACAGCAGCAGATCTAAATTTGGCCAAATTTGCCATCTTATCAATTTTAAAAATGTTATAAATGTACTACAATAATATTAATATAAACTCTAATTAAATTATTCCAGGCTCTGACACTTTATCAACTTCCCAACTCCTGGGTAATAATTATAATGGGGATTCCCTGGGTTAATAATAATGGTGTTCCAAGGTATAATCCCGGAACAGGAGACCCCAATTTATGTAGCAAAGTAAATTGCTGGAGAGGTTATGATGATAAAAAATAAGAATGATAGAGTTAGATGTGTTAACCGTGTGAGGTCAAGCTATGTAAGACCTTGAGTCTAGTGGTTGAAGAAGATGAGTTCTCAAGGGACCTAACGCTACCTCTCAAGATCTCACACGGTGCTGTAAATTAATTCTAATGTATGGTGTTTGATGTGGCTAGTGTCTAGGGGATGCAATGAAATGATGGTACATCAAAACAACACAGTATAACTCTCTAATAGAATCTTAATAACTCTGTTGTTTAGTTTTCAATTTGGAAATTTTTTTGTACAATTTATTGTGCCTGTCCTACAATCTCTTTTGGACAGGTCTTTTAAAACTGAAGAAAATGTATGTTACACTGAAACGTGAACTGAAAATAAGGACTCTTGGTCCAACAATACTATTAATATTAAAATGTTCCGTAAGGTGTTTCACAGCCTGTTAAGTAATAGGTAATAATGTGAGTCAGTTATGGGGGAGACTGTTTATGTCATCCTTTCCCCGAGAGTTTCTGTTAATGGGTAGGGAAACAGTTTTCTCCAGATAAAGTGTCAGATTGCCCAGATTGTGGCACATAACCTGAAATTTCCTTCGTGAAGATACAATCGTTGATATGGCTCTGTAAAGAACATCAGCTCTCAGAGCTCCACTTGACAATTATTATACAGAATACGTTGTAATAGAGACGTTACTGTCTTCACTCGTACTTCAGCTTTCCTGTCACCGGCTGGTAACAGGAAATAAAACCCTGCAACATAAAAGACACCCTGGCCTTTTCATATCTGTTATATTTTTCCCTCAACTCTCTACAAGACATGATGGGGTTCAGCCTCGTGTGCATTACAAGTGCACCAGCCCCTAAGTTTTTTTGAACTCACATCATATTGTGACCACACCTCAGGTCCACATGGCAGATACGCCACTGTCATTTTACATAGTTTTCTTCAACACAATTTAATAGGAGTATGTACATCTCCTTATATGCATATAATTTTCTTCTATTACAAAATATAAACGCTCCAGGCAATCAATAGTGTTCAGTGAGCACAGAGGCTTGCTATTCTACTTTAGTCTTATAATAATTTTTAATAACAACAATGCAATATTCAAACATAAATCAAATAGATATACCCAAACTGTCTCTTTAGGCATGTCAAACACTTTCCCACTTTTTGCCTTTGCACATATTACATAATAATATAGATATTCTTCTTACCAGAATTCAATGAAATAAGCACAAGTGCGATGGATGGCACAAATTCAGCTTTGCTGCTGGCTAGACTATGACAAATACTTTTTAGTTTTAGTTACAAATAAAAGTCAAACTTCTAGGATCACATCGACCTGCTTCAGGGACAGCTTTCTACAAAATGGCAAAAACCTAACTAAGTTTTCCATAATATAAAATGCGTTGGCCAATCAGATCGGAAGACTAAGCTTTTCAATTTGAATTTTGAAAATAAAAGCAAAAACAGACTTGATTTTTGGACCTAACAAGTTTTCTTCTCACTCATTCTTAGATTTCTACTGCTAAAATATATTTTGTGTTAAGCCATCCCATAATTTCTCTCCCCTTGTCTACCCCTCCTCCAACAGAATACATGCTTGCTTGTCTCATTTCCAACAACGCGTTCAAAAGTAACCGTTAGTGAATGCAAAAACAAGCGTCTGTTCGTTCATCTGTCTGGGCATATCTAGTCTTTTGTCAATATCTTTCTTATTATCTGGGGGATTTTGTATTTTTAAACATATTATTTATCAGGAGATCATAAGCTATAAAACTAACCAACTTTTATGGCCCTAGTATTGGAAATAAAGAATTCCATATATTTTCCATGTGAGTTTCAATCGCTAATATTACATAAACACGCCATCTCTCTCCCCGCTTCTGTGTAGTTCAATTCGAAACAACAAGTCTGTGACGTCATAAAATGTACCAATTTGCAGACAGAGCGAGGCGTGTGTGTTTATACCAGTCACTCTGCGTGCTTATGGAACGAACAAATTTTGGACTTAATGTCGTAATTTTCCATCTGCCGCTAACAATATCGCCCGCGTTTGCCTACAATTTTGCGTGTTTCAACCATTTGTGTCAAAGTCTCATTCTAAAAATACACTTGCCTCTCTCCTCCTTTTCCCCCTTTTGGTCTGAAACAAGGCTAATTCCGTCAAAATTGTTACAGATATTTCCAAGGTCACTGGCAAACAATAGTATCTTTACACTACGATTCTGTCTAGCTAAAATCCGAGCGCTGACTGGCGTGGGGAAAGAAGACGCGTCATAACCCAACTATTTTTATTTCTATACTATCTTACTTTATAATTACAAATAATAATTTTATCGGTGTATCAATGTAATTTTATCACACGAAGACAGAATGCAACCATTGCTCCCTAAAGCATGTCGGAAGAGACGGTTAATGGGACGCTCTTTGTATTAAAAAATTGCTACAAAAACTAACGTTGCAAGAGAACATAAAATGCTCTTATTTAGGTTCTTCATAAAGGAGCCAACTGCAGTGACGGCCCAAAGGAGAATGGGCGAAAGAACATACTTTATTTTCAAAGGGTTGAGAATTTGGCGCGCAGACCCATCTAACATTGTGTCATGTACTTCCTTTCTCTCATCTGTTATACTGTATCTATTCATTCTGGCTATAACTAAGGATTAACTTAAACTAGAAGTAGGTAGCCTAGTAGCTGTGGACATCTACTTTAAAAACAATGAGCTCTGTGAACTTCTCCGTTGAAAAAAATTTCTGCGGTGGAGAATCAGTTTTAATTGTAAAATGTCTCCCAACATTACCAATCTTGACAAAAGCGATAACTGCCTTGCACAGTAAAGAAGCCTTTCTCGTTCATTTCGGTAGAAAATAGTGGAAAGCTACCTCAGCCTGATACAAGCATAACTTTCGAAGAGGCAAAGAGCTTTATCAGAATCAGATACAAGAACAAATAGGATGCAGAGCATCCAGGCCTCACACAAAATGGTGCACACTTCCAGCTCATCACAAGAGAACAAGTGGTAATCTTCAGACTCCGCACGGGCCACAACAGATAAGAATAGCATCTATTTAACAAGCTAAAGATAGAAACTGCCGATGAGTTACTGTGGCACTGATAAAATGACTGCTGAACATCTGCTTCAAAGATGACCAATATATGAGGAACAGCGAAAGCGCATATGGCCATCACCAGTACCATTCGTAGAAAAGCTCAACGGAGATGCAAATAGCCTCAAGATGACTACTGCTTTCTTTGAAAACATTCAAGTAGACGTCTGAGAGTGTACGAAAAAGAATAATTATTTCAGTTTAAAAAAAAAAAATCTTCCCATTCACCGTGAATATGATTGTTCTATTTTCTTTGCACGCATTCAGGCAGACTTTCACAAACAAATGTCACTTAAAATATTACAAACAGACACGCGTAAAAAAGCACGTCACAAAACAAAATAACCTCTGTAGCCAAACACAACATTCAAGGCAGGGAGAGATATAAAGTCCGTGAAGTGAGCTTAACGGAGTTCCATCAACAAGAGAGGTGAAAAGTTCGAATTTCATGTTTTTTTTCCCCAATTGTTAACTTCACTTCAAAGAAAAGATCGCATTCCTATCTAATGCAATTGACTAATAACGTGAATTTTAACAAGCTGGCTCGTGGGTTTAAACTGAGAACAGGGAAAAAGTGCCTTCAATCCTTAGGAGACCGCGCTTTTCGATACCAGAGATAGATTTCTGGTCTGAAATAAAAATTCCTTTGTTAAAATTATTTCTTCCCACCTCACCCCTTCCCCAGCTAACCCAATCTACCAAGATCATCCCATGTGAACTAACGATATTGCGATCGACCGGTTGCCGACCCATGACTTAAAGGAATGCAACATTATACAAGTAATATAACTGCGTACTCACGTTTACAGTTATAAAATAAAGGTATACCCATTGGAGATACTGATGTAGGAAAAAGAAGTGTTAGAGGCTAACTATACTAGATCCAGCTGCGATAGCTGGGGTGATTATTCCCTTCCTCGCAGCCTTTGCCTTCCCTAACTCAAGAGCAGAGTCCGGTACCCATTCACGTTGGGAGCTGAAACGTAAAATTAATTGATGATTTTGTAACACTTCTGCATTCTGCTAAAATCGCGCATGATCAATCACTTAAAAAAAAAAAATTACACTTTATGGTGGTATATAAGTGTCTGGATATGACAGTTTTACTACGAGTACTGACAACAATGCAGGTATAATATTGACTGCTTCGCTATTCATCTAAAAAAAAAACAATAACAACAAAGGGCAGAGAATCACTTGTAGACTAACAGATGTTAACAAGCTTAGGATTTTAGCTTGTTATTTATTGTCTCTGACGGTTAGGAAACTGTTGTCACATTATTTGGTATTGAAAACACTATACGGTATATCATAATTATAATCCATCAGAGGTTGAACGGGATGTTTTTCATCATTAAAATTTTAAAAAAAATATGTTTATTTCAGTTTTCTCAGTGTTAATTATCATCGTCATCATCACCATCTTCGCTTTTGCTGCAGATCGAGCGTGAAGTAACCATTGTAGTTATTCCCCTTGTAGGAAACCTGCACACACTCCTGTAGAGGTGGCTTCTGTAGAAATTTGTTTTACACGATGAGATTTAAATGTTCATTCCTAAACCTGTCTTGTTCCACTGTCAAATGATTACATTTTGTTTTGAGAAAAGGAAAGTAAATTAAATGTAGGCTAATTCTTTTAAAACTTACAATTAAAATGTTTTTGATAAAATATAATGTGAAAAAAATGAAATATGGTAATTAAAGCTGATAAAAATTTTGAAAACCTCATCTAACTAATGACGTCTGATTAGCGGAGTGTTCCGAGCGCTACCTCTGGCGGCAAAAGTTACCAGGTTCGACACCAGGTTGCGTCACTCTCCAATCTACTTAGCTGTAAATGGGTACTTGACTCTGCTCTTCAGGCAGGGTAAGCACACTCAATGAGGAAGGAAAACTGGTCACCCCACCTCATAAAGTCTCTAACACTTCACTGCCCTGCGGAAGTAACTGATATGGTTCTACCTGTATTTGACCAAAACAAGAGCATATTCTTAACAGTGATAACGTGTTCAATGCTTATATCTATTAATTAAACAAAAACAACATATCAGGAGCCCCGCTAGAATTAGTGTCTGGTGTCAGAGCCATAGATGATTCCACAAACCCTTCGCGACCGCTCCAGGCACTTACAACATTTTGCTGTACCGGTATGCTCGTTTTGCTCCTGAGAACTGCAGCCATATTTGCGTCACGTGATTAGAAAGCACTTTCCGGCCTTACATCAGGTGGTTAGCCCAAATTAAGAATAGTGTATTTTTTCTCTATCGTGATGTTAGTATTTTATATTGCTTTTTTGTTTGTGTCAACCATATTCATTTTTTCACTGGGTAATTAAATCTTTGATTATGCTGAATATTATTTCAACATGCTGCATTAATAAGCTGATAAGGATGTATTCATTTTGTTTTTCTTTCTATCGTCTGCTTGCGAATAAATTTATTTGTGAATAAATGAAGTTGTGGGAAAAGGTGCGGGTATGTAATAAATATGATAGAAGGAGCACTGGCGGTGAAGTTTGTATTGGATGATCACACTGTTAGTGGTAGTTGTAATTTAGGTTTCCATTAGCTATGGCAGTACGATTGTCATTATTATTATTAATATTATTGTTGTTGTTGCAGTTGCCCTATCTCTAGTAAGTGGTATGGGTAGCAGTGGTGGTAGTGGTAGCAATACTGGTTAGTAGGAGTTGTAGCAGAGGTGGTGGTAGTAGTGGTGGTGGTAGTAGCGGTTGTAGTAGTGGTGGTGGTGATAGTAGTAGTGGTCGTAGTTTTAATAGCAATGGCGGTAGCAGTAGTTGTAATAATAGTAGTAGCAGCAGGGGTGGTTGTAGTAGTAGAAGCATTAGTAGTAGTGGTAGTAGTAGAGTGGTAGTAGCAGTGGTAGTGGTAGTAGCAGTGGTGGTAGTCGTAGAAACGGTGGTAGTAGCAGTGGTAATAGTAGTGGTTGTAGTAGTGGTTGTAGTAGTAGCAATGGTAGTAGTAATGGTAGCAACAGTAGTAGTAGCGGTATCAACTGTATTATTTATGATAGAATAGCCATGGTAGTAATAATAGTAGTAGCAGTGGTGGTGGTAGCAGCTGTAATAGTAGTGGTGGTAGTAGTAGTGGTGGTAGTAGTAGTGGTGGTAGTAGTGGTGGTGGTAGTAGTAGTGGTGGTAGGAGTAGTGGTGGTAGTAGTAGTGGTGGTGGTAGTAGTAGTGGTGGTGGTAGTAGTAGTCGTGGTAGTAGCAGTGGTGGTAGTAGTAGTGGTGGTAGTAGTAGTGGTGGTAGGACTACTGGTGGTGGTAGTAGCAGTGGTGGTAGTAGCAGTGGTGGTAGTAGTAGTGGTGGTGATAGTAGCAGTGGTGGTAGTAGCAGTGGTGGTAGTAGCAGTGGTGGTAGTAGTAGTGGTGGTAGTAGTAGTAGTGGTGGTAGTAGCAGTGGTGGTAGTAGTAATAGTAGCGGTAGCAGCAGCAGCAGTTGTAGTAGCTGTGGTGATATTAGTAGTAGCAGTGGTGGTAGTAGTAATAGTAGCGGTAGCAGCAGCAGCAGTTGTAGTAGCTGTGGTGATATTAGTAACAGTAGTGATAGTAATAGTGGTGGTAGTAGTAGTAGCAGTGCCAGTAGCAGAGACAGCAGTATTAATAATAGTAGCAGCAGTAATTGTAAAAGTAGTAGTAGTGGCTGTGGTGATATTAGTAACATTAGTGGTAGTAATAGTAATAGTGGTGGTAGTAGTAGTAGCAGTGCCAGTAGCAGAGGTAGCCGCAGCAGTAGTTATAAAAGTATCAGCAGTAATTGTAGTAGTAGTAGTAGCAACAGTTGTTGTAAAAGAAGTGGTTGCAACAATAGAAGTGTCAACAGAAGCATTAGTAGTCGTAAAAGTCAAAATGACAGCAGCTTTAGAAATAGTAGCAGTATTTGTAGTAAAAGTTATGTTAGCAGCAGTTGTAGTAAAAATAGTAGTAACAGTAGTTGTAGTAAAACGGATAGTAGCAGTAGTTGTAGTAAACGGGGGAGTGAAGTGTTAAAAGCTTCACTATACTAGGTCCAGCATCGAGAGGTTGAGTGACCGTTCACTTTCTCTCTGCCTTGTCCTTCCGTAACTCAAGAGCAAAGTCAGGTACCCATTTACAGCTTGGTAGACTGGAGCGTGTTGATACCATGAATCGAACCCGGCACCTTTGCCACAAGAGATCAGCGCTCTAAGCACCCTGTCAACCAGGAAAAGAGTAGTAGCGATAGTAAAAGTAGTAGCAGATGTAGTAACAGGAGTAGCATTAGTATTAAGATTAACAATGGTAGTAATCGTAATAAATATTACAATAAGTAGCAACAGCGTTTAATTGAAAGAACATTAACACTTTTTTCATACTACTGTTAAATTTTTTTTTACAATTGTAGCAGTAGTTTTCAGTTGAACATTAGTGATATTCTAGTTGAGTTTTAATGGTAGTAACATTAGTGTAAGTCTTTTACTGTAGTAAAGTTAGTATTAACTTTTAGTAGTAGATAAATTGTGTTAAGTTTTACACTTATTTTTGAATTATTTCTTATTTCAGGACCAACGTAATGCAAGCCCACAAAGCATTTCCCTGCACGCCCATTGAATGTACCCAAATAATAACATCAACATGCCCTATATGTTACAAAGATTAGAGTTTTCTCGTTGACAACTGGACTAGCTACATTTATCGTCCTAGAAATTGGGGTCTGCCGCACGCGTTTATGGGTCATAAACTTCACTCCCTTATAGTAGGACAGTGGAATGAACGATAGCAGAAATAACACATGCGGACGTGCCATTTTAAACGAATTAGGACACTGATGTTGTTGAGACATCTGACGAGTTTTATTACTGTGGACAGTGGTTGTACAGAGAAGGTGTATGGAATATTGAATTGCCTCTGAGGTTGAAGATTTGCGGCCTTGTCAGCAGCAACGCCTATGAGAAATCTCTTAATGTCGATCGTCTGCAAGCATTATGGATTGGAAAGACTGGACGTGGGTAAGCGTTGTTTTTTTTTTATTTTTATAATGGTGGAGCTGAATGGCCGGGATTGGAAAAAAGGGGGGGGGGTGGGAGTGTAGTTGGGAGGAGAGAATTACGAGAATTGTCACGTGTTGTTCCCAGGGGTCTCTGATGAGACAAAGAAATAATAGGCCTACTGCGCCATCGCATCATGCATGTCGTAGAATGCGACTAATGTGAAGCTGTACATGAAGCTAGTAACCTCATCGTGTAAAACAAATTGATACATGAACCACTGCTGCAAGAGCATGTGAATGTTTTGTGCAGGCTTCCTGCAAGGGGACCAAGTGCAGGGGTGGCTTCATACTTCACAAGGAGCGAAAAAGAAATGATGAAGTCATGGTAACGATTGGCTGAAGTCATGGTAACGATTGGCTGAAGTCATGGTAACGATTGGCTGAAGTCATGGCAACGATTAGCTAATTGAAATTAAAATATGGAAAACGAATATAGCGGCTGAGAGTAAGTGAAGGACTGAGTGAGGACGGGGCAGCAGTGGTAGTACTAGCAGAAGTAGTAATATTATTAGCAGCAACAGAAGACGAATTAGAACATTAGTGAAGCCGTTAAGTGAGTTGTTAGTGAATAAATGCCTAATAAGTCCTTTTAATTGCTTAATAAGTAAATGACCAAGATTATGTTTCTTCTGTTAATCGCTCAGTTATGTGCGTTTTTTCTGTTCATCGCACAATAGTGTGGCTTTTTTTAAATCAGTTAATCGCCCAAGATTGTGTTTCTCCTGTTAGTAGACCAAAATTGTGTTTTTCCTGTTAGTAGACCAAGCTTGTTATTCTCCTGTTAATAGATCAGGATTGTATTTCTCCTGTTAGTAGACCAAGATTGTGTTTCTCCTGTTAGTAGACGAAGATTATGTTTCTCCTGTTAGTAGGCCAAGATTGTGTTTCTGCTGTTAGTAGATCAAAATTGTGTTTCTCCTGTTAGTGTGCCAAGATTGTGTTTCTCTTGTTAATAGACCAAGATTGTGTTTCCCATGTTAGTAGACCAAGATTGTATTTCTCATGTTAATAGACCAAGATTGTGTTTCTCATGTTAGTAGGCAAAGATTGTGTTTCTCCTGTTATTAGATCAAGATTGTGTTTCTCAGTGGGCCAAGATTGTGCTTCCCTTGTTAGTGGGTCAATACTGTGTTTCTCCTGTTAGTGGACCAAGATTGTGTTTCTCATATTAGTAGACCAAGATTGTGTTTGTTAATAGGCCAAGATTGTATTTCTCCTGTCAATCTGTCAGAAATGTGCTACTCTGTCAAACAACCAAGAATGTGGTTTATTCTATACATTGGTCATAACTTCAGTTAGAACTCCTTGCAGGCAGACTGCACTAAGGCATTTCACATGTTGTTACAGAGATGGTTTATGTAACAGTTAGTTTTATATGATAAGTTGGCCATCCTCCATCTGCATGACGTTTTTGTTTATAAACTCATCCCATGGAGCACATGCCTTCAACAAACTTAAACTAAGTCTTCCTGTCCTGTGTCATCCGCTCCAGGTCTTCCTCTTATCTATCTCCAGCTCTCTTCTCCGTGTGTTCTTTGATCTCTCTTTACCTCTCTGATCTCTCTTTACCTCTCTGACCTCTCTGATCTCTCTTTACCTCTCTGACATTAGGGATTTCAGAACAAGGGTTGCCACGTAATGCTGTTAGCAGGTTTCTACAGTGCGTGTCCTATCCATCACAAATGTTTCTTCTCATCTCTTGCTATTGTTTTTTTTTTTTTTTTTTTTTTTACGTACGCCCGCTATTACTCGAAGCGAGAATCTCCGGTTAGTATATCTAACTGTCGTGAAACATTCTAAATCCACATATCTAAATTAAAAAGTAAATGTAAAGCCTAACGAATTAATTCAATAAAAGGAAAGAAGAATGGTAAAAGACCAGTGCTGTCACAATGGCGTACAAAAATCCCCTTTTTCTACTTCGTCTGCATAATTGTAACGCTTTCACGTTTACTAGTAAAGCCTACAGCAGCATACACGCGTTTCTAAAAATAAAACCGGTACTGTGTTTCTTAGAAAACCTTGAGATAGACACACTGCGTAATGACCTAGATAAAATACTAGCATTAATTTCATTTTATACACTGCGTAACTAAAACACAGACGGCCTTAGAGAGAGAGAGACGGAGGAACGCATGCAATACTACCACAGTCTCGCGATTAATATTAATGCCACCCCCAACGCGAAAGGCATGAAGCACTAACTTTTTTTTCAAATAAACAGTGACAAAAAACACTACCAATACACGGTTAGGTTTTAAAAAACATGTTTAATGCTTATTAGGAAACATGACATTCTACTGTTTTACGTCTGAAATCCTGACAGTACAGAAGGCACCCCATAGTTTGGAAGTGAGGAGGTGGTAACAGCACGACTATCCTAGAAGAAAATACATATCTTGAACGCAGCCACTTAGCTCCATTAAAACTTATATATTTGGGTGCCTTAGGACTTGCTGACAAAGAATATGTTAGGTGTTAAGCAAATAGTCTAGGAATTAACAAATTATAGCCAAAATAAAATAGTGAGGTTGTCTGACAGCACCAGACCATATTTGCTCAGTGGCATGTTTTAAAACCACTATTTTACGGGAAATAGGCCAACAAGTTAAATCCGATTTGATTGGCTAGAAGAATATGTAAGCCTAAACATGATTAGTCGATTGCAAATACTATTTTTGGTTGTTACGGGAAACGTTAGGAAGGGTACTTTTTTTTCAAATACTTTTGTAAACATGGTCTTATTGGCTAGACCATTTAATATAGTCAATTAGGAGCGTCTGTTCAGTGCCACATTTTGAAAATAAACTTACTGAGAAGCAAGTGCGTTGAGATCCAGCTCATATTTTTCTAATGAAAGCCGGGGACAGAGGCAGATCGGAATTGTGCCATAATTCATCGCCAGTCAACGTATTTGTTTAATATTTCATGAATTGTGGTAAGCTTGACATATTTGATATCTTTTAGATGAAAAATTGAATGTGAATTGATAAATTATGTCTGTCTGTGTGTAGTTCAGTAGCAACCATGAGGAAAAGCCTAGATATTGCTCCACCAGGAACAAAACTTGTCGGAGAGGAGTATAACTGCATAGGCCTATATGGGATTGCCAAATAGTACTATGACACCTATCTTATTGAATAGAAGGAAATAATGCTGGAATTGCAGAAGCGTTGTAACCATTAGGGAGAGGAATACTGGTGTATATTGTTCATGAGAAGCTAACAGTTGGCCTACCGCGCTGAACTCGGTGTTTGTTATGTATTGTGCTTCAGTGTGGAAATAGATTATAAATTAGTTCTGAAGGGAGGTACAACCTTCTTGTTTCAGGGACCGTGGTCCTAACGTATTGAAGCAGCACCTGGTCTGAGTTTTGCTGAATCCAGAGGCTGGTAGCATACTCCTTGGTCAAGATAGCGACCAGTATTGTTTCTCAAGGAAACGGTGAAGCAAGCGAGCAGTGGAGACTGTTTCCTGCCGCCCACACAGAAGTTAAGAGTTCGTGGCCAGAGCAGCTCAATCTTGTGTACCCCCCTCTAAAAGTGACTGTATATTAAATAAAGAGGGACATTTATTTGTTTCAAATCAAAAGAAACTGTGAATCTTACCAATATTATTTCCACCAGAAACAAACACCTGAAGTCATGATGACAAACAACAACTTAGCTTAAAAAGCCAGTATTATCTCATAGTCCTACATCACAACTTACACACATATTGCAATAATAAAATATGTCAATACAAAGATCCTATCTATAAATTGTGTACATACAACTTATGATTACATTTGATTGTGATTCCTGATTCACTTTATAGTTGAATCAGGATATCTATTATTGACAGGAATTAATACATATTTTTAAAAGTTACACGTGAGTTATTAAGATAGTCTTATAGAGTGTTCTATGTATGTGAGTGTCACAGTGTTGTAAAGTATTGTGAATTAAATTAAATTGTTTATCTGTTGGTTGGTTGTTGTGAACATACACTTCATCATTATCATAACCCTAGCTATTCAACATAGTCATCACAATATTCCAGAATAAGCCTGACTGAGGTATAAATGTGGTAGCAAGTAAGGTTATCTGTAATACACCACACTTATTAGATACAGATACCTTCACAGCTGATCTCAGTCAGTACACTAAGTCCCCTATAAATATTTATATCATCCCACTTTACCACACTAACCTGAGACTCATTTTCACGTGAGTTTCCCTTTTTTCCCTGTACAATGACATGTGTTAACACGTCATTCAGGCAGATACTCGCCGTCTTCAGAGGGTACCCATTAGTGCTGACTTGCTGTTGTGAATTTAATGGTAACAAAAACTTCAACAGACAACATTTTAATTGCCACTCACAAAATTCTGGAGGGAGCTGTGCCTTCTGTGCCTGTCATCTTCTAAGAGGTGCCTTGAATTTACAAGTTTTAGTCACTATTTTCATTTCTTTTTGTTTTAAATAGTCGTTTCTCAATCTCTCTCTATCTCTGGAGGAGGTCAGAGGCAGTCTCATTGTGTCTGCCTGTTCCTATGTTCCTTGAGTGGGCCTGCCAAGTATGAACTCTAACATGGGGACAACACCCACAGGCAGCAAGAGTGACAGCAGCATCAGCACCACAACCACAACATCCTCACTGGCATCAGACAGCCATGGAGGTAGGACACCATTAGGTAGTATTTTATAGCAACAAATGCTGAGTTTAATTGAAACTTTTAATTCTTGATAACAATAGTAACAACATTTGAATATGTGTACAAGTAATGATAACAATAGTAACAACATTTGAATATGTGTACAAGTAATGATAACAATAGTAACAACATTTGAACATATCTACAAGTAATGATAACAATAGTAACAGCATTTGAATATGTGTACAAGTAATGTAATGTGTACAAGTAATGTAATATGTACAAGTAATGAGTGTTGTTGAATCATCATTTTCCTTTTTATTTTGTATGGAGCATGGGGGCACCACTGTAGCTGGCCCCCTTACAAGAAGCCTGCACCAAACATTCACACAGTGGTGGTTTCTGTAGCACATTTGTTTGACATGACGAGGTTGCTAGTCTCATACAGAATCACATATTAACCACCTTGTATGACAGGCCTGAGGGGGCCAGAGTCCTGTTCTTTCTTTGTCTTGTCAGAGACTTTAGGAACTACACACTGAATGGAGGCAACAAAATACACATGGAAGAGAGAGCTGGAAACACTACTTCTTCTAGCAAACAGACATAACTGGAAACACTACTTCTTCTAGCAAACAGACATAACTGGAAACACTACTTCTTCTAGCAAACAGACATAACATGTATGAAGAAGACATGGAAAGAGTTTGAGCAGATAGCACCGGACAGGAGGACATTGCATGAGCTTAGGGAGTTGAAGAGTAATGAGGATGATAAAGTAGTGAACGTATATATTAGTAGTAAGTGTTGAGCATATGTAATAGTAACAAATGGGGGGTCGGAGTGGCTAAGAGGTGTGGCGTCTGCCTCAAATTCTAGAGGTACTGCGTTCGACTCCCAGTTAAGGGAATATAATTTATGGAAATTTTTTTTCAGAACTATCGGTCCAAATGGTGTCATACTCACCCACTCCTCCCACCCTCCCTCTCCCCACCCTCCCTCCCCCACTCCCACCCCGGGTCTCCTAGATAGTGAGATCAGATGCCTTGCCTTCTGGGATAAGGGCGAAAAAAATAGGAGGTCATGTGTGCAAGTTGCGCATGTTAAAAATCCCACGGCAGTTGGAAATCGTAATGATTATGCCGCTGCCCTGACAAAATTAAAAAATTAGAAACCTACCCACCACAAAAATATTTATAGAATGTGTGATTCCTATGTACATTTATTGGGATTTTCGCCACTTGTGTGATCTAAGGGAGGAGATGGAGCACTGATGGAGTTGTCCGTGTGCAATGAAGATAGTCCTTAGAACTAAACCAAACCAAACCAAATATTAACAAAGTGTTGAGTATATATAATAGTAACAAAGTGTTGAGTATATATAATAGTAACAAAGTGTTGAGTATATATAATAGTAACAAAGTGTTGAGTATATATAATAGTAACAAAGTGTTGAGTATATATAATAGTAACAAAGTGTTGAGTATATATAATAGTAACAAAGTGTTGAGTATATATAATAGTAACAAAGTGTTGAGTATATATAATAGTAACAAAGTGTTGAGTATATATAATAGTAACAAAGTGTTGAGTATATATAATAGTAACAAAGTGTTGAGTATATATAATAGTAACAAAGTGTTGAGTATATATAATAGTAACAAAGTGTTGAGTATATATAATAGTAACAAAGTGTTGCGTATATATATAATAGTAAAAAAGTGTTGAGTATATATAATAGTAAAAAAGTGTTGAGTATATATAATAGTAACAAAGTGTTGAGTATATATAATAATAACAAAGTATTGAGTATATAATAGGAACAAAGTGTTGAGTATATATAATAGGAACAAAGTGTTGAGTATATATAATAGGAACAAAGTGTTGAGTATATATAATAGGAACAAAGTGTTGAGTATATATAATAGGAACAAAGTGTTGAGTATATATAATAGGAACAAAGTGTTGAGTATATATAATAGTAACAAAGTGTTGAGTATATATATAATAGTAACAAAGTGTTGAGTATATATAATAGTAACAAAGTATTGAGTGTATATAATAGTAACAAAGTGTTGAGTGTATATAATAGGAACAGAGTGTTGAGTATATATAATAGGAACAAAGTGTTGAGTATATATAATAGTAACAAAGTGTTGAGTGTATATATAATAGGAACAAAGTGTTGAGTATATATAATAGTGTTGAGTATATATAATAGGAACAAAGTGTTGAGTATATATAATAGTAACAAAGTGTTGAGTATATATAATAGGAACAAAGTGTTGAGTATATATATATATAATAGGAACAAAGTGTTGAGTATATATATAATAGGAACAAAGTGTTGAGTATATATATATAATAGGAACAAAGTGTTGAATATATATAATAGGAACAAAGTGTTGAGTATATATAATAGGAACAAAGTGTTGAGTATATATAATAATAACAAAGTGTTGAGTATATATAATAGTAACAAAGTGTTGAGTATATATAATAGTAACAAAGTGTTGAGTATATATAATAGTAACAAAGAGTTGAGTATATATAATAATAACACAGTGTTGAGTATATATAATAGTAACAAAGAGTTGGGTATATGTAATAGTGACAAAAAAAGTGTTGAATATACGTAAATAGTAATGTTACTGCAGATAAAATACTTCTATGGCACGCGCCTCAAACAGCCTCTGACAACCAAGTCCAGCTCCCGGCCTTCACGTGTGGCTCAATTTGAGCCCGGCGGAACTGTTTCCACTGACGGGAGAAGGGGCAAAGGCGAGCGACTGGCGCCTTAAAACCAGCAGCTTCGGGCAGATAGGGCTCGTGATCCTTGGTTGGTAGCTTATCTAAGAGAAGGAACTCTGAATTCAAACCACCGCTGCCTTGCGGGAATATCCATTTATGGAATTGGCTTCGGGAGTAAACCCTGAGGATAAATCCGGAGTCGGAGTCCCTAAGGCAGTTTAATGTCGATTCGACATTATTCTGGCAACTCCTGCGACATGGCTGGTACCAAACTGTATCGGCTACTGCCGTTCCTTTGGATCTACCGGCTGTGTGGAGAGGGGGAACATGCTGCATGGGCAACAGCTTGATCTCCATATAACTGTGCCCAAGCTCGCGCCCTGGAGAGGACACTCCAGCTTCACCCTATAGGTGTCGGCAAAACACGGGAAGTAGCAGTTACCGGTTATAAGCATTTTGCCCAATTGGCGTAGGGCATGGCGCCAGGGGCTACTTCCGACAGTGGGAGAGGTTCTAGGATCTCACTGGACAGCTACCGCCCGCTTCAAGCTGGGCAGCCCCCAGTCAATAAGGTGTTGTCCCGCCATTGTCTGCTTTCCCCATTGGGTGCATGGGGATTAGGGTCAAACCCGAACTGTGGACAGAAAATTTTGCACCAAGCAATTATCGAAAAAAATAGAAATAAGCAAACTCTCAGATTGGGATGCTGGAACGTCCGGACTATGTTGACTGGACTATCCGAAAACCTACAGGATGTAAACGATGTAAGGAAGACAGCCATAATTAATGATGAGCGTAAACGACTTCAGGTGGATATAGCTGCACTTCAGGAAACGCGCCTGGCGGGCTCTGGAACGGTGAGCGAGAAGGACTACACATTTTATTGGCAAGGGAAAGATCTTAATAAAGCTAGAGAACACGGAGTAGGTTTTGCGGTCAAAAAATCGCTAACTAAAATGGTTGAACCAGGCGAGAATGGATCAGAACGCCTGTTAACGCTCCGCCTGCAAACTAGCACAGGTCCCATCACCCTTGTCAGTGTGTATGCTCCCACTCTGTACTCTGCCTCAGAAGCTAAAGATGAGTTCTACGAGAATCTAACAGCAATTATCAAAAGCATACCTAGGAAAGAACAGCTTGTTCTCCTTGGTGACTTTAGCGCTAGAGTGGGTGCCGATAATGTTTCATGGCCTTCATGTCTGGGCAGGTTTGGTATTGGCAAGGTGAATGAAAATGGACAACGGCTCTTAGAGTTGTGCGTCCACCATGACCTCTGCGTGACCAACACCTACTTTCAGACAAAACCCCAGCATAAGGTGTCATGGAGACACCCACGATCCAAGCACTGGCACCAACTTGACCTGATTCTCGTCAGAAGGCCACTCCTCAGGTCTGTGCTCTCCACGCGCTCGTACCATAGTGCAGACTGTGATACAGATCACTCCTTGGTTTGCTGCAAAATCAGAGCACAACCAAGAAAACTCTATCGTGTCAGACATGAAGGGAAACCACGCATTGATACCAGCAAGATGTCAGACCCTTTCATGATCGCTCAATTCACTGCGACCTTCGAGAAAGTGCTCAGTAGCCCTCAGCATGGTGATACTATTACAGAGAACTGGGAGCATCTACGGAACACCATTCAAAGTACTGCACTTGCCACCTTTGGTAAGAAAACAGCAAAGTCAAATGACTGGTTTGATGCTTCATCAGATGTGATGGCACCTGTCATTGAAGCTAAGCGCAGTGCTATGAATGAATACAAACGTTCACCGAGTACCAGAACCCTACAGATCCTGAGGGCTACGAGAAGCAAAGTTCAACAAACTGCTCGACGCTGTGCAAATGACTACTGGCTCCAGCTCAGTGAGAGCATCCAGATCGCAGCGCAAACAGGCAACATTAGACAAATGTATGACTATATAAAGAAAGCACTTGGCCCCCATAAAAGTAAGACGGCACCGCTAAAAACCATCAGCGGAGAGAAGCTAACCGATAAGGGTAAGCAGATGGAGAGGTGGGTCGAGCACTACTCTGAGCTTTACGCTAGAGACAATACCGTTACGCCTGCAGCCCTTGATGGTGTCAACAGTCTGCCAACTATGGAGGAGCTGAATGCCGAACCAACATTAGAGGAACTCAGCAAGGCCATTGATAGCTTGGCCTCTGGCAAAGCACCAGGCAGTGATGGGATTCCTCCTGATTTAATCAAATGCTGTAAGAGCACGCTATTACATCCCCTGCATAGGATGCTGTGCCAGTGCTGGGAAGAGACAACTATTCCTCAAGACATGCGAGATGCCAAGATTGTAACACTGTATAAAAATAAAGGAGACAGAAGTGATTGCAATAATTACAGAGGCATCTCTCTTCTTAGTATTGTTGGTAAGGTTTTTGCCAAAGTCATCTTAATGCGACTAAACAAGTTAGCTGAGCGCATATATCCAGAGTCACAGTGTGGATTCCGAGCTGGCAGATCAACAACAGACATGATCTTCTCTCTCCGCCAGCTTCAGGAAAAATCAAGAGAGCAGAAAAGACCATTATATATCGCCTTTATAGACCTCACAACAGCATTCGACCTGGTTAGTAGGGATGGACTCTTTAAAATCCTCCCGAAAATAGGCTGCCCTTCTAAAATGCTGGAAATGATAAAGTCATTCCATGACGGCATGAAGGGAACAGTCCAATATGCTGGAAGCACGTCACAGCCCTTTGATATACAAAGTGGCGTTAAACAAGGCTGTGTTCTGGCTCCGACCCTCTTCGGAATCTTCTTTGCCTTACTCTTGAAACATGCATTCAGAGATGCAACTGAAGGAATATGCCTTCACACTAGGTCAGATGGCCGTCTGTTTAATCTTTCAAGGCTGAAGGCAAAAACAAAAATCAGAAGGGTCACTATAAGAAACTTGTTGTTCGCTGATGATGCTGCAGTCGTCACTCAAAGCCAACAGGAGCTTCAGAGCTTGATGAATCGCTTCACTAAAGCATGCAAGGACTTTGGCCTCACAATAAGTCTAAAGAAAACGAATGTGCTGAGTCAGGATGTGGGTGCTGCACCAGTTATCACTATCGGTAACTATGAATTGGCAGTGGTGCACCACTTCACATACCTAGGGTCTACCATCAATGACAAACTCTCACTGGATACAGAAATCGACAGCCGCATTGGCAAAGCTGCAGCTACCTTTGCCCGCCTCACATTGCGTGTTTGGGGAAACTCTAAACTCACAATGAAGACCAAAGCTGCGGTATATAATGCCTGCGTTACCAGCACACTCCTATATGGCAGCGAGACCTGGACGACCTATGCTAAGCAAGAAAGAAGGCTCAATACCTTCCATTTGCGGTGTCTACGCTGCATCCTCGGCATCTCGTGGAAAGATAAAGTGACAAATGTCGAGGTGTTGTCACGTGCTGGCCTTCAAAGTATATATACGCTTCTTAGACAGCGCAGACTTCGCTGGCTTGGCCATGTTCGCCGCATGGATGATGGTCGCATCCCAAAAGATATCTTCTACGGACAATTAGCAGATGGCAAGAGAACAGTTGGGCGACCACAGCTGAGGTTCAAAGATGTGTGCAAGAGAGATATGAGGGCACTGGACATGGATCCAGCAACATGGGAGGATAAAGCTGCCGATCGCACTAAGTGGCGATGCTATTTACGGCGCCACCTCAGATTGGGCGAAGAGAGGCTCACACAAGAAGCAGAGGTGAGGAGAAAACGTCGAAAGGAGCACCAGGAAAATAAGCAGCTGAGGGCTGTCACCTCAGGGGTGCATTCCCATAGTCAGTTATGACTGAAGGGGCTATTATTATTATTATTAGTAATGTTAAATATATAAAATATAACAGAGTTCAATATATGTAAATAGAAACATTTAATATATGTTATAGTAACAAGTGTTGAAAATATGTACAAGTAACAAAGAGTTGGATATATGTACAAGTAACAAAGAGTTGGATATATGTACAAGTAACAAAGAGTTGGATATATGTAATAGTAACAAAGAGCTTAATATATCTAATATAAACAAAGAATTGGATGTATGTTACAGTAACAAGAGTATATGAGATAGTAGCAAATGTTCAATTATTATAAGGGAAACGCTTGTTTGGGGACACTCCAAACTCACAATGAAGTCCCAAGCTGGGGTATGTAATGCCTGTGTCACCAGTACGCTTCTATATGGCAGCGAGACATGGACAACCTATGCTAAGCAAGAAAGCTGGCTCATCTACGGTTCTATGTCACATCCTTGGTTTTTCGTGGAAGAACAAAGTGACAAATGCTGAGGTGCTGGCACATACTGGTCTTTGAAGCATTTATACACTGCTTAATGGCACAGACTGCTGGCTTTGTCATGTCCACCACATGGAAGATGGTCACATCCCTAAAGATATCTTCTTGGACAACTGACAGATGGCAAAAGAACAGTTGAGTGACCACAGCTCAGGTTCAAAGATGTGTGTGAGACATGAGGGCACTGGACATAAATCCAGCAGCCTGTGGGAGGATGAAACTGCCACTCTCACCAAGTGGCAATGCTTCCTTTGGCGTCACCTTAGATTGAGTGAAAAGAAGCTCTCACAACAAGCAGAAGAGTAAAGAAAACTCAGAAAGGAACACCAGGAAAAAAAACTGCTAAAAGTCATCACCTCAGGGGTGCACTCCCATAGTAAGTCATGACTGAAAGGGCTGCTACTACTATAAGAGAAACAAGTGTTCGGTATGTGAGACAGTATCAATTGTTTGGTATGTGAGACAGTATCAATTGTTTGGTATGTGAGACAGTATCAATTGTTTGGTATGTGAGACAGTATCAGGTGTTGAAAGTTTGTGATAATAGTTACCTTTATGTTTTAGGAATATTATTTATAGAGTATATAACATAGTTAACACGTAAAAGCCAAAACAAGTTTTAGGAACCACTTTGTAGGGGTCTTCTTCTTCTTCTTCATACACTCTCAGACGTCCACTTGAATGTTCTCAAAGAAAGCAGTAGTCAGTTTGAGGCTATTTGAATCCCCGTAAAGCTTTTCCACGAAAGGAGCTGGCGTCGGCCATATGCACTTTCTCTGTACCACATATAAGGGGCAACTTTGAAGCAGATGTTCAGCAGTCATTTTATCAGTGCCACAGTTACACTGATCGGTAGTTCATAGGGGTCAAAACACTTGATCGACGGGGGGATCCTTCTGATGATCAGATTGCCACCTGTTGTATCGCTCTGTATAGAGTTTTTCTATAATCTTATCTGTTATTATAAAATGCATTGAAAAGCCAAAAATAAATTTTCCTTACATTTTATTGCATAGGATAAATATGGTTGGTCAATTACCATTAATCGGTAATTCTTGTATTTTCCACATGAAAAATATAAATTTGTGAATGATATAAATCCTTATTTTTCTTTTTAAAAATATTTATTTGCTGTCTGACATAGACACTTAGTTTAATCTCATCATTGTCTTGTCCTGACAAGCCAATCAAATATCTGAGTTAGGAGCTCTGCATCCATGGACATAACTGGAAACACTACTTCTTCTAGCAAACAGACATAACTGGAAACACTACTTCTTCTAGCAAACAGACATAACTGGAAACACTACTTCTTCTAGCAAACAGACGTAACTGGAAACACTACTTCTTCTAGCAAACAGACATAACTGGAAACACTACTTCTAGCAAACAGACATAACTGGAAACACTACTTCTTCTAGCAAACAGACATAAAAAGTATGAAGAAGACATGGAAAGAGTTTGAGCAGATAGCACCGGACAGGAGGACATTGCATGAGCTTAGGGAGTTGAAGAGTAATGAGGATGATAAAGTATTGGACATATATAATAGTAATAAGTGTTGGAAGGACAGGGCACATTTCATCCAATCAGAATAATGCAAATAAGGAAACTCAAAAATTTGGAATGAACAAAGAAAATATAAAAGTTAAAATTAGGCAAAGAAAATATTTTGGGCATACCAAGAGACAAAAAAGATCATCAGTCTGGAACTGATGTCAAAAACCAGACAGTGGAACAAGATGTGGGTAAAAGATGCTGGCAGTGGATAGAACAAACGTTGAGGAAACCTTTTGATAGCATAACAAGGCAGTCCATATTATGGAACCCCCAGGGTAAGCGAGGTAGCAAGAGACCAAATAACTCAACTTATAGTGCTGTCTTCCTCATGCGTGCTTGCCTTCTACTTTTCCATGTGTTATGGTTTTCAGTGTCTGGCATTATGTCTCTTTATATGGCCAAAATATTTTAGCTGTTTAATTTTGATCTACTTCATCAGTTTTCTGTTCATTCCTAGGTTTTTTTTTAGGACCTCTTTATTTGTTTTCTTCTCTTCCCATGCAACATGCCCCATTCTTATATACAACCACATCTCAAAGGCCTCAATTCTTTCTTCTAATTGCTTGTTCATTGTCCATGTTTCTACACCGTACAGTAATGAAGAGTATATATAGCATTTGATGATTCCTAATTTGAATTTGTGAGTTAGTTGTTTTGATGTTAGTATTTTGTCTCATGTTGTTGATTGTAACTTTGGGCCATTCCTATTCACTGTCGTCTTCTGTTATTATATGACTAATTTATTTATTTTTTAAATTAATCCATGCCTTGAAACCTTTCGTTAAAGAAACTATGCAGCCTGTAACCAAATTTTTTCCTCCACATTTAACAGCATTATCAGGTCAGCCTCCATATGCCAGTTTCCCAGAAAACTCCATGGGTTATGGAAATTTTAACCTTTATGAAAAAGTAGAGATGGTACAATCTATGGCCAAGGATGCAGGTAGGTTATCATCATTGTCATCATCACCACCTTCACCAACATCGCCACCTAAATCGCTAGAAGAAGAAGAAGCAGATAATGAACACATAAAGAAAAATAAAGAACAGAGTGAAATTATATAACACAGACTTTCTATCAAAAACAAAACTTTCATATTGTTTAATTCACCTCTCTTGTATGCATCAAGATTTTGTCAGTTAATCTTTGCCGTGAATAGCTCAAAGCCCCCATCTTCTTTACTGTTAGCTGACATAATACAGGTTCATATCCTTTAATTCAAAATCCTTGGGAACAGCTGTGTGTTTCGGAAACCGGATTTTTTTGGTTTCTTAGTGTCGCCCAAATCGCATTGTCTCCCAAAATAGCCAAGAGCCGCCCAAAATGTGTTCAGAATCACCCACTTGTGATAGAAAAGTAGCATACGGTCAGCCACCAAAACTTTTGATGTTCAGAATGTTTAGTTTTTGGGTGTTCAGATAAAAGGATTCAGATCTGTATCATATCTATCTCTCAAAAATGAGTATCTGTCTCAGTATTCACTCATTGTCACAGTTTCATCATTCATTATCAGAGTTTTATCACTCATTGTTACATGGTTTCATCATTCATTGTGACATGGTTGCATCACTTATTGTCACATGGCTTCATCACTCATTGTCACAAGGCTTCATCACTCATTGTCACATGGTTTCATCATTCATTGTGACATGGTTTCATCACTCATTGTCACATGGCTTCAGCACTCACTGTCATATAGTTTCATCATTCATTGTCACATGGCTTCATCATTGATTGTCACATAGTTTCATCACTCATTGTCACATGGTTTCATCACCCATTGTCACAAGGCTTCATCACTCATTGTCACATGGCTTCATCACTCATTGTCACATGGCTTCATCACTCATTGTCAGTTTCATCATTCATTGAGACATGGTTTCATCACTCATTGTCACATGGCTTCATCACTCATTGTCACATGGCTTCATCACTCATTGTCACATGGTTTTATCACTCATTGTCACATGGTTTCATCACTCATTGTCACTAGGCTTCATCACTCATTGTCACTTGGCTTCATCACCCATTGTCACAAGGCTTCGTCACTCATTGTCACATGGCTTCATCACTCATTGTCACATGGCTTCATCACTCATTGTCAGTTTCATCATTCATTGAGACATGATTTTATCACTCATTGTCACATGGCTTCATCACTCATTGTCACATGGCTTCATCACACATTGTCACATGGTTTCATGACTCATTGTCATATGGCCTCATCACTCATTGTCACATGGTTTCATCACTTATTGTCTCATGACTTCTTCAGTCATTGTCACAAGGTTTCATTATTCATTGTGACATGGTTTCATCACTCATTGTCACACAGTTTCATCATTTATTGTCACACAGTTTCATCATTTATTGTCACAAGGTTTCATTATTCATTGTGACATGGTTTCATCACTCATTGTCAAACAGTTTCATCACTCATTGATGATTCTTAAGGCCATACTGTCTTCCTCATGCACGCTTGCCTTCTACTTTTCCATGTGTTATGGTTTTCAGTAAGGCTTTGTGTCTCTTTATATGGGTGTTTAGGTCTCCCTCTCTTTCTGTTACAATGGGTGTTTAGGTCTCCCTCTCTTTCTGTTACAATGGGTGTTTAGGTCTCCCTCTCTTTCTGTTACAATGGGTGTTTAGGTCTCCCTCTCTTTCTGTTACAATGGGTGTTTAGGTCTCCCTCTCTTTCTGTTACAATGGGTGTTTAGGTCTCCCTCTCTTTCTGTTACACTGGGTGTTCCAGAAAAAGAACTACCTTGTAATGCTATCAGACAGATTCTTCTGTATATGTTCTGTATATACTTTTGCTCACTTCGCATTCCACTAGTATTTGTTGAATTCTTTGTATCAGTTCCACATCATTGATTATGTCACACCATTTTAATTCTTCTAGTCTGCACTTGCACCCGTTTATGAAAGTCTAATTTTTTTGTGTGGAGCGGGCATGCTTGAAGAATATGTTCTACTGCTGCCTTTGCTGTCCACATGGACAAATGTCTAGTGTGTGACCAGTTCAGCTTCTCTTTCTTTATCTTTAAGTTGATGTTATTTATTTCAGCCTGCTCTTGATATCTCTGTATCTCTTGTTCTGTCTGTGAAATGAAGTTACTATAGTGTTTTTCTGTACTTTTGATTTATTTCTGCCCTGTAGTAGTGCTATCTTAGTTGAATTAAACAAGGAATTCTAATGACTGATTTGAAATGTTAAAGAGAGATGCAGCAACGCTTTCTTATTAATTTTTCTTTTTTGGCCTGTGTTCCATGTAACATAGGAAGAGTTCATTCATTTTTCTTCTTTGGCCTGTGTTCCATGTAACATAGGAAAAGTTCATTAATTTTTCTTCTTTGGCCTGTGTTCCATGTAACATAGGAAAAGTTCATTAATTTTTCTTCTTTGGCCTGTGTTCCATGTAACATAGGAAGAGTTCATTCATTTTTCTTCTTTGGCCTGTGTTCCATGTAACATAGGAAGAGTTCATTAATTTTTCTTCTTTGACCTTTTTTCCATGCACAATAGGAAGAGTTCATTCACTTTCCTTTTTTGAAATATACTCTGGAGCAGGAAGCTACCTCTGCTGCTAGTCCCCTTACAAGACCACTTCCCCAATCATTCACATGCTGTTGCAGAGGTGGCTTTCTTAGCAATTTGTTTTTCATGATGAGATTGCCATCTCCATCCACAACCAGTTAACCTCATATTCAACCTCCTTGTTCTAGCATATAGTAATATGGTTTAAAGATTGTTTAATGCTACATTGCAAAGACTTTCATAAATGTGTGCTTGCATAGAATTGAAAGACTGAAGTGGTATGAGATCACCAATGTGGATCTGATGACAAGAGCGAGTTAAGTGCTAGTGGAACAAAAGTTGAGAAGTCACTGCATGAGACACACATTGAGGAAACCCGTTGATAGCCTTACAAGGCAGTCCTTGTTCAAGAATACCAAAGATAAGAGATGTAGAGGGAGGCTAAAACACACATGGAGAATGAAACTGAAGGCAGACATAAAAGGGATGAAGAAGACACGAGAAGTCTTTGAACAAATGGCACAGGACAGTAAAACTTGGCATGACGTTCAAGGCCTCTTCTCCTTAGGGAGCTGGAGGGTAATGATGATGATAAATGTCTCCCTTCTTTTATTGTCTCCCTTCATCTTTTATTGTCTCCCTTCTTCTTTTATTGTCTCCCTTCATCTTTTATTGTCTCCCTTCATCTTTTATTGTCTCCCTTCATCTTTTATTGTCTCCCTTCATCTTTTATTGCTATCAAAAATATTGTTGCAATCTGCCATTTGATACGTGTACTTTTAATTTTTTTTTTTAAACACTTTTTTATGGTCATTGTGTCTTATCTCCCCAGGTGCAGTGTGTGGTCAGCAGAGTAATGTATGTGGTAACCGTCACACCTCAAGCCTTCTTACATATGATCCTAGCCTTTCACCCCCACCACCACCTCGGGTGTACAAACCCTGTGTTGTGTGCAATGACAAAAGTTCTGGTTATCATTATGGTGTTAGCTCATGTGAGGGGTGTAAGGTTAGTGATATTGTGGTTGTTGCCTCTTTTTGTTTTCATGTGAGACTGCAATTACATTAATAATTCTCATGCTTTTGCTTAGTTAAGCTTGTTAGAAAACAGCATAGACATTGCTTGTTTTGTGAAGTTTTCAATGACATAAATATAGCAGTAAAAATTTTTGTTAATTCAGACAAAGTATTCAAGATACATTGGTCTATAATTGTACATACACATGCTTTGAAACTGGATTGAGGTTAAATTAATCACTCGTACTCTTACTTAGTTCTTCTTCTTCATCATTACCATACAGCTCTTTTATGTATTCTATCCATGTTTGTATTATATTCATTTAATTCATTAATATTTGTCCATTTGATTCCAAACAGCCAGTGGCTGTCCATTTGCCTTTTGCCTGTTAACTCATTTATTTGTTTGTACATGGATTTTTAGTCTTTTCTGTGCTGCACAGAGAACTACATTTGTTAAACATAAACAATCAATCAGTACAGACATTTTCTTTGTTTAGCAAAGTTCCAAATTACACAAATTGGGCATTTAAATGTTTTGTTTGTTCAGGCATAGCATTCAGTTTGCATGGTCCAATAATTTACATATTCATGATCTGAAATAAACAAAAAAACAGTGCAGGCAGTCGATTCTGCGAAATGTTCTTAACATGGTTGCTGAGTTACAAGAGCAGAAGATGCTGTGAGCTGTTTGAAAGCTTACGTGGAGGAATGGTACAGGATTGTTAATGTTGACAAGATTTGACATCATTGCACTCCAGACAAACTCATAGGTGCTCAGTCTCCCTCAGCATATGTCAAAGGGTATGAATGCTAACTGTTCCTGTTGTGCACTGGTTGTATACACGATGGATGAATCCTCTCATATGTCCATCCCTGCTGGTCTTACGTTTGATGCCAAATTCTAGCAGTGTTAGCCTTGATGATTCATCGACTGCAGTGCCATTCTCTAATCAGTGATCATTATTTGTCTTTAGTAGTTCTGCCTGATCCATATCCAGTGTCCCCACTGTGGGTGCTCTTGAAGCTAGTCTGTCAGCTCTATCATTACCGCATACCCCTGCATGACCAGGACAGTAGATCCTCACTAATTCCTGAAGATTCTAAGCTTTTATGCATGTATTTATACCATAGCCATCGCTTATCAGCTGGGTACCTATTAATGAGAGGCTAATATTAGCTAGATTTCAGACAAGATTTTTCAAGCTCTCAATTGTACAATGTTATGCACCAACTAACGACGCTCTTGATACCACAAAAGATGACTTCTATGAAGCACTTCTAAGTACCATCAACACAATACCCAAGCATGACATAATAGCAGTCATGGGCGATTTTAACGCCAAAGTAGGTGACAACAACGATGGAGTACAAAGATATCTCGGTACTCATGGCATAGGCTGTATGAATCAAAATGGCGAAAGACTTCTAGAACTTTGTGAAATATCAAACCTCGTTGTGGCAGACACCATCTTTCCACATAAGAATATCCACAAGATAACATGGAATTCACCTGATGGCAGAACTAAGAACCAGATAGATCACTTCTGCATAAGCGCAAAATTTCGCTCATCAGTTCAAGACGTCAGAGCATACAGAGGTGCAGAGATCGGAAGCGATCATAACCTCTGCATAGCTAAAATGAGAATTAAACTGAAGAAGTTACACCAACCGAATAAAAATAGAAGAATAGATGTACACAGACTGCAATCAAATGATATAAAGGAGGAATATAATGTCAAAATGAACAACTATTTCGATGCTTTAGGCAAAATTGACAACGATATCACCACCAAGACAATCGATACTAAATGGGAACAACTGAGAACAGCAATGACAGAAGCAGCTGTAGCGACCACCGGATACCTAGTACATAAAAAGAAAAAATGGATGAGAGAAGATACTTGGGATAAAATACAAGAAAGGAAAACAGCAAAACTTAAACTACTAGCGGCAAGTACACATAATGCAGTTGAATCTTGCAAACTAACTTATAACTTGTTAAATAAAGAAGTGAAGACAAAAAACTCGAAGAGATAAAAGACATTTCATCAATGAACTGGCCGTAGAAGCTGAAAATGCTGTAAGAACTGGTAATAGTAGGTGCCTTTATCAAATTACAAAACAACTATGTCACCAGCCTACTTCTATGGAAACACCTGTTAAAGGTAAATTAGGGAATTCAATACCAACAGAAAAAGAACAAATGAAGAGATGGGCTGAGCACTTCATGGAGGTGCTAAACAGACCACCACCAACAATAACACCTGATTTTAATAATGAAACACCCACAACCACCTTGCCAATAACTTGCGATGAATTCACGCTGGACGAGATCAAACAAGCTGTTAAAAGATTTAAAAATTTTAAAGCTGCTGGAGTTGACGAAATTTCAGGGGAAATGATTAAAGCAGTTAATGACAACAACCTCTTGAGAATTTTAGATATTATAAATGAAGTATGGAGAGAAGAACAACCACCACAACAATGGAAAGACAGTATTATTGTAAAGTTACCGAAGAAAGGTGATCTATCAGACTGTAATAACTGGCGTGGTATATCTCTATTATCAGTACCTGGAAAATTATTATGTTGCATGATGTTAGAAAGACTTAAATTGCATGCTGACGAAAAGATCAGAGAAGAACAAGCGGGTTTCAGGCCGAAACGATCATGTATTGATCAAATATTCACGCTAAGAACAATTATAGAAGAATCAGTGGAAATGCAATCGCCACTTATTATCACCTTCGTCGATTTTCAAAAAGCCTTTGATAGTCTACACCGCCCATCATTGTGGAAGATACTTACAATCTATGGTTTTCCAACAAAATATGTGAATATAATCAAAGCGCTATATGACAATGCAAGATGTTGTGTTAGAACAAATAAAGGGAATACAGAATGGTTTACAGTAGAAACAGGGGTGAAACAAGGCTGTATTATGTCACCACTACTTTTTGGAATAGCTATTGATTGGGTTATGAGAAACTATACCCACAATGAACAATTAGGTATAAAATGGACAAATGGAAAATTCCTGGGGGACCTGGATTTCGCAGATGATTTAGCATTCTTAAGTTCAACACCCAGACAATCCCAAGAAGCAGTAAATAATTTGTGTCATCTCTCGGTTAAAATAGGTCTCCAAATAAATGCCTCTAAAACTAAAGCTATGAACTTTTCTAATGAGACCTTTGATATCATCTTGAACGGGGAAAAACTACAGAAAGTTGAAAGTTTCAATTATTTAGGCAGTAAAATGACTCAGGATGGTGACACAACAAGAGAAATTCATACTAGAATTGCTTTGGCAGCTAGCGCCTTAAATAGATTATCTAACATTTGGAAATTACGATCATTGAATATACATACCAAGCTTCGTCTGTTTAATTCAAATGTTATCTCAGTGTTAACATACGGCTGAGAGAGTTGGAAAATAACAAAATCATTGGAGAACAAGCTGAATACATTCGAGAACAAATGTCTTAGAAAACTCATGAACATCAGCTGGAAAGAATTCAAGACTAATCGACAAATAAGAGAAGACTCTAGGCAGAAATATGTCTCCGACTATATAAGGAAAAGACGATGGTCATATATCGGTCATGTCCTACGAATGCAAAACAACAGAATACCACTACAGGCGCTCACTTGGGTTCCTGAGGGTAAGAGGAAAAAAAGGAAGACCAAAAGAAACACTCAGAAGAACAATAATAAGAGAAGGAAGAACGTTGGGCCTAAATAATGTGCAAGAGCTAAGAGGAGTGGCGTCACAACGAACAACCTGGAGAGCACTGGTTTCTGCCTTATGCACCGTGTTTGGTGCTTAAAGAATTTATTATTATTATTATCCATTTTGGGCTTCTGAAGCATGAACTGAGAGTCTGACACAGTATCTGCCCTTGTAAATGAAGTTTCAGACAGCCACTTTAGGGGCTGGAGTAGCTGCCTCTACCTCCATTCTCATGCTGGAGGTTGTTGTCATATAAGCTGTGCTCTGTTCGGCGATGATCCTACCCTTTACTCTAGCTGAGAAGCCCCATCCTAATTTCTCGCCACGGAGTACAGACCCTATTGGTGTACACAATGGCAGCATCATTTTCCGCATGATCATATAGCAGTTTGTTAATTTCCAGGCTCTGCTCTCCCTGCCAAGGCTGATCATGACTTGCTGGTAGTTTGTCCAGTTATCATCTGCTGATTTACGATATAGGATTTCAATTCAAGGAAAACCAATCATGGATGCAGAGCAGTTATTAGTAAGATAAGGAATAAATTGGAGAAAAGATGAGACAAAATGATTCTCAAATTATTTGGCAAAGGGCGTTTTACATGCAGAAATGAAGCCTTTTTAAAACAAAATAGATGTTTAAAGTCTGACCCTTAAGCCGTAGTAGCATCATTTTATTTATTTATATTTTTTTTTGTAAATCTTTAAAGTCTGACCTGTGAGCCACATTAGCATCTTTCTATCGTACACTGCATTCCTATAGGTTGATTAGTATGCCTATTTGGTTTAGTTAGATACTGTCATGTCTGCATTTTACATAATATTCCTCATCACCGTTCAACTCCCAAAGGAGCATAGGCCTTCAACAAACTTATGCTAAGTCTTCCTGTCCCGTGCCATCAGCTCAAGGCCTTTCCATTTCTTCTTCATCCCCTTCATGTACAACCTCATGTACAACCTCATGCACATCATCATGTACAACCTCATGTTAGTTGCCTCATACAGCATGCCTGAGTGAGCAGTATTCCTTTTCTTTCTTTGTCTTTTAATTTTAATGTTCTCATAAATATATGTGTTTGTTGCTCTTTTCAAACATCATCTGTGGTTTAAAAAAAAAAAGAAGCTGGCTTCCTGTTTATCGCCATGGTTACCTGTGATGGACAGAGTTAATACAGATTAATATTACAATACCTTTCGCCAAATCATCTAATTTCCCTGTTCTTTCTAATTTCTCTGTTCTTCCTAATTTCCCTATACTTCCTAATGTCCATGTTGTTCATATTTTCCCTATTCTACCTAACTTCCCTGTTCTTGCTAAAAACCTTGTTCTCGCTTATTTCCCTGTTCTTGGTAATTTCTATTTCTTGCTAATTTTACTTTTCTTGCTAATGTCCCTGTTCTTGGTAATTTCCCTGTTCTTGGTAATTTCCCTGATCTTGCTAAATGCCCTGTTATTGTTTCTAATATATGGTAATTTATGTACTATCAAGCCACCTGTCATTCCTGAAGGTCTCTTAAAAGCCAAAGGAAGAACAGGACTACTGCACACTCAGACATGTTATACCTGGTGATTAAAATGAGGTCGTACATTAAGGTGGTGACCTCAGCATGTAATACAAATTGCGACAAAAATTACTGCTGCATAAGTATATGACTGCTTGCTTCCTTCAAGGGGACCAGCTGCAGTGGTGGCTGTATGTTCTGTAAGGACCACCAAAGGAAAATAGTGACAATGTACCATGGGGCAAGTTATTTCTTAGAAAGTTAAAAGTAACACTCTTAGAGTCATGTCCAAGTCTACTTTAAATAACCTCCTTATCACCCTTAGAGTCATGTCCAAGTGTACTTGAAATAACCTCCTTATCACACTTAGTCATGTCCAAGTCTACTTTAAATAACCTCCTTATCACCCTTAGTTATGTCCAAGTCTACTTGAAATAACCTCCTTATCACCCTTAGAGTCATGTCCAAGTCTACTTTAAATAACCTCCTTATCACATTTAGAGTCATGTCCAAATCTACTTTAAATAACTTCCTTATCACCCTTAGAGTCATGTCCAAATCTACTTTAAATAACCTCCTTATCCCCCTTAGTCATGTCCAAGTCTACTTGAAATAACCTCCTTATCCCCCTTAGAGTCATGTCCAAGTCTACTTTAACTCATTCCCCCCCAGGCTGTTTTTGGGTTTTACCCAGGCCCGAAAATGGATGCAATTTTTTAAGACAGGTGAGGTTTTAAAAATAGACAGTGGACAAATACATAAGTTCGGTAGGTACTTGTGTTATACATTTAAATGTGTGAAATTGACTGGAGAATCTTATGAATTGCTTCATATAATTAATTAATATGAATAGGTGTGTGTTATGTCTTGTGAAGTGCAGACTTGATTAAAAAAGTGTTAAAATTTTTTTTTTAAATTGTATACTTAAACTTAAATATTTCAGCTCCCAATTAATGTATAGCAATAAAATGTTCAGAATGTCAGTGCACATTTAGTTTGAAACTTATCTAGAAACTTTTATCACTATCACTTCATAATTGTAATTTTTATGATTTTTTTCTCAAAACCACATATGTTTGTAAAAACAACCAGTCAAAATGTGTGCAATTTTTCTCTTCAGGTTATATTTTTAAAAACAGGTTGTAGATACACATTTTATTTAACTAGGTGTTTATGTTATACATTTAAATGTGTGAAATTGACTGGAGAATCTTATGAATTGATTCATATAATTAATTGATATGAATAGGTGTGTGTTATGTCATGTGAAGTGTAGACTTGATTTTAAAAATGTTTAAAAAATAAAATAAAATTTTATACTTAAACTTAAATATTTCAGCTCCCAATTAATGTATGGCAATAAAATATTAAAAATATCAGTGCACATTTAGTTTGAAACATATCTAGAAACTTTTATCACTATCACTTAATAGATGTAATTTTTATGATTTTTTTTCTCAAAACCACATATGTTTGTAAAAACAACCGCTCAAAATGTGTGCAATTTTTCTCTTCAGGTTATATTTTAAAAACAGGCAGTAGATACACATATTATTTAACTAGGTGTTTATGTTGTACATTTAAATGTGTGAAATTGACTGGAGAATCTTATGAATTGATTCATATAATTAATTGATATTAATAGGTGTGTGTTATGTCTTGTGAAGTGAAGACTTGATTTTAAAAAAATTTAAAAAATAAAATAAAATTGTATACTTAAACTTAAATATTTCAGCTCCCAATTAATATATGGCAATAAAATATTAAGAATATCAGTGCACATTTAGTTTGAAACATATCTAGAAACTTTTATCACTATCACTTCATAGATGTAATTTTTATAATTTTTTTTCTCAAAACCACATATGTTTGTAAAAACAACAGCTCAAAATGTGTGCAATTTTTCTCTTCAGGTTATATTTAAAAACAGGCAATAGATACACATTTTATTTAACTAGGTGTTTATGTTATACATTTAAATGTGTGAAATTGACTGGAGAATCTTATGAATTGATTCATATAATTAATTGATATGAATAGGTGTGTTATGTCTTGTGAAGTGTAGACTTGATTTTAAAAATGTTTAAAAAATAAAATAAAATTGCATACTTAAACTTAAATATTTCAGCTCCCAATTAATATATGGCAATAAAATATTAAGAATATCAGTGCACATTTAGTTTTTTTTTTTTTTTTTCGTACGCCCGCTAATACTCGAGGCGAAATCTCAGGTTATTATTTATGTCTAACCTGACATTGATTTTACGTGAGTATCCCTTTATTTCTTGTACAGAGACAGGCGTCCCTCGCCATTCAGGCAAATACTTGCCGATTTCGGAGGTACCCATTGCAGCTGGGTCGGCTCAGGAGCCGCCAGTCCCTGGTTGATGACACTCCTTCAAATATACTCGCCAGGTCTCGAGTTAATCCAGTCCAAATCCCGGTCGACGAAAAATCCTCAAATGCCGTCGCACGGGTTTGATCCTGTATCAGCGGGTCACCAGAGCGGTGTTGTAACCACTACGCTAGCGCGGCTCCCCACATTTAGTTTGAAACATATCTAGAAACTTTTATCACTATCACTTCATAGATGTAATTTTTATGATTTTTGTTCTCAAAACCACATATGTTTGTAAAAACAACCGCTCAAAATATGTGCAATTTTTCTCTTCAGGTTATATTTTAAAAACAGGCAGTAGATACACATTTTATTTAACTAGGTGTTGATGTTATACATCAACATGTGGGAAATTGGATGAAGAATCTTGTGAAATGCTGTAGATAATTATTTGATGTAGGAAAAGAGTCTGTCATGTTATGTGAAGTGTAGACCTAATCAAAAATAACTGGAAAAAAGATAAATAAACTGTACTCATATATGTCAGCTCCAGTTTAATCCAAAGCAGAAAAATCTCAGAATATCAGTGCACATCCATTTTGAAACACAACACATTTTACCACAATCACTTCAAATACATAATTTATATGATTTTTTTCCTACACCACAAATTTCTGTAAATACCAAACAACTATGACTAATATTATTTACACCAACTATATTCTATTTTACATTTCCCAGAAGAATTTGCCACTATTCACATGCTTTTATGGTAGTCATAAAAACATTGTGGGTGTAGATGTAGCTGGTCTGGACATCCAGTGCAATAATAATGAGAGCGCTGACATAATAACCAACTTTTTGATCCAGGAGATCACACCCATTCATTGAATTGTTGTATTTATCTATCATTTTTGGTTTGACAATGTGCTTCCACTTTGGCCCGAGAAGATACAAGGAAAACCTTGGATTATACTGCTTATATTGCCATCTGCCTTTATACCCTATTACCATTTCATTCAAACTGAGATTTTGGAATGGGTAAAAGGCACTCTGAAATTTTTGCAACAACATGTTCATAAAAGGTTCAATCTTTTCTTTTCCTTGTGAATTTTCATCAGAGGCATGAAGCATTGTATGATATAATGCTTCAAATCTACTTCTTGAAAACATCTGAAGAAACCAAGGAGTATAAAATTCTGCAGATGTAGACCAGTAGTCGCGAATGCATGGTCTTTTCTGAATCCCAATATTTATTAGGACAGCAATAAACTTATCAAGTTCATGGCGTGTGACTTTGGTCCACCGAGAATACAATGAATATTGTTTCGCAGGGTTATTTTGAATACATTTGAGTCTGGCATAATCATTGATGCACTGGGACATGAAATCTTGAACCTCATCTGTAAACAAAACACTGAAACATTTCAATGGGGTTGACAGGTCAAACCCCTCAGTCACACCTGGTGTTCTCTTTGGACAAAAGCGAAATGAATTTTGTGTCATCCCCTCAGCAATTTCTAACCACTCTGGGACATCTTGTGAGGATGCACCTGCCTCTAGACTTGTGGCAGTTCTCATAGCTTTACTTTTGGTCACAATGGTGTTTTTGCCTCTTTATCCTTCTCCTTTAGTGACTGAAAGTTTTGCTCTTTTTATACCAGCCCTACCTGATGCATGTTCAATCAGCTGATCGACATCGCCCTCAGAATGATCACTTTCATGAATATTCTGACACAAAGTCTTTACAATGTCTTCATTGGAATTACTAAACCTAACTTCTAAAATCAGTGTCGCTCGAGTTATCTTCTGTCCACTGAAAAATTAGCGTCGTGCTTGCTCAGCTGAAAGCAGATGTTTAGAAGAAGATTCTCGATCCATTTTGTATGTAAACAAAGGAATAGAAATGGATATAAAACACACAATTTTAGCTTCACAAATTTGTTTTTTGCTCACAAACGTCCATAAACATGTGCTGGATACAATGAAATGATTTAAAAACCAGCTAGTTGCTAGGTATTTATAACTTTTCGTTCAAACTCGACATATATTGCACTGGCGGGCCATGCATCATTGGTCGGAACGGAAGTCCTATCTGGCGCAAGGCGCGCCACTGTGGACGGAAAGAGTTAAATAACCTCCTTATCACAGAGTCATGTCCAAATCTACTTTAAATAACCTCCTTATCACCCTTAGAGTCATGTCCAAATCTACTTTAAATAACCTCCTTATCCCCCTTAGTCATGTCCAAGTCTACTTGAAATAACCTCCTTATCACCCTTAGAGTCATGTCCAAGTGTACTTGAAATAACCTCCTTATCACACTTAGTCATGTCCAAAACTTCTTTAAATAACCTCCTTATCACCCTTAGAGTCATGTCCAAATCTACTTTAAATAACCTCCTTATTCCCCTTAGTCATATCCAAGTCTACTTGAAATAACCTCCTTATCCCCCTTAGTCATGTCCAAGTCTACCTGAAATAACCTCCTTATCACCCTTAGAATCATGTCCAAATGTACTTGAAATAACCTCCTTATCACCCTTAGAGTCATGTCCAAGTCTACTTGAAATAATCTCCTTATCACAGAGTCATGTCCAAATCTATTTTAAATAACCTCCAAGTAGATTTGGACATGACTCTAAGAGTGATAAGGAGGTTATTTCAAGTAGATTTGGACATGACTCTAACGTTGTTACTTTTAACTTTCTGAGAAATAACTTGCCGTAACACCCGTAGAGTCATGTGCAAGTCTACTTGAAAGAACTTCATCATTACCTTTAAGCTCCCCAAGGAGACTAGGCCTTCAACAATGTTACACCAAGTCTTCCTGTCCCGTGCCATCGACTCAAGGATTTTTCCATGTCTTCTTCATGCTGTTCATTTCTGTCTCCAGTTCTCTTCTCCAAGTGTTCATTGGTCTCCCTCTACCTCTCTTACACTGTGGATTCCAGAGCAAGGACTGCCTTGTAATGCTATCAGCAAGTTTCCTCAGTGTGTGTCCAACTCCAATGTCTTCTTCTCATCTATTGCCACGTGTCTGTTTCTTGTCATCAGTTTCACATTAGTGAATCTCAAACATTTAACTCCCCCACTATGAATATAAAATAACTTATGTATGCTGATCATCAGTTTGTATGAAATGCACTGTCTGTTATATGCTGATGTACAACCCGTTAATAAATATGTCTTCGCTGAATTGTACCTCAGTCTTTGACTGCAATCTGATTGTTTGACAGTTCTATGTTCTTATATAGCTACTATGCATATCAGAGATCTTGATGAATTCGAACTGGCACACCGTTCGCAGTTAAGCATTTCTTGTACTGATTTAACTATGATTTGCATTACCAACATCGTCAACAGTAACACAAACAAATGTTAATATATAGTGGCTGGGAATGTGAAGGTCTGATGTTGTTCTTACAATGCATATGACTTTTAACAGATGAAAGTCAATTAAATATCTGGTAAAGTCCGTTATATAACTAGAACCACCAGGCCTTTACACCCCTGCACTTTAAATATTATTCTTGTTCAGAGTTTCTTCTTGATTTTGTTCATTTTTTTAAATTTTTATTTATTTATATTTTTTTATTTTTTTATTAATTTTTTTTTTAAATTAATTTTTTTTTAAATATATTTATTTAACGTATATGCATAATTGTGATTGTCCCTATTTACAATGATTTGACAAATGTGATGCCACTTTCTCATATTGGCAGTTGTTCATATTATTTGGAATTGAAAACAATATATATCCTAATTATTCATTAATTTAAAAAAAACAAAAACATTAGTGATCTTGCCACACCACTTCAATTCTTCCATTCTTCACAAGCATCAATTTGTGAAAGTCTTTAGCTTTAAAGATAATGTGAACTAATATTTCCTCTAACCAGGGTTTCTTCCGTCGGAGTGTACAGAAAAACATGCAGTACACATGTAACAAAGACAAAAGCTGTATCATCAACAAAGTGACCCGAAACAGGTGCCAGTACTGTCGTCTACAGAAGTGTGTTGCCATGGGCATGTCCAAAGAAGGTAAAAATATTATTCGTGGTATCTTAGTAATACAGACATGTGTCAAGTAAATTTTTTTTTTATTTTAATAAAAAATATCCCATTCAACCCTTGATGGGTTAAAATTAGGATATATATATAGTGTAGTTAATATGTAGCAGCGTGGGTGTTTCTTTTTATTATATCACAATGATACTACTAGGTGGCTGAGGCAGGCCTAGTTATTTCATTTAAATGGTCAAATTTCCTTTGTTGACCTATCTTCCAAGTTAGAGCTATCTCTTTGTGTTACGGTATATGATATTAACGCCGTCTGCTAAAGGTTAGCAGACGTGCAATTGTAAAGGTTGAGACATTTAATATATTGCGATAGATGTTTCAATTATTGAACGCTCCATACACGATCGATTGTGACGTGTCTAGCGTTGTTTGGGTCACAGTCGGTAACTAGGAGACGCTACCCTTTGTTACTTTGACCGTCAAGCTGAATAGCTGCGTTTTTCTAGCCTTCCAAATTAATGGCATGATATAGCCATTTATATGTGTATTTATGCAGGACCAGGGTCAGTTCTAGAACTCTACGAGAGAGGAAACTTATGGAGGTTAGTGATTAACTAAATCCTTGGAAGGAGCAAGATAATCGTCTACTTTATACAAAGTAATTAGACTCACAGTCTCACTGTCGGCAGGTAGCCATTCTATCTGCGCGTGCATATAGCTGTGATGTTCTGACGACAATTACTGCATTGTATCCTTAAACGGACATTGACACGTAAAACAGCAGTCTACGCTATTGATTGATTGATGCATGTACCTCATGTGTGAATTGAACTGTTTATGTATGTGTGTAATCCATATTAAATTGTGAAGGACTCGAACCGGAGGCATTATTCGTTGAATCACGTTACACCATTCAACCTTATGAATTACGTATTTTAT
Source organism: Oreohelix idahoensis (assembly GCA_024509875.1). Classification (NCBI taxonomy): domain Eukaryota; kingdom Metazoa; phylum Mollusca; class Gastropoda; order Stylommatophora; family Oreohelicidae; genus Oreohelix; species Oreohelix idahoensis. The sequence continues at coordinate 311,188 of JAMPIV010005186.1, read as the reverse complement.
GTCAAGTTGCTGAGTTAATAAGATGAGCAGTTGTTTACATCTTGATGCCAAGTTCAGGCATTACGACAAACCGAAGGTGAGGTTCACCCCATTCGCGTACGAACATTAGCACGATCAGAATTCAGGCAACACAACCAGTAACCACACACGAAAGTCCTTCAACAAAAGTGGCGGCCGATTGCGGGGATCGACAGAAGAGAAAAACTTTTTTCTGTGTTCCACACGCCTCCACGATATTTACGTTTGAATGAAAATCACATGACCATTACGAAGCTGACGTGACGCACGTGATCATGAATAGCAACATGACGTCACTGTTGCATTGTTGCCGTGAAGAAGACATCTTTTCAACGCCTTTCTAGTTCGCTTCAAATTTATCAAGATGCACAAGATGGACTACCGTTGCCTGCCCATCAGGAGCAGACAGTCAAAGGCACAGGCCTAGCCGTCGACGACAACGAGCATCAAGTGAAGCAGCAAATAAAGATAAGTTTAGCTCAATAACTATTGTCGTTAACGTGACAGTGCTAACTGAGTCCATGCCTTCTGCCTACATAGGCATGTTTTTACCTATGTTTAATGTACTTTTTGTTGTTTTAAGGTGTTGTTAACTAGTGGGCGGTAGGGAGGATGAACCGAAATTAGATTCTGTGGCTCTCACGATGCCTGAATTGATTTCGGTCGTTTCTTAGGGCAGTTAAACGATCGCACTTTTTGGAAGCTCCATCGAAGATTCTGCCGAATGGACTGCCTGTCCAAATCTGCTGTCGTTTGACGATTGTGTTAGCTGTACCGTTCCGTAGATAACTGGTGTATTTTATTTGTACTAAGTTCACATTTTTATTCAGTTTTGTATCATGTTCGTTAACTATTTCGTCCAGTCTACTCTTACTATCATTTCTTTGATGATTGTTAAATGTTCGTCTGTTATGAGTCCTGTGATGTCATCATTTTTTGCAGTCATTTTTTTTTTTTGTACTTTGCATATTCAGTTGACCTCGGGTCAATCTTTGACCCTTCGTTTTCCGTGTGACACTTCCGCTTGTTTTATTTAGTTCATAAATTCATTTTTAATTGTGAAAATGTCTTGTTTGCGTCTTGACATTGTTTGTACCCTTTAGTTGCATCATTGTTTTGTTTGTACTCATGATATATATTAAATACTACATTAATAATATAACATTATATTCAGTAATACACTTGTAATTTAATTTAATTAATTTTTTCTGACATTTAAGGTTAATATGGGACATTGCATAATTATGCAGTGATAGTCCAAGAAATTAGCACTACAATTTATAAGAGATGCCTAGGGCATAATAATAATAATAATAATAATATAATATATATATTGACCAAATAAAATAATCTTATAGTCTACCTTTGAGGTAATAGACCCATTATATATTATTTAATATACTTTTCTGGTACTAAGAGAGTGACTTAGTACATTGAACAATATAATTACTAGGAATCATACCCAACATTATTGGATATTGAGATTAATTGTGTGATGTAATTACATTATAGTTAACAGATATCATAACTATTTATGATATAGTTATTATTTAGATACAATATTGTTACAAAATATTGTCTATTGGTTGAACTTAGACATAAGAGTTCAGTACTATTGTGATTATTTATATTGAATATTCCTAAGTTGAGTAAGTATAATAATTACTCTGAAGCTACTATTGACTATTTTAATCAGTAATTATCAATAATTACTTACCATATAAAAGTCAAAATGCTTACTATAGACCATTTCGTTAAAATTGGTAAGGAATATGGTTATAAATCTCAAGAACTTCGTCAGTTTGCTGAGGCAGAACTGGAAAAACATAAAGCAGAAATGGAGGAACGTGAAAGAAAAGAAGCAGAGAAAAAGGCTGCATTAAAGAAAGAGGAAGAGGAACAAAAGGCTGCATTAAAGAAAGAGGAGGAGGAACGTGAGATGAAGCAAATTGCCAAGGAAAATAGATTAAGAGAAATTGCTCAACAGGAAGAAGAGAATAAATTGAAACGAGAGGAAATTATTTTACAACAAGAAATGGAATTGGCGCGTATTAAATTGGAGACAGCAAGATTACAAGCACAAAGTGCTGATGCAAACCAGAATAATAACGCACAAAATGGATCGTCATCCAGCCAAACTAAACATTTCTACAACTTTAAATTACCCACTTTCAACTTAAACGTGGACGACCTTTCATCGTTCCTGTCACGTTTTGAACAGACTTGCAAAACAAATCATTTGCCCGAAGAGTCATGGGTACTCAAGTTAAATGAATTCTTGGTTGGAGAACCATTGACGGCTTCTCAAAATGCTGACCCATCAATAGCAAATAACTACGGTGCTATTAAGTCCTTGCTTTTACGAAGGTTTCACCTGAACGAGGAACACTGTAGGTTGAAATTTAAGGGAATTTTACCTGAATCTCCAAAAGATTTTGCAGGATTCATTGCGAACATACGCAATACATTTAATAGATGGGTTGAACTGGCAGAAGTCAACAAATCGTACGACAAATTAGTTGATTTGCTACTACGGGATAAGGTATTATCTTCGGTTAGCCAGCCATTCTTTGCATATTTGCAGGAGCGTAAACCAGGTACTATTGACGAGTTAGAAAAAATTTCTTTAAACTACTGTTCGGCACATCCGAATGCAACCATTTCTAACTCCTCATTAAGAGAACCTCTACCTGTGGCGTCTAATATGGCCTACAATCATAATAACAAACAAAGACATCACAGTGTAGACAGAAGTAGGTTCCAAAGAAATCACAATGTTAACTTTCAGAAGGGACATAATAATGATTTCAACAATAAAATGAGTTCAACAGAGGTAGATCACGAGATAGAAATTATTCACCTCAAACAAACTACCACAATAGTCAACATAACACTAATTATAATCGATCACATACCCCGAAAAATAACAATAACTGGAATGGTAATAATCATGGCTCGAGACATCGAGATAATAGTTACTATAGAGGACGACGAGATAATTCTAACAATTATACTCGGAATCAATCTCATTCTCGGGGATCATCTCATTACAACCATAATACAGGGGCGGCAGTTACAAATAATACTACCCCTATAGCTCAGGTCCCACTTGACAATAATACAACACAGTCTTCTGCTGCATGTTTTGCTATTAATTATAATGTGGCAAATAGTTGCCAACAATGCAATCTTATTTTTCAGAAGGCGAAAGAAACAGTGCTTAACTGCGGACATATTACACCAGAGGTAGGTCTTGCAGTCAACGATGGAACAGGCTTACTAATTTTTAACAGGGGATTAGTTAATGGATCCGTCGTCTCAGTGCTGAGGGATTCAGGATCCATGACGATTGGTGTACGTCAGTCGCTGGTACATCCTAGCTGTGCGACAGGAGAATATGTACGCTGCATGACATTTGGTGGAACTATTGAGTTTTACCCCACAGCTATTGTTCATATTAGAACACCCTTTTTCACAGGGAATGTAAAAGTATGTATGCTAAAAAAGCCTATAGCTGATCTGATGGTTGGTCGTATACACGGTAGTAAAGATTGTACTCCAGATGAGATCATAGAATGGGAGAAACATAACCTATGCACTGGAAACGCCGTGACGACTAGAGCGCAGACTCAACTCATGGAGAAATTTAGTGATAATAAAATGGATGCAGACAACCAAGAGGAGTTTGTAGTCAATTCACCTATTGACAGGGAAACATTTGCAACCAAACAAAAAGAGGATAAATCTTTAAAAAAATTTTTTAAGCTGGTTGATAAAGTTGACAATCTATCCTCAGGTAATAATAACAAACATTGGTTTGTTATTAAAAATGACATATTGATTAGATGTTTTCATGACAAATCACAAATGAAACAACAAGTTATGGTCCCGTATACTTTTAGACGGTACATTCTTCAACATGCACATGACTCACATTGTGCTGGACATATGGGATATACTCGAACACGATCTCGAGTACTGTCTTCATTCTTTTGGCCAGGAGTGTCAAGAGATATTTCGCAGTATGTACGTTCCTGTACTACATGCCAAGAAGGGAAAGCACGTGGAGCTTTTCACACGGCGCCTATTCAGGCTTGCGATATCTCAGTAAGATCGTTTGACAAGATGGCCATAGATATTATTGGTCCATTGCTACCATCGGCCAGAGGACATAGATTCGTCCTTACGTGCATTGATTTGTACACACGATGGCCAGAAGCTATCCCATTAAAGACCACCACTACCACAGATGTAGCTGATGCACTACATCTCATCTTTTCTAGAATAGGGTTTCCTAGAAAACTTTTATCAGACCATGGGTCACAGTTCATATCTGACACCATGAAGGAAGTCATGAAAACTTGGAACATTGATAGGAATTTAAGTAGTATTTATCATCCTATGAGTAATGGTGCGGTTGAAAGACTTAACCGTACACTTAAACAACTACTACATAAGGTTACTGTTAAGCACCCTCATGACTGGGACAGAGCACTCCCAGCTGTTCTATTTGCTTATCGGGAGGTACCGCATGAACAAACTGGCTTCTCTCCCTTTGAATTAGTTTTTGGTGCTCCCCCAAGAGGTCCTATGGGACTAATAAAAGACTTATTAATTGACGCGGAGATGACTCAGGACACTCAGTCATCTTACGAGTATGTGATTAATCTTCGGAAGAACATTATTGAGTCTTGCCAGTTGGCAACAGCTTCTTCTGAGGCTGCAAAAGCTAAGGCTCGTCCTGGAATCATTGAACTAGTAATTCGCCACATTATAACATCAGACTATGTGTTGACTATAGAAAATTAAATGCTAAGACTATAGTTGACAGCGAACCACATCCACTTATCGACGACTTACTGCCACGTCTATCCAACGCAACTATATTTAGTAAGATAGACTTAACTAAAGGTTATTGGCAGATACCACTGACCGAAAAGGCTAAGTACTACACCGCATTTTCCACTCCACAAGGTCTATACCAGTGGAATGTGATGCCTTTTGGGCTTGTTAATGCGCCAGCTACCTTCATTCGCCTGATGCGACAAATTTTATCAGGTAGACCAGACGTTATTACATATATTGATGACATATGCTTGTTTAGTTCATCGTTTGAGGAACATGTTTCGGGACTTAGATATGTTTTCGACACTCTAAGGAATTATCATCTAACTGCTAAACCTACAAAGGTGCAAATCGCGTGTAATGAGATAACCTTTTTGGGACATATCATTGGATCGGGATATATCCGAACGTTACCTAGTACAGTCTCCAAAATTCTAAACATAGCAGTTCCTCAGACGAAGAAACAGGTCAGGAGTTTGTTAGGACTTGTTCAATATTACAGTAGATTCATACCAAACTTGTCATCCATCACGGCTGTATTGTCTTCATTGTTAAAAAAAGACATGCCGGTGAAGGTGACATGGACTGGTATATGCAATGAAACTTTCAACAAAATTATAAATTTGTTCTCGCATGAACCAATTTTAAGACTTCCCGATGCTTCCAAAAGATTTTTCTTACGAACAGATGCTAGTAACTACGGCATTGGTGCATGCCTGCTCCAGAACCATGATGGCGTTCTACATCCTACCTTATATATTTCAAGAAAGCTAAAGCCGGCAGAAACAAAGTATTCCACAGTGGACAAGGAACTTTTATCACTTATATGGGCAATCACAAAATTAGAAAAGTTCTTGCTTGGTGCTCCCTTCACCATACAGACTGACCAACGTGCTGTAGCATCTTTGCGTCGATCTAACCACAAGAGCCCAAAACTCGCCAGATATGCGATCATCCTGCAGCCATTTGAATTCTCCATTGAACATATTCCTGGCACTGAAAATATTGTGGCGGATGCGTTGTCACGTAATCCTATTGACGACGAATAATCAACATTGACATTCCTAAAACACGTCAATCATCACTACATTGGATAGAACGAAGTATCAACTATAAGGGAACTAACCTTGCCTTCAATTTAATATTTATAAACACTATATGCATCACAGAATTGAACTAAAGACAATCAAGGTATACATATTGACATTGAAACTTCGTCTAACGTCCATACACAATATATGAATATTCGTTGAACAATCATGGAACAATATCTGACGACAAGTCGAACTTATTGTCCTATGTGCACTTAATTCTTGGATCCTAGGATAATTGACATTTTTGTCCGACGGAAACGTTTCAACACTTTGTCTAAAAGAATTCATCAGGATCAGGACTACGGATGGATCATCATATCCTATACTAATTAATTAGTTAACTTAACTTCTTAATTGAATTATTATCAATAAAATGAAATGTGAGAAAAAAAAAATGAAATGAAAGAACAAAAAAAGAGAACGAAATATAAAAAGAAGAAATTATGAAAAGAGAAAAATAAATCTCACACAAGTATTAGATTAATATTTTTTTTTAATGTACCTATACGTTATTTAGTTAGTTAAATTAGATAGTTATTATTCACTAACACTTAACACACCCAATTAAGTTAAACTTATATTCGAATTTCTTTCTATTTCTTCTCACTTATTTTGTCTTTTCTTCTCTCATAACATCGCGTTACATTAGAATCTTAATAATTTAACTCTTAGTTTAATTAATTAATTTAATTTTAATTAGTCAAATTAATTCCTATATGACATACTAATACGACAGACCTTACTTTAATTTAATTCTATCATTCACTATTAACATTGGACATTTTATTTAGTTGATATAATAATATGTATAATATTGATATATAATGTGATTAATGTTAGATGACTATGACAAATAGTTAGTTGACATGACCGCGACACGGTTCTACTCAGAACATCGTCGGCCATATGTCACGATTGTGTTAAATTTTTTTTTTTTTAAATTGTTAAGTCGGATAAATCTTGAAAAAAAATCTATCGATTTTTTTTTTCCCCGGTGTACAGGGAATTGTTACGGTATATGATATTAACGCCGTCTGCTAAAGGTTAGCAGACGTGCAATTGTAAAGGTTGAGACATTTAATATATTGCGATAGATGTTTCAATTATTGAACGCTCCATACACGATCGATTGTGACGTGTCTAGCGTTGTTTGGGTCACAGTCGGTAACTAGGAGACGCTACCCTTTGTTACTTTGACCGTCAAGCTGAATAGCTGCGTTTTTCTAGCCTTCCAAATTAATGGCATGATATAGCCATTTATATGTGTATTTATGCAGGACCAGGGTCAGTCCTAGAACTCTACGAGAGAGGAAACTTATGGAGGTTAGTGATTAACTAAATCCTTGGAAGGAGCAAGATAATCGTCTACTTTATACAAAGTAATTAGACTCACAGTCTCACTGTCGGCAGGTAGCCATTCTATCTGCGCGTGCATATAGCTGTGATGTTCTGACGACAATTACTGCATTGTATCCTTAAACGGACATTGACACGTAAAACAGCAGTCTACGCTATTGATTGATTGATGCATGTACCTCATGTGTGAATTGAAATGTTTATGTATGTGTGTAATCCATATTAAATTGTGAAGGACTCGAACCGGAGGCATTATTCGTTGAATCACGTTACACCATTCAACCTTATGAATTACGTATTTTATGTCAAGTTGCTGAGTTAATAAGATGAACAGTTGTTTACATCTTGATGCCAAGTTCAGGCATTACGACAAACCGAAGGCGAGGTTCACCCCATTCGCGTACGAACATTAGCACGATCAGAATTCAGGCAACACAACCAGTAACCACACACGAAAGTCCTTCAACACTTTGACTGGCCCTTTTTCGCCAGAGATGGTGATTCCTGGATGAGATAAGGTTCGTTTCTTCCAACCCAGACCACGTTCTTCTCTCCTAGGTGTTAAATAGTGACTGATGCGTATAGGGTGTTCCTATTATTCCTTATTCTTACTCACTTCTAATAACTCTCCATTCCTTAAATCTCTTCACACATCAAAGCAACTGGAGTGATGTGATTCAAATTCAAAACAACTTTTATTTACATGAGTTAATTTTCCAAGCTCTTCAAAAATAATTCATCAGGCATCTCAAAGTATAAGTCTATTTTGTCTCTTCTGCAACCTCTTACTCATTTCTTCATATACCTATCCTACTAAAGCTCATTCTCAAAGTCTACTAATTTCCCTCATGATTCTTATAAATTCTGCCATTTCTTGAAGATCCTTGAGATCATTTTATCTCCTATCTCAACTTAGTTGGGCTTACTCTTTTAAATGCAGAGTTTTTTTTCCATATCATAATAACTGTTATACCTGTGAAAAAATCAAACAATGTCTACTACTCATATGGTATCCACCATACTTACTGACATGAGAGAGCGCAGAATAAACTCTGTAGATGTTTGAGCACTTCCAGCTTTTACTTCTTACTATAGCCGTAGACTATGACTCTCTTTCATAGTCATGACAGCTAATCCTAAATATTTATTGTACAAGTTATCCGCTCTGTACTAGTCGAAAGTTCAACTTTCATATTCTTCCTGTTCAACTGCTCCCTTAAACCTGTGCAGCATTATCCTCATGTAGTCTCTTGGCTATAATTCTGAAAACATATTCTCTAACTAAAATAGTGCCTGTGAAAATTCATCTTCATTATTCTCTTCTGTCGCTCACTCCCTTAAATGTGAGCGTCGTTATCTTGTGACAATATGTGGACTGTATTTCTGACAACATGTCTCTCTTCATATAGTTTATGCGTAAATAGAGTCAAAATGTTTTTCTTACCGTAATTACACAGAAGTCCGTTACTTATCACTGTCCTACTAGCACCACCTATGAGCTAATCCTATGTTTAACAGCACAAATTATCAATCAAATCTAAGTGTTCTCCTGAATTCCTATCACTACATTTCTATGTCTAGCTATTTCTGTAGACCTTCTGCAACCCGCAGGTTTCACATTTCTTGAGCGCCCAGCGCGACACGTCTACTCTGGTTGAGGTTTTTTGGAGAGACTGAGTAAACATGACCGCTCAGTAGCGCGTCAATATCTGGACTGATCCTTACTCACTCCCTTATCGCCACCTACACGCTTAATTCTACGCTGTCAACCCCATGAACTGTGCTTCATAACTGTTTATTTCTAGTCACTATTTTCTTCGACGTTTTACTCTGCTCTCCGTTCTCTTAACTGTAAAGGGCGCTAATAATATTGTTATCTCCCTTAGTGGTTTATGCTAAATTGCTATGTTCTCTTACTTCTAGCTTATTAAAAACGGTCGTTATGCTAATTTTATAAAGCAGAACTATGTACACCTAGGAAATATTAAAGTCTAAAATAGTTCTCTCTCTTACCATCTAAGCACAATAGTGCTATTTCTTGTCTCCCATCTATAAGACAAATAGTCCACTTTAATAAATTATTTACATTTTCAAAACCATTTTCTCATACCCTGTTATTTTATTTACCCCAAATTACTGTTAATCTGAACTTAAACTCAGCATAATTAATGCTGTTAAAACTCCACGGTGACAAATTCAAGATAATAATTCTAATATCAAAATATGGCATCTGCCCACTCCATTTAGTCCAAATAGAGTAAATGTGAATGATTCAAGAGCATGTTAAGAGACAGTTCTGGAAATAAGAAACAAAGATAGATCAAAGACATAGGCATATGATATTTAGAAATGGACAAGTAACACCTGTACAGAGGTACAATAAGGGCACAAGACAAGTTCATCCATTCATTTATTACCATTAAACTCTGTAAGGAACATAGACCATCAACAAAGCCATACCAAGCCTTCCTCTTGGGTGCCATTCATTCAAGTTTATTCCACATACTGTGTTTTTCCTTTCATATCTGTCTTCAGTTATCTTTTCTTATTTTTTACAATTATTTTAGTCTTTTTCTACCTCTCATACCCTGGAAATTCAAGAACAAGAACTACTTTGTAATGACATCTGTTTGTTTTTGTTTCCCTTTCCAGCAATGACGTGAAGTGTAGGGGGAGCTGAAGTTTGTGTACTTGAGCCAAGTTTGTAACACTGGCTGCTGTGAGCCCTCGTGTTGTTGTAGGATTTCTGTGATGTTGTCTATCCATCTCCTCTTGGTCTTCCCTGTGCCCTGAAACCAGACCTTTTACTGTTGTGGACAAGTAGTGGTAATTTAACTGGCTCCATTCAAACGAGATGGAAAAACTCATTAATTTTCTGTCTCTCTATATATTCTTGATGCAGGATGTAGTTTCTACAATTTTTCTGATGTAATTATCTCTCATGTTTCTGCTGGTAATATTAATGACTTTTGCTAGGCATCTCATCTCAAAGGATGTGATTTTCCTCTCCTACACTTTTGTCAGTGACCATGTTTGACACTGATAGCAAAGAGTTGGTAAGAATATACTATTTATCAACTGCTGTTTAGTTGCCATACTGATATTCTAATGTTTGAGTGGTGACAGTTGGTAAGCAACTGCATAAACTTTTTGACATAATGTTTCAATTTGTGTCAAGTCTTTCTCTTTCTGTAAAAATGCTTCTTATTTGAACTCAGGAACCTAATGTTGGTGACATGTATGTTAAGTGGGCTTGGCGATCTGCTGATCTTCATGCTGCATTTTTTATACGTTGAATTAAATGCATCTGTTTGAGGTTGCAGTTTGTTTTCATCTTTACACATTAGACTTTGGTTACCCCCAAAATGTAACTCTTCTAGTGTGTTGTTAGTAGGTTGTTTTCTTCACTTTCTGGATTTACTTTGCTTTCTGGGTTTGCTTTTAGGTTTACTTCTGATGTGTGTTGAACAGTAGCCTTGATAGCAAACAGCCTTGTTGAACTCCTAGAAGTTTTAAACTATTTACTTAGTCATTCTTCTTCTACCCAGGGGTGTAGAGGTTTGCCATAGAGAGTGCCATATTATCCTATTGGCTGTCTTTTTCCTGGCCTGGTTCCAAACTAGTCTTCGTCCTTCAGAGATTGTCTAATGTTGTCCTCCCAGTGAACTCTTGAGTCGTCATGGAGGTCTGGATCCCTGGCTCTTGATCTCCCATATCTGTAATGGTAGCCAATTGATTTTTTCATTACCTGTACTACATAGAGCTATTACTCCAGCTGGTCATATGACAGGTCGCCTGTACTACATAGAGCTATTACTCCAGCTGGTCACCTGACAGGTCACCTGTACTACATAGAGCTATTACTCCAGTGGGTCACATGACAGGTCACCTGTACCACATAGAGCTGCTACTCCAGCTGGTCACATGACAGGTCACCTGTACCACGTAGAGCTATTACTCCTGCTGGTCACATGACAGGTCGCCTGTACCACATAGAGCTGCTACTCCAGCTGGTCATATGACAGGTCACCTGTACCACATAGAGCTATTACTCCAGCTGGTCATATGACAGGTCGCCTGTACCACATAGAGCTATTACTCCTGCTGGTCACATGACAGGTCACCTGTACCACATAGAGCTATTACTCCAGCTGGTCATATGACAGGTCACCTGTACCACATAGAGCTATTACTCCTGCTGGTCACATGACAGGTCACCTGTACCACATAGAGCTATTACTCCAGCTGGTCATATGACAAGTCGCCTGTACCACATAGAGCTATTACTCCAGCTGGTCATATGACAGGTCGCCTGTACCACATAGAGCTATTACTCCTGCTGGTCACATGACAGGTCATCTGTACCACATAGAGCTATTACTCCAGCTGGTCATATGACAGGTCGCCAGTACCACATAGAGCTATTACTCCTGCTGGTCACATGACAGGTCACCTGTACCACATAGAGCTATTACTCCTGCTGGTCACATGACAGGTCATCTGTACCACATAGAGCTATTACTCCAGCTGGTCATATGACAGGTCGCCAGTACCACATAGAGCTATTACTCCTGCTGGTCACATGACAGGTCACCTGTACCACATAGAGCTATTACTCCTTCTGGTCACATGACAGGTCATCTGTACCACATAGAGCTATTACTCCAGCTGGTCATATGACAGGTCGCCAGTGTAATGTTATGATGTATGTATATAAGCATTACCTCGTCATCTACACAAGCACACACATGTTTCAGAAGGCACTCAGTAAAAGCATGTTCAGTTTGTAGCCATGTTTATTTACAGGATCGTACATGTGAAGATTCGCATATTATTACAATGTGTGGTTCGTATTATTAATGTATTATATTACATCCCCCCTTTTTTGAAAAAAAAAATGTGTGCAAACATTTCCAACGAAATGTTTCATGTGAGAAAGGATAAGTATGTGTAATGCTCAGTGTGAGTATATATATGTCACTGTCTGTATCGGCTGGGAGGTGTCACTGTACGGCCAGAACGAGTGGTGTAAAGTGCTGGTGGTTCTGCGGAAGTCCCTGGTTTAGCTTGAGTTGGTTGTGATTTCGGCCTTGGCGCTTGTTGGTTTTGTGGGGCACCAATGTCTGGAGTTACTGCATTGTCTGTTGAAAGCATGGGAATTCTCTGTTCTGTTGTATTCTGTGGGATTTCTCTTATGTCCACTCTGTTTCGCCTCAGGAGGTTGCTGCTGCTGTCTGGTCTTAAAGTATAGCTCCTGGGTTCAGGGTTTCTGGAAATGATTGTTGCTTTTGACCATGTGTCATTGTTGTGGTTGTAGGTAGTCACATGCTGACCAGGATATAATGGTGGTAAGTCTTTAGCACATTTGTCATAGTTGGATTTCTGAACTTGCTGACGATGCTGAAGTTGATCATATGTGCTGTCTCTATGTTGTGGACGGAAGTGGACCTTAGATGGTAGGAGGTCTTTAATTCTTCTATCAAACATAAGTTCTGCTGGACTGTCGATCTTACTGTCTACTGGTGTTGTTCTCCATCTCAAGAGTGCTAGGTGTACATCCTCTGTTCTTGTTTTCTTCATGATTGACTTGATAGTTTGTATCTGTCTCTCAATGAAACCATTAGATTTAGGGTATCTAGGTGATGATGTTGTGTGTTTGATCTTCCAGTCCTTAGTGAAGTTTCTGTATGCTTGACCTGAGAAATGTGGACCGTTGTCTGATCTAATTTCATCTGGGATGCCAAACATGCTGCAATACTTCTTTGTAATGTCTGCGATAACAGCTGATGGTGAGGGTTGTGGAAGTTTCTCAATGATGGGAAATTTGCTGTAGTAATCAGCAATAATAAGATAGTCATTATTGTCGATTGAGAAAATATCAGTTCCTATAATGCTCCAAGGGCTCAATGGTATGTCTGATGGTATGAGAGGTTCTCTGCACTGCCTATTTGCATGTGCTTGGCAAATTGAACAGTTTTTACATAGTGTTTCTATGTCCTTGTTTATCTGTGGCCAGTAAACATCTTTCTTTGCTCTCAGTTGTGTCTTCACAATACCAAGGTGACTATTATGGAGCTGTTTAAGGATGATATCGCGTTGTGTTTCTGGTATAATAATGCGATCTCCTTTAAGGATCAGACCATCTTCGATGCTTAACTCGTCCCTCATAGAGTAGTATGGACGGATGTGTGTTGGAACTTCCCTGATAGAGCTTGGCCATCCATGGTATATCAGTTCTTTGAGAGAGTTAAGGATAGGATCTCTCATTGTGTCTTCTCTGATGTGTTCAAGCCGATTACCGCTAAACTTGACAAAATCAACTTTGATGTTTGGGGTAAGATCTGCTGTCTTGTTGGGGTTTGGTAGTCTGCTGAGAGCATCTGCAAGACCTATATCCTCTTTAATGTTGTTAATAGTTACCACACTCAGCTTTTCGCACATTGGTAAACCCAAAATTGCAGGTCCTTCAACATCTACCAAGTAAAATGTTGACGATGTCCATTCAGAGTCTCTGTATGAACATTCAAGTGTTATTGCTCCAAAACAGTCTATACTTGTTCCATTGTAAGCTCTTAGCTTTGTCCTGCCACTCCTACGTTTTACATCCCTTGTGGGAAATCCTTGCTCATCCACCTTGTCAGGCATGATCTGTCTGAATATTCTTAAGGGTAGAGTGTTACCTTGGGCACCTGTGTCTATCTTGAACCGAATATTTCTTTCTTTGTGCATTTTAATTCCTGGTATTCGGAATTGTACCTTGCAGAAAGCCTGCGTTCTCTTTGGTTCATTACTGAAAGTTAGTATTTTCACAGTATCAAAAGTGGAAGGATCACTTTCTTCACTGGAGTCAAAGTCCTCAGTCCTCATAGAGTGTGTTTGTTTCGACGACTTTCTGCTGTGAAGTTTGTGTTGAGCACTGTCTTGTTTCCTCTTGAAACATAATTTTATCCAGTGGCCCCTCTTTCTGCAGTAATGACATGTAGAGTCTTTAGCTGGACAGTGGTTTTGAATGTGGTTTAGGCCACAACATTTACACATAGCACCTCTGCTTGTGTTGTGTTTTTCTTGTTGCTTCGAACCAGTTGCTTTGTTTTGTTTGGGTTTATAGCTTTTTACTGCATCCACCTGGGCTGTTACTGTACCTTGCTGAATTTGTTTAATGTTTAGTGCTTGTGCCTCGTGTTTCCTGCCTTCATCCAGAAGTTGTTGTAAAGTTAGTGTATCACTCTGGCTCAGTATCCATTTCTGGAACTCTGGCATTGGTGTGCTGAGAAGGATCTGTTCGATAATTCGCTCTTTTTCTTCTTCTTTGTTAAATTTGCATACACTTGTTTTTTTCTTGATGCGAGTGAAAAAATCATCTAGACTTTCACCAGGTTTCTGTCGCAGGTGGTGAAGTTCTAATCTTGCCGCTCTAAAGTTCGTGTGCTTTATTATCAGACGTTTTTCAAATTCGTCCAATATGGCTGCGGGGTCTGTCGCCGACTCCACAGGCATGGCGGTAGCAAAACTGTTGTAAATTTTCAAACCTTCATCGTCCAATGCTTCTAGGATATATGGAGTTAGGGTTTGTCCTTCCAGACCAGTGGTCTTGGAATATAGATCTATGCGTTGGCGCCATAACAAGAAAGCTTCACTCTTATCATCTTTACCGGCGAATCTCATTTGCGGTGCGTTGCGATATTGTTTCGCCGCCATGGCTGACCTCGATGACGAAAATTAGCCGAATACTGTACTCACGTGTTATCGTGTAACTGTGTTTTGCGTCAGTCCGGTATCGACCGCTGCCACCATGTAATGTTATGATGTATGTATATAAGCATTACCTCGTCATCTACACAAGCACACACATGTTTCAGAAGGCACTCAGTAAAAGCATGTTCAGTTTGTAGCCATGTTTATTTACAGGATCGTACATGTGAAGATTCGCATATTATTACAATGTGTGGTTCGTATTATTAATGTATTATATTACAGCCAGTACCACATAGAGCTATTAATCCTGCTGGTCACATGACAGGTCACGTGTACCACATAGAGCTATTACTCCAGCTGGTCATTTGACAGGTCGCCTGTACCACATAGAGCTATTACTCCAGCTGGTCACATGACAGGTCACCTATACCACATAGAACTGCTATCTGCTCCTGAAGTGGTGGTTTCTGTAGCAGTTTGTTACATGATGAGGTTGCAGCCTCATGCACAACCACATGCACAACATCATGTACAACCTCATGTACAACCTCATGTATAACCTCATGTACAACCTCATGTACAACCTCATGTACAACCTCATGTACAACCTCATGTACAACCTCATGTACAACCTCATGTACAACCTCATGTACAACCTCATGTACAACCTCATGTTAGTTGCCTCATACAGCATGCCTGAGTGAGCTGTATTCCTTTTCTTTCTTTGTCTTTTAATTTTTTTTAAAAAGGTTGTGTACTGTTGTCTCTTAGTGTCTGACTACCAGAGTCGTTAGAGTGCTGGTCTCTGGTAGCAACGGTCCTGGGTTAGAATCACAGTATCATCCTGCTCCAGCCCACTGAGTTGTAAATGAGTACTTGACTCAGCTTATGAGTCAGGGAAGGACAAGGCAACGAGGAAGGGTACTGAACACTCCCACCTCTCGATGCTGGACCTTGTATGGTCAAGTCTCTAACACTTCATTCCCCTAAGGCAGTATCTGCTATAGGACTACCTTTACCTTTACTATTGTCTCTTTCCTCTCCAGCGGTGAGGAATGACAGAAACAAGAAAAAGAAGCAAAAGCCAGAGAGTACATCATGTCTTTCAGAAGAGTTGACAGAAGGTGATCAGATGCTGCTGCAGGAGATTCTAGAAGCACACAGAGACACCACACCAACTTTTCAGAGTGAAGCTGTGGAGTCAGATGATGCTGTTGGTGGGACTGGAGTAGGAGCCTTGGCAGCAGCTACACCCTCCACAGTCACATCAACATATGTACGTTGTCATCATGTGATCTAGTTTGTTTATTTGTCACCAGACGGGTTTCTGCTTTGAATCTTAATGGTGTGATGGCTCATGATAGTGGGAGTAGGTGATGGTAGTTGTTCTTATTGTGCATTTTCTACTTTTTGTGCACAATCCAGTCTCTCTCTCTCTCTCTCTCTCTCTCTCTCTCTCTCTCTCTCTCTCTCTCTCTCTCTCTCTCTCTCTCTCTCTCTCTCTCTCTCTCTCTCTCTCTCTCTCTCTCTCTCTCTCTCTCTCTCTCTCTCTCTCTCTCTCTCTCTCTCTCTCTCTCTCTCTCTCTCTCTCTCTCTCTCTCTCTCTCTCTCTCTCATATTTTAGAAAGTAGTTCATTTACTTTCTTCTTTGATCCTTAGCTGCCGACCGTCAAAGCAGTCAGTGGCCATCACGCCTGGTGGTATCTTGTAGGGCAAAAACAAATTGATTCCACTTTGCTCGGTCAATGGCCATCCTTTGTACAGTGCCCCAACTCTGGTTCATTCTTTGCATCTCAGCCTCCACAGTCCTCTGCCAAGTTGTTTTTGGGCTGCCTCTCTTTTGTTTTCCTTCAGGGGTCAAAGCATAGCTGTTCTTGTGATGGCATTGGGGTCTCTTCTGAGGACATGGCCAACCCAGCTCCAGCATCTGCCAGCTATGATGGTGTGCATATTCTCTTGCTTGCTCCGAGTAAGCAGATCTTGTTTGGTGATGGTATTCGGCCAAAAGATTAGAATTTTTCTTAGGCATGTTGTGTAAAAAGAGGACAATTTACTGTTAAAAATAGAGTGGTTGATAAGGGGCATCCCTGTCGTTCTCCTGTCTTCGCCTCAAAGGTTAGGTTGCTCTGCCCAACGCTACACGTAAAGTTGGCATGGAGGCTTTTTATGATTGACACTATGCAGCTTCGAATTCCATAAGCCCTCAGTATTTTCCATAAACTGTCCCTATGTATGCTGCCAAAAGCATTTTCAAAATCAACAAAATTAATGTCCAGCTGTCTCTGCCATTCTGAGCACTGCTCTATAATGTTCCTGAGAGTAAATATATGATCTACACATCTTCTGTTCTTTCTAAATCCTGCTTGTTCTTTCCTCTGTGTCAATACCTTGCCGTGGTATGGTGGCTTGCATACCCTGATTACCCCCAGAGCTATGCCAGCAGGAGTTTTACTCCTGGAAGGTTCTACCAAGCTGGACAGGTTTGTGCAGGCAGGGGTCAGACTAAAGCAGACACCCTGGTCCTCCAGGATGAGAGTTTTAGCATAGGGCCGACACCCCTATCTATGTAAAAAGAAATGAAGTTACGGAAATGACAGCAAATGAACAAACTTTGCTGCAGGATGGACATCCGGAGTCAGAGGCTTGTATGACTGTCAGTGGTGAAAGAAAAAAAAATCATTTACTTTAGGTATCAATGTCATGTCTTGAGCAGAAGAGTTTAAGGTATCAATAATATCAGTTATATCTTGATGTGGGAAATTGACCTTTGATTATCTGTTAAATCTTGTCATGGGAACATGACCTTTGATTATCAGTTATATCATGTCTTGGGAACATGACCTTTGATTATCAGTTATATCATGTCTTGGGAACATGATCTTTGAATATCAGTTATATCATGTCTTGGGAACATGACCTTTGATTATCAGTCATATCATGTCTTGAGAACATGACTTTTGAGTATCAGTTATATCATGTCATGGGAACATGACCTTTGAGCATTGGTTATATCATGTCTTGGGAACATGACATTTGATTATTAGTTATATCATGTCTTGGGAACATGACCTTTGATTATCAGCTATATCATGTCTTGGGAACATGACCTATGAGCATCAGTTATATCTTGTCATGAGGACATGACCTTTCAGTATCAGTTATATCTTGTCATGGGAACATGACCTTTGAGTATCAGTTATATCTTCTCATGGAAACATGACCTTTGAGTATCAGTTATATCATGTCTTTGGTACATGACCTTTGAGTATCAATTATATCATGTCTTGGGAACATGACCTTTGAGTATCAGTTATATCATTCCTTGGGAACATGACTTTGAACTTGACCTTTGAGTATCAGTTATAGTGTGTCTTGGGAACATGACCTTTGAGTATCAGTTATATTGTCAATGGAACATGATCTTTGAGTATCAGTTATATCATGTCTTGGGAGCATGACCTTTGAGAATCAGTTATTTCATGTCTTGGGAACATGACCTTTAAGTATCAGCTATATCAGGTCTTGAGAACATGACCTTTGAGTATCAGTTACATCATGTTATGGGAACATAACCTTTACATATCAGTTATGTCGTGTCTTGAGCATATGACCTTTACGTATCAATTACAACATGTCTTGAGCACATAACATGCATTCAATGATGTATTTAGATAATTTTATTCAGGTGTGGGATATGTGTCTGAGAGATGGCCATGTGACGTATCATTCTTGGAAGACCCCACCCTCTCAATAAGCAGTCTTCTTATGTATGCATTATAAATTATATTAAAAGGTCAAAGATCCTGTTTCACGCCCATTGAGGCATATAGGGAATATGGTGTTAGGCCCGTATTTTCTCGACCATCAGCACACTAGGGGTGATGTGGTCAGCATCAGGCTGGCCACCTTAACCTTCCCAGAGTTGCTCTGGTACCCAATTCATGAGGTGGATCAACCCCAGAGCCGTTTGCGGTCTAAAAAATCCCACCTCAGCTAGGGATCGAACCATGGACCATCGAACTAGGAAGTCAGTGCACTAACCACTGTGCTACCACTGCTCATATATATTATATTAAAGCATATTATTTAAAGGATGGAAAAAAAAATTCTTCAGAACAAGGATGCAACTTCACTTGACTAAGCACAGCACCAAAAACTTATAATTCTGTATATAAAGTCTTTCTCCCCCCCCCCAATAAATATGCCACTACAAGCAGTAAAGTAGCTCCTGAGAAGGGGGAGAAAAAGTAAAGTAGAATTACTGCTCCCTCTGGTATGTTAAAAATTATGACTGATAAGAAATTGTGTATGGAGCTAGCAACATTTGTTTTTTCTATTTGCTTAAGTAAAGGTTTGTGTGACATGAAAATTGAGGCAACCCTGATCGATCCACTGTATTTTCATTGGGGCCCCTCACTATTTGGGTTCAAGCAACGATTGAACGTGGATTTCCCTCGCTGGCTAATTAAGCATGCACAATTAAACACGTGGAAGCCAGGTCTCTCTATTGCCAACTGTCCGATTCTTAGTTTAGCCATGCCTCCTGTCTTTGTTTCAAGCACTAATAATCCAACTATTCATAATTAACTGTCTTCTCTTTAAAAAAAGGACGTTTTCCTGCTGTCAGATTACGCCATCACGTCGGCGCTTGATCCCTGAAACACGGGGAGGGCGAGGCCATCGGTTTTGTAGTTTCTAAAGAGAGAATGGTTCATTAATTGCAGTATCAAGGGGCGTTAACCACTCACCGACTGCAAGCCCTTTGATCGTGCTCCACGAGACGCAAATTTGCTCACCTAGGGAAACGAACCTAAAAGCTCGCTCGCTAGGGAAACGAGTCTACGGTAGGCTTTGATGTGATTTTTTACTTTGATTCAAGAATTGAACAAAGAATCTACGAGAGGTGTGAATTTCCTCATAGGGGAGGGGAAAATCCGCCATTTCATATATATATAGTCCTGCTCATCAAACTCAGTTGTCAGTTTGCTATCAGGATTTCTTGAATGGTCTAGCGCGCATTTTTGGAGTCTTATTTATCTGGATTTCCTATAGAAATACGTGGAGATTTATTTCAGTGTCTTGTGCTGCGGTAAATATATAGTTATTAGCATCAAAGTGATTTAATTGTTTAAGTTTCATTATATTTCACTGGGATTTTTGTGTTAATTGAAACGTATTAAATAAACATGTAGCAAAATTCTCCAGCGGTAAAGGTAAATTTAATAACCCGCTATGTCCCCAGTGAGAGATGCTTCAAATAATTTATAAGCCGCTAGGCGACTGATAATTGATGTAACACAGTTTAATTCTATTTATACGTGTGTAATTTTCTAAATGACTAGCTTTCATATCTCGTGTTTTAAACCGTTAAGATAAACTAGACACTCGCGGATTTAAAAAAAAAAATATATATAATTAAATACCGGAGTGGTTAAAATAGTCTTACCTAAAAATTAACGCGTGTCAGAATATGATTTATATTATGAATACATCTTTATCTTTTGGCCGAATACCATCACCAACCAAGATCTGCTTACTCGTAGCAAGCAAGAGGACATGCACACCATCATAGCTGGCAGACGCTGGAGCTGGGTTGGTCATGTCCTCAGAAGAGACCCACAAGAACAGCTATGCTTTGGACCCCTGAAGGAAAGCGAAAGAGAGGCCGAGCAAAAACAACTTGGCGGAGGACTGTGGAGGCTGAGATGCAAAGAATGAACCAGAGTTGGGGCACTGTACGAAGGATGGCCACCAACCGTGCAAAGTGGAATCAATTTGTTGTTGCCCTACAAGACGCCACTAGGCGTGATGGCCACTGACTGCTTTGACGGTCGGTGGTTAAGGATCGAAGAAGAAGAAGAAGAAATCTTTATCTATTTTCTACATATAGGCTGGTCATACCTTGCATTCTAGTGTTTCTTATGGTCTTACTGACTTTAGTTCTTACACCATCCAGCGATTATTGTGTTTATGTCTGCAGAATGGGAGAAGATCGGATACCACGACAAGCATGGGAGACAAAGAGCCAAGGATCCAGACCCCGAGAACGACCCAGAGTCCGCTGGGAGGACAACATTAGACAATCTTTGAAGGATCGAGGACTAGAATGTAGCCGGGCCAGGGGGAAGACAGCCGGTGGGATGGTCTGGCGCTCTCTCTTCCAAACCTCTACACCTCACGGTAGAAAGGGGAACGACTAAGTAAGTAAGTAAGTTGTGACCCCTATGTGGTCCACCTCTCCATCCATGAGAGTAGTAAAACCAAGAACTTTAACAATAAGCCATTTTAAAGTATAACTGGAGAAGAACAATTGCCAGAAGCCTTTCCATAAATATTACTGATCTGCTGTGGCAGAACTTATATCACTATTTTTTACACATGACAGTAAACGTTTTCCTACTGGATTACCCCCTGAAGAAAACTCACTGGTCATACTCTGCCATCACTTCATTGAACAGCCAAGGAGTATCATTTTCCTAAAGTTCTTTTTTCATCACGCCATAGAGTGTCTTAGCTACCAGCGGCGAGACCCCACCGGACCAATATATATATATATATATATATATATATATCTATATATATATATATATATATATACATATATATATATATACATATATATATATATATATATATATATATATTTTCAATTCTGAGGACAGTGCCACCCCATAGAACCCTTACCCCAAACGTTAACTGCAGTGAAAAGAGGAATATCCTGGAACAAAAAAAGTAACACCTCAATTTCAGCGACTACGGAAAATAGCCGACAGCAAACCCCGTCAGTCTGGGGCTGAAATAGACAAAGCAAAAGACTGATTGTTTTTTTAGTACTTACTAGAGTTTTTTTATTCCATGGAATGCCTGCTTCAACGATTGGTAAGTGCAGATGAAAGTGGCCACTGTAAGCGTGCATTGAATTGACAAAATTAGATAATCTTAATTTTCTTTTTTTCTTGTTAACATCAGTGTACTTAATTTCTTTTTCTGTTTTTTTTTCTTTCTCTCCCTAATCTGCTTAGTCACGGGATAGATTAAAAAATTAAGAACCTGTTCCTATGCCCCTTACTGATTATTGCATATCCCATCGTTAAAATTGATCTCTCTTTGGGTTAATTACCTCTGATAGTAATTTTCTTTGGGTTGTTTTCCTTTACAAGAGGGGAGGGCCTATTGAGATACTATTTTTTTTCCACCTTGTCTGTAACTATGCTTTATAATTGTAACATGATTGATGTTGTGCTTTTTGTTTAGTGATAATAAACATAATAAACCTTTACTTACCGTGTTGGTCAATCCCATTAAATGTTGTACGTAGTTTGTATTCACGTTTGTGCATTTGTGTCACCAAATTGGTGTGTGTACATGAGTGTAGGGTAACTTGTAAAAAAATTGTTTAACAAGGAGAGTAAGTGCGTCTGCAGTTAAATTAATGTCATAAGATAGGCTGGATTAGAGCAACTACTCGATTCAGAGACTGTCCTTCCTCTTACCCTATCATCCTCGTGAAACAGCAATCTATTTCTTATCCCTTATTCTCACAGAGTTATCACTATCACCTCTGCTCAGGCGGGACCATAAATTTCTCAGACCTATCTCATCAACAATTACGACAGTTTGATCTTTTATTTCTTCTTCATACACTTTCAGACATCAATTTAAATATGTTTAAAGAATGAGTTATCAACCTGAGGTTGTTGATACCTCTGTAGATTTTGTCCATGGATGGTACTGGTGAAACCTGTAAGTTCTTTTTCTGTTCCTCATATGTTATTCTTTTGCAGCGGATGTTCATTTTGTTGGTGCCACAGTTACACTTTTTAGTAATTTCTGTCTTTAGCTTGTTAAACTGAAGGTATCTCAATCTATTGTGGCCTGTACGGAGTCTGAAGATTGCCCCATGTTCACTTCTCTTGAGCTGGTAATATACATCATTTTCTTGATGGCCAGAGTGCTCCGACTCACATTGTACCTGCCTCTGATAAACCTATTGGCCTCTTCACACATTATGCTTGTGTTAGGCTGAAGTAGCTTTCCACCTTTCTTTGCCAATCTGTCAGCCACATCATTACTAAGGATGTTGCAATGAGAAAAGATCCACAGTATCACAACTCTTGTGAATAACTGACATAATTTGTAGAATAATGCTCTTAGGTCATTTAGGTCTGCATTATTTTTGCTGCTCAGTACTACAGCTGTTAACAAGTGATAGAAAACCTTACTTATTGAGAGAAAGAACAGCCAGATTGAAGCAGAAAGAAAAGATTTGATCTGAGTGCCAATATAACAACTTAATCAAAATTTCAAACTTAAATATTCTCTACATTTTTTCCTTTAACATTTATTTATTTAAATTTTTTTTCCCCAGGAGTCCACTTCAAAGGATGATAATTCAGAATCATCAAATGAGTTTTTGTGGGAGAAGATTACAGAGCTTTCATCAACTGGCATTGTCTTGATAGTAGATTTTGCCAAGAGAATTCCAGGTTTTTTATCATTGTCTATCTCAGACCAAATTACTTTATTAAAGGCAGCATGTTTGGAAATCATGGTGAGTCTGATAGTGTATCATTGGTTGTTGCTCTTGGCTTTGATTTATTGTCTCTGTGAATTGTCATTTTCCACCTCAGGTATCTAAGTTTTGTTATCTCCTGTCTCTGTTCACCCTTTAACTTGATTTGTAATCACTATGAATTATAATTTTTCATGCAAAATTTCATTTTTTTTTTACTCTGCGTCTCTATTCACTCTTTAAATTGGTTTATAATCTCTGATTTATCATCTTTCACCTCAAATATCTTCTTTTTTTTCTGTCTGTTTGCACACAATCTTTAAAATGAATCCCTGAATTGTAGTTTATCTCTGTGATTTATCAATTTCCACATCAGATAGCTGTGTTTTTTGTATCTGTCACAAGATGCTCCTAACTTGATTCATAATCTGAGATTTTTCATTTTCCTCCTCAAATATTTCTTTTTTTTTTAACTCTGTCACTATCCACTCAACTTCTTCTCCTTCATACACTATCATACGTCTGCTTGAATATTTTCAAAGAAAACATTGGTAAGCTTGAGGCTATTTGTATCTCCATGAAGTTTTTATCAGGAATGGTACTGGGGCTTTCTCTGTTCCTCATATATTGGAAGATGATGCATATTACCAGCTATCTAGGCGAGACCAGGTCATCCTTTTCTGCTTACGCATTGGTCACAAAAGTACCATCTAAATCACAAGTACAGGATTGGTCCAACAGATCTCTGCTTCTGTAACACCAGCCCTATGACAGCCGAGTATCTGCTCCAGTGCTGCCCAACTTACAGCAGTGAATAGAGTGGCATATGGCAACAACCCACTTCTCTCCACGAAAAACTGTTTGGAGATGTCAGGAACCTTAAGCTGACTACTGCCTTTATTAATCATTAATGTAGACACCTGAGGGCGAATGGAGAAGAAGAATATATTGGGCAGCCGTCAAGTTATGGGTGCCATGGTTACACTCATTGGTAGTTCCTATCTGTAGCTTTTTGAGTAGATGGTATCCCAATCTGTTGTGACCTCTGCAGAGTCTGAAGATTAACACTTGTTCTCTTCTGTTGAGCTAGTAATATGCATATTTTCTTTGGTGGCCTGGATGCACTTACTCCTTAACTTGATTCATAACCTGTGTGGTTTATAATTTTACACCTCAAATATCTCTGGGTTTTTTTCCCCTCTGTCAGTGTCCACACTCCAACTTTTTCATACCAGATCATTTACTTTAAGTGTTCATCATATCATGTCTTGTGAAAAAAAATGTTTTTAACTTTATGGACATCACAAGCAAGACAAATCAAATATTGTGGCTAAGAAACATTTATCAGCAACAGTCACACAAAGTTTGATCATTTAAATGCATTGTAAGTACATGCATCTGGAGCTTATTTAATACTGTTTTGGGGACTGTTTGCCATATTGCACTATTTTGGCATTTGAGTTGTCAGTTTGGTATGAACTTTTATTACTTTTGTATATCATGAAAGTGATACATTTCATAATTTTTTCAAAGATGTTTCATCAACTTTATATTCATCATTTTTGTCATAGCCGTTTCATCAACTTAATATTCATCATTTTTTTCAAAGCTTGATGGATATAAATCCATCATTTATACAACCAGCTACAGTAACAATTAGCATTCATAACTTTTGACATTTGCTAAGAGAGACTGAGCACCTATGGGTTTGCGTGGAGTGCAAAGATGTCGATTCTGATCAACAATAACAATAAATTCAGACTGTGGCACATAAATACAAATGTCACATCAGCATACCCAAATATTACTCAGATATGCATGTCAGATCTTCATTGTAATATTTT
The DNA here is from genome assembly GCA_024509875.1 of Oreohelix idahoensis. Lineage (NCBI taxonomy): Eukaryota > Metazoa > Mollusca > Gastropoda > Stylommatophora > Oreohelicidae > Oreohelix > Oreohelix idahoensis. Next base: position 285,824 of record JAMPIV010005186.1, on the reverse strand, counting down.
TTGTTTTAATAAAATTTTGTCTTATATTGGTGAGGTTCACCCTGTTCAGCCTAGACACAAGGCCCATCAGTTATATTATGGTGCATGACCAAATATGAAAGACCATGCAGTCCTGTTGATATGTTTCACACTTCTTCATTCTAACATCATTCAATTGAATTATAAACACAAACATGCAGACCAAGGTTGCCTTATCAAAAATGTCCTGTTGTTTAGTTAAGTATTCTGTCTTCATTGTCATCATCCTTTAAACTCCTTACAGAGCCTGGAACACCACAGTAGCTGGTCCTCTTGCAGGAAGCCTGCACCAAGCATACACATTCTTCTGCAGCTGTGGTTTCTGTGACAGTTTGTTTACGCGATGACATTGCTAAGCCCATGCATATATTGTTTCTTACTTCTATTAATAGACCATCTCTTACAGACATATTCATGAAACTGGCAATATGGCCAGATCTGGGCAGTTTTAAACAGTAATAATACTTTTTTTATGTATAACACTTATTATCCTTCTATTCTCCCCCAGATTCTCCGAATCAGCAGATGTTATGATTTAGATACAGACACTATGCAGTTTTCTAACGGTCTGTCTCTGACCAGAGATCATCTTCAGAAGGGAGGTTTTGGACCCCTCACCCCAGCCATATTTTCATTTGCAGCATCACTCAAGCATATGAACTGTGATGAAGCTGAATTTGCCTTGTTGTCATCCGTTTGTCTGATTAGTGGTGGTAAGGGAATGCTTTTTTGTATGCTGTTATGTAAATTGGGATTGTCATTCATTTATCTGATTAGTGGTGGTAAGGGAATGTGTTGTCATCCATTTATCTGATTAGTGGTGTGTTATCGGTGTTGTTTGGGGTGCTGTGTGTTGGTGCTGCTGACTGGCACAGCTGACAATGTTGTCAGAAATGTCGGGCTTACTGGTAGTGGCTGACAGTTGTTTTATGTTTGAGCGAATGTCTAGGGTCCGTTAGATTTGTTTAATGTGATGCAACCAACACAACAGTAATGTCAGGGTCATAAGATGGACCAACTGGTAAGACAAGTAAGCTGGAGCCATGTAGCACATCAATCACAGTTTATTGAAGACAGGAACATCGACGTCATAGAAAGTAAATCATCAAAGGTTATAATGGCAGACATATGCACGTTGATACAAATAATCCATATCGAATTTGACCGGACTCACTAACCCCCGTCATCTCAAGGACGGTGGAAGCTCTACGGTGACGAGTTCTTATATTCCTAGTTTCATTACGAAGATTTGAATAATATATAGGATGTCTTCCATGAAGGTACAATGTGTTACCATTCATACAATGTGCAGCAAAAAAAACCCTGGACACACTAGCGGCACGCCATAACCAACCGTGCCGAAGCCCTGCCAGATACCGTTTGACCCCGTGATTATAGTTTTTCTCGTTTCAACCCAGTACATTTTCACTGAAGCGCGAACTAAAGGATTAACATGTGAGATCAGCTCACCTATTTGTCTCCCCAACTTCATGATTCACTTATCGTGTCTATTTAAACTTTTTCTTTTAAAGAAAACATACTCAGTTGCGCTATTTTGTTCAAATATAGTGCATGAAGGCAAGCAAATAATTACACATCTCATAACTTTAGATGTGCTCACAAGCGTGTCTATAGAAAAAAACTAGACCCGCACGTGAGAATCCCAAACACTTAACTCCCACGCGAAAAAGGACTTAACAGATTACACCGACCCCCGGGGGGAAAAAAAAGGCACAGCCTTTTATTTTCGAAAATTATACCGAACAAAAATGTGATTTCGATCAAATTCTATTATATAACAACAGAGAGATACAAGATATGTTAAGTCATCATAAAGAAACAACAATAGTGGGATGGAAGTATGTAGAGAGAATCAAACATCAAATTCAAACAAAGATGAAATATATCAACTATGGACTAAATAGAAACCAATAAGTGGAAAGTGAAGTGATCAGATGAAATGAAATGGAGAATGACCACCAATGAAATGTGTATTGTGAAAGAAAACAATGATAAAACATGGTAACAATTTAGAATGAAAAGTGTATTGCGTGTAAATAAACACAAGTGTGGTAAAACAGAATGGAACAAAAATCAATACTAATATTACAACAAGAGATGAAAGCAACACTCCAAATAGATGATGATAGGCGAGAGGAAAAAAAATAAGATATGTAACCTATTAAGCACTAATAAGGAGCTTATTATTGGAATCAGTAACTAATACCGCCCATAAATAGTTGCTACTGTTGCACAACTAAGTTCTGCGTAATGAGAATAAATAATAATGTCTGAAAAAACACACTTGCTAAATGTTTCAAAATGAGATGTTTCGTTTAACTAATACTGTCACTTGCTAACAGTTCAGCAACTAACTGTTGTGTATGAATAAAATTTTATTAATGTATCACATGAAAGTTAAAGAAAATAATGTCATTAATCAAACATGCGCTAGTCAAGTAGCTCTTTGAAGCTTTATATCCACGGATAGACATGCGCACATAAGTGAATTACAACAAATAACTCCACACTAGCTGAAGAGTATGCTAAGGTACTAGCCAAAAGGAGTTACGACATAAACGAAACACAGTTACAGCAAAAGGTACGAATTATCGCTGCACTCAACAGACTGCACACTCTGCTGTTAACAATAATATCATGGCCTATAATGTCACTCTCACAAGACTGCACTCACACGGCAGTAATTATAAATATCAGCACGACTCAGTATAATTAAAAGACTGCACTCACGGCAGTTAATAATAATTAGGACTACACAAAATGCGCGTACATCTCGTCTAACGGCTGAATAGGATAGAAACATGTTTCAACAATTGACTGATTGATCTAGCAACGAGGACAAGAGTGAATACGGTGTGCACATTGATTGAAATTGTGATTTTGATAGAGATGGGGCACAAGCAGTTATAATTGTGAAAATATTGCAAGTCTTTGGCCATCGGAGGGCCGTTAAATAGCAACAAACTGTATTAAAGTTAAAAACTGTGTTTATTGTAACAGTACATTCATTTATCTTTAAAATGACGTGTAATTCATAAAAATCTGTAAACAATTACGAAAACTACAGCTTACTTTGTGCAAAGACCTACAGGATGAAAATGGGAAAAAAATTTAATTCGGCCACAGTGTGTTTTTCAATTCGGTAGTTAATGTGTTAATACATAATATGGCCTGTCCTAACCTTGGACTTATAATAGCTTCATAACAGCTTCATACATCTCTACACTGCAGTTAATACATAATATAGCCTGTCCTAATCCTGGACTTATAATAGCTTCATAACAGCTTCATAAATCTCCACACTGCAGTTAATACATAATATGGCCTGTCTTATAATAGCTTCATCGAAATCCATACTGCAGTTTATCAAATAGGCTGTACACACAGCGAAAACACATAAGTCGACATTTCCTTAAGCACTATGTAGGATACACTTAGGAAAACACAGGGCTGACTCACTCAGTCAACGCCCAGACAAAAACTCCCCACGGGATCACACACTAGTCCCGCCAAAAAAAACCCGCCACCAGAATCCGCTGTATAGAATACAGCTCTCAATAATCCATGCGCGAAATAGTCGTGAGAGCTATTCACCCCACAGCTCTACAATTCAGAACAAATTCATCTCCACACTAGAAATGAATAGCGTTCACGACGCCTTTCTGACTTTCGAACTTCTTGAACATACGAGGGAATTCCCCTATCATAATTTAAACTATCATCATAGGCAATCAAGCATACAAGCGTTGTAACCCAAAATCTAACTTGTCTACCAAGCATTTTCAGCATTTACTTCCCCTGGGTTAAATAGAACCATCAAAACTAATACAAGACCAAATCTGTTCTCAACAATGTGTCAGCATAGTGGCGGCACAATATCAGTGGTCCAGCAGCCCAGGAGAATCCTGTGGGCATCTGGAAAGTATGTCAGCCATAACATTGTCAGAACCTCGGATTGCTCGAATTGAAAAGTGAAATGGCTGCAAGGAAATAGCATAACGAGTGGATTTTGAGCTCTTTAAATCATTGTTCTGTATAGCTGTAAGAGCTTTCTGGTCAGTTTCCACTATAAAATGTGCGCCGAGGAGGAACCTCTGTAGTTTGAGTATCGACCAAACCATAGCCAATAACTCACGATCGAGAACCAAGTAATTTTGCTCCGCTCCAGTTAGCTTTCTAGACACATACATGACAGGGTGTAGAGTTCCAGAATAATCTTGCATCAATGAGGCCCCGATCCCCATCGAGGATGCGTTCCTGCGAATAAGGCTGTTTGGTAACCGTAGGATATAATTGGATGAAAATATTAACTTTATCCCACCGAATGTGGCCTTGCAAATTCTTGACCACTGTGTTATGATAGGCAAACCATTCTTCAATAAAGGAGAAAAGGCAGCAGTAAAAGTAGCCAAGAGGTAGATGACACGAGGAACAATATAGGGTGACAATAGTGTCCGTGCAAAATAACAGCATGAGAAGTAAGTCACGCTAAGGGCTATGTGCAGCCTAAAAGACAGGCGCAAGAAAAAGTCTGAAATAATCTGAGTGTGCGCAATGACGTACAGAGAAGTCATGAATATACACATGAAACCGACGTCAAAAGGAAAATCTAGAAGATAGTAATGACGACTGACTATCTGAGGTGTCGTGTAAGACAAAGGAGACTCAGTTGACAAAGGCAGATATCGCAAAGGCTGAACTGAAGTCATAGCATGTGTACTGGGCAAAGAAAAAAGCAAGAAATATACAATAAAGATGTAAAAATAGACAGTGGTGAACTTGGACCTGCGTCGAAGTTTAACAGGAAAGCAGTGAGTAAGACAAAAATTAGTTGACCAAGAAAATACTGAGCTAAGCGGCCCAATAAGAAACGCAAATATACCCATAAGATATATAAATGTACCAAGAATGAAGTCTGTACATTTGGCAAAGAAAACACTAGTCTTTACACAAAAGCAGTTGCAACCAACGTGACTGGATGTAGAAGCAGCTGTGGTAGCAAAGATGGCATGTTTGTTAGACAAAAGAGAAGGGTCTTCCTCTTGAATAGTACACAAAGATGAACTATAATTTGAGCAACGACGAACTGAAGGATGTCGTACTGGGCTCAAAGAAGCACCAACATTTTTATGGTGAACAATAGTATCATTAATACTGCAAGATCCCACTACATTAGCAGAACGTATCACGTTAGCAAAATGTGCCTGGGTATTAGATTTTGCATAGTTGTTAAGGTGGCGGCCAAAGGTGATGTTGCTGTTCCCAGGCAGCAATTTGTACCGAAGTACACACCATAATCCCATGGATCTGTCTGACAGTAAGGTCGGTGATTGGTGCCGGAAGCATGCATGCATGTATATATCCCGTAAAAAACAGAATGGCAATGTGGATGATGGCAGTTGGAAAAGACTCAACTGTCCCACCAAATGTCACACATTTCACAACATTGCCAGTGGCACAGGAAGGGTGTACCAGAGACTGCCTAATTCCAACAGTTGTGCATCCCAAATCCAAGATCAATGAGATGGGAATATTATTAACAAATCCCTTGTGTAGGGTAAGAGAACCTACTTCATCATGTGCAGACAAGGCTGGAAGAGTCGGTAGAAGATGACCACAACTCAAGGTAGTTACTGCTGCGGGCTGAAATAAAGTTGTGCACTCAGGGCACTGAGATGCCTTCTTAAAATCAAGAGAACATGAGGATGCAGCATTATTAACTATATTACTGTCGCTTTGATTCAAATTCATTTGAGGCTCATGCTGAGCTGAGTTAGCATGGCAATGCGATCTATCATTTGGAGATCTACCACTATATCAAGATCGATCCTGATTATTATCCCTAGTGGGATGATTGTTTTGGTTTGAACCCCAGCGAGAATTGTTGCGATAACTATTTTCTCTTTGATCAAAATGTCTATTAGATGAATTTTGTTAATTATTGTAAGGTTTCCAATCCCTAGTGTAGTTATCCCTTCTATAATTTCCTGAATTATTGAAACCAAAATGTTGGGGCCCATTAAATTGTCTCCAGTTTCTTGGAGAAGGAGAATTACTATGTAATTGACTCCGATGGCAATGTCTGAAATTCCGGTAATTTCCCTTACCAGAATTGTGATCAACACTTTGTGATCTACGGCAAAAATTAGAAACATAAGGCATTGACGAAGCCACAGGTAAACCATCTCTGACTTGAGAGTGGCTAACAATTATATTTGGTTGTGCAGTTACGTATTGGCGACAATATTGTTCCATATCATTCAAGTTTGTAGGCTTTTGCTCATGTAGAAAGGAAAGAAAAGAAGTGTTAACTGATGACATGACTTTATCACGAAGCAATAAGTCCATGAGGGCTTCATAAGTGTGCTCAATTTTTGAGAGCTCAACCCATCGTGAGAACGTAAGACGTATATTTCCTATAAATTCTGAAAAATCTTTTCCAGTCTCCGGCAATAGATTTTTAACTCTTTGACTCCAGACCATCGCTCTGAGCGTTGCAAAATTCAACGCGCCGTGCCACAGCAACGCTCACAGCGTGGTTTTTAGTTTATCACGCATAAACCTTAAAAATCGTCCGTTTAATGCAGTTCATATATTAAAACTCGTAGAATGACTTCCGCTACTATCTAAACAACTAATTTGACTGTAGTTAATCAGTACATGTGCGTGTTTTGATGTTATTATCACAATTTTTGTGAAGATTTGCGTGTTTGCGTTTTTCGTTGTTATTGCTAGAGAAATATGTCTCGCTTTATATTTACATTTTCTAAGTCTCCTAAGCAAATAAATGTGTCAAACTACTTTGAAACATTGCTGACATTGATGATGATTGTTTGGTAGTCACAGTTTGTTGTCAAAATATGGATTCTGTGCAGAAAAGCTAGACACATTAGGTTTAGTTGATGAGTGGGCGTAGTCGTATTTTTGCCGATCAAAAAGCAACAAAACTAGACCTACCGTAACATCTAATCACTATTTTTTTGGTAGAAGATGAAGCTAGGGATACAATTAAAACATTAAACAAGAGTAAAAAAGTTTTTATATGACGTTATTCTTCTTTATTTGTTTGAAAATTACGTAATGCACGATTGCATAATTTATATTATTCTTACAAAGGACCACGGAAAAACTGGTGCGAATAACACTAAATGTACTAATTTTGGCCATAAGCATGTTTTTTTTTACTTGTATATGGATTAACTTGACGTTTGAAGACTAAAAAGAAAGTTTTATTGTCTACAACAGTAATTTGTCTTTGGTAAGATCGTATTCTACAGTCAACTTTTTAGCGTTTTTTAATTTTACATGCAAAATGTTTTAAATATACCGAACATACTTGTGTTAACACTACCAAAGACATTATATATTTGAATTCTCTATCAATTTCCCTACAGTTTGGTATATAATAAGTACATGTTCAAAGGAAAATCCACAAACAAATTTAGACTGAAAGATGAACACTTCACTCTATAAAATTCTGCCCACAAAAAAAGTCTGGCACAGCGTGCAAAATAACTCTGGCATGAATGAGTTAAAGCGGAGACGATAGCCGTCTTCATTGAGTTGGTATTTTTAAAATAAAACAGCTCTGACAGTGTCGTAGTTATTTTTGTCAGGTCCTTCCAGCATACTTACAGCTGTCATAGCTTCACCTGAGAGGAGTTCCATAAGTTGCACACAGTATTCTGACTTATCTATTTTATGAGACTCACATGTGAGTTTGAATCTATTTAAATAGAATAAGACGTCATCGGAAGTATGCTTAAAAGGGGGCAACCTGATCTTATAAAAACTAGAATTGTTCTTATGTGAAGTTGTTTGAGTGTCTGGAGCATTGTGTATATTATTTCCACTCATTAACTTCATTTTTTCAAGTTCCATAGAGAACACCTTTTGCTCGTGAAGTCTACGGTTTTCATTCTCAGTAGCTTCTAATTGCCTTTGAAATTTCTTATCTTCAGCTTCCATTTGAAGTTTTTTATCTTCAGCTTCCATTTGAAGTTTCTGCATATCAGCTTCCATTTTAAGTTTCTGATTATCAGCTTCCATTTGAGATTTCTGTAATTCATGTACTTTCGCATACTCTGTGGTTATGAATAGCTTTAACTCCTCAGTGTCCATACCAATTGCCTTCCCTTGCTTGATGAAATAGTACAAATTAGACATTCTGTCTAATTTTATAAGTAGTTAACTCATTAACTACCGCAAGCCGCTGTCAGCGGCTCACAACATAATCACATTTGGACCGCAAGCCGCTCAGGGCGCCAATCTAATTTTAGTAATAAAACGAAAGAAAAATGTACTGAAACACTCTCTGATCTGGTTCGAGATTTTAAGTTGCCACCGGAAAACATATTCCCAAAGCATGGTTGTTGTAGAACACTGAAAAATTGATATTATGTTTATATTTTTCAGCGTTTTGGGTTAGTTACCAAATCGTGTAAAACTGTTTACCGTGGCAACTAGTGCTAGGACTACAAAAAATGCGTGTACATCTCGTCTAACGGCTGAATAGGATAGAAACATGCTTCAACAATTGACTGAAAGATCTAGCGACGAGGACAAGAGTGAAAACGGTGTGCACATTGATTGAAATTGTGATTTTGATAGAGATGGGGTGCAAGCAGTTATAATTGTGAAAATATTGCAAGTCCTCGGCCATCGGAGGGCCGTTAAATAGCAACAACCTCTATTAGAGTTGCAACTAATGTTTATTGTAATAGTACATTCATTTATCTTTAAAATGACGTGTAATTCATACAAATCTGTAAACAATTACGAAAACTACAGCTTACTTTGTGCAAACACCTACAGGATGAAAATGGGAAAAAAATTTAATTCGGCCACAGTGTGTTTTTTAATTCGGTAGTTAATGTGTTAACTTATTTAGACAGATATTTCTTAAAAAATCAACCTTATCCCCCTAATTAATGGGTGGCAAGTTCTCTTCCACAGAACCTGTATACAAATTCCTATAAATGTCAGGAATGCTAATATATCATAGAATTATTAATCAACCATTAAGTTGTGCATAAAAAAAAAATTAATAGTGCATATAAGACAAGAAATACATGATGAAGGTACAGAGAATAACTGAAACAAAGATGAAATACCCAAGAACAAATAATAATGTTTACAGCATCAAATAAATAAGAAAGCAGAAATAAAGAAAAAATATTGCAAAGAATGCAATGATACTGCGAGAAGAGTGACAAGACAAGTAACAATATAGGGTATAAATAAAAAATTTGTATAAAAATTAATGATAACAATCACAAACAAATCAACCATGAAACTAAGGCACCAAGAAAAAATGTTCCAATAACAACAATAAAAAAAACAACAGTACGTCACGCCTAAACAAATGGTGTCACAGATCACCAAGTACAGTGGACTGAAAATCCTTCAGCAAAAATATGCTGGAATTTCCACTGCGGGAAATCTGCAAAAGTCCATATAGAATGCTTCCGTGGGCCCTGGGGTGAAACTGGGATGTACCCCAACTGAAGTCACCTCCCAACCAAACCCACATAAAACATGGAACATAAAACACTAAGAAGAAGAAAAATGACGGTGGAAGCTCTATGGTGACGAGTTCTTATATTCCTTGTTGTTTCATTACAAAGATTTGAATAATATATAGGATGTCTTCCATGAAGGTACAATGTGTTACCATTCATACAATGTGCAGCAAAAAAAAACCCTGGACACACTAGCGGCACGCCATAATCAACCGTGCCGAAGCCCTGCCAGATACCGTTTGACCCCGCGATTATAGTTTTTCTCGTTTCAACCCAGTACATTTTCACTGAAGCGTGAACTAAAGGATTGACATGTGAGATCAGCTCATCTATTTGTCTCAGCTCACCTGTTTGTCTCCCCTACTTCGTGATTCATTTATCGTGTCTATTTAAACTTTTTCTTTTAAAGAAAACATACTCAGTTGCGCTATTTTGTTCAAATATAGTGCACAAAGGCAAGCAAATAATTACACATCTCATAACTTTAGATGTGCTCACAAACGTGTCTATAGAAAAAAAACTAGACCCACACGTGAGAATCCCAAACACTTAACTCCCACGTGAAAAAGGACTTAACAGGTGGTTAGGAAATGCTTTTTTCTATGCTGTTAAATAAATTGTGGTTGTCATCCATTTGTCTGATTAGTGGTGGTAAGGAAATGCTTTTTTCTATGTTGTTATATAAATTGTGGTTGTCATCCATTTATCTGATCAGTGATGCTAAGGGAATGCTTTTTTGTTTGCTGTTATATAAATTGTGCTTGTCATCCATTTGTCTGATCAGAGGTGGTAAGGAATTGCTTTGTTGTATGCTTTTATATAAACTTTGGTTGTCATGCATTAGCCTGATTAGTGGTAGTAAGGAATTGCTTTGTTGTATGCTGGTATATAAATTTTGGTTGTCATCCATTTATCTGATTAGGGGTGGTAAGGGAATGCTGTGGTTTTTTTTATTTTTTTTTTTTAAATTAAAAATTAAAAACATCCCACTCAACCTCTGATGGCTTATAATTAGGAAATAAAATTTACAATTTACTCATCATGCTAACATACCATGAGCTGTCAATATAATAACTTTTATGCAGAGGTTCCCTGAGACCTGAAAATCATCTCAAGGGTTCATCCAGGATAAAATGGCTGAGAAAGGCTGATCTAGACAAATGCCAGTAGAACAAGGGGCAAGGAATAAGCGATGGTGTTGAAAAGGGTGTACTTCGAGGAAACCAGTTGATAGCCTTACAAGGCAATCCTTGTTCTAAAATCCTAAAGGTGAGAGAAATAGAGGGAGACAAAATTACAGAGAGAAGGTGTGTGGCTTGAGGTTTTTATTTGGCTCTTTGATCAGTATAGTACTGACAATTACAGAAATAGAATTTCTGCAGAAAATGGTGAAGTCCCAGTGTCTGAGAGAACTACTGGTATCACAAATTAGTTATGTCTGTGAATGATCTGATCTCGAAAAATTAGTAGAGAGGTGTTGCGCACATATTTTGGTGGCACGGATTACGCATACAAATGGAAAATGTATTTATTTGTCTGATAAAAATATATTTATCTTTGAATGCATGTTTTTCGGTCTAAAGGGACAGAACTCAGATTAGGCGATGGGTATTCATTCTGTGAGTTATCACTCCTTGTATCGTTCCTGAAAGTCGAACTCAGCGGAGGAATTTAGACTTACTTTAATCTATTCTATGTGTGGTTAGGAATAGATTGTTATTGCTTCAGAATGTCTATGGCCCGAATCTATGTGTAGTTCTTGTCTATGTAGGACGAGTATGTCCTATAGCTTGATATCTTTGTATGTTTATGTCGGACTATTTTTCTTGTACTGTACTTTAGGGGTCAGGTGCTTTTCGGCGGATGAAGATACGTTAGGGGGTTCTTCGGTGATGAAGCCTATGGCGGGAGTCATGTCGTAGACCTGCCCAAAGTTTGTGATCTCTTTTTGATTATGGGAACGAAGATAGTTTCTTCTGGGATTGTTAAATCCATGAGTTCCCTAGTGTTCATTCCATAACGCCAGGAGAAGAGCACTTGTGCTTGCTAGTGTATTCCTATGTCAAGGTAAACGTACTTTTGCTGACTTCGTTCATTCCTAGGCTTTAGATGGGCAGACGTTTACATGAATCTACCTATGTCAGTATGTCAGAACGACATATTATCTAGCAGCACTGATTATGTTTCTATACAGCAATTATGAGGACAGATTATGCTGATGCTTGTGGAAACTTTGATATTCAAGAATTGAATCTTTATTGAAGCTTTGTCGTACATCGTTAGGGTGAGCGATGTTTACAAGACGAGAAGCCATTTTGGAATGCTATTTATTGTTGATCATTTACCAGAGAACAGGGATGCCCTTATTATCCGATGATGATCAAGAGATCACACTTATGAAAGGAAAATCTATTCTTGGGTGATTTAACATTCGCTCAGAAGATATTTGCTGAATGCTATTTAAAGAAATCTCCGCTAGGGTGCAAGCTACACTTATGCTAAAGGAGGTTCTGTCTAGGAGTCACCGTAAACATTATTGATTAACTGACATGACTAGTCAGTAAGGCCTGATGAAGATTTGTTAAACATTACATATTAACTGACATGATCAGTCAGTAAGGCCTGATGTATATTTATATAAGATATGGAACTCTGAACACTTGTATGCTGATGTTCCATTGTGATTTTCCTCAACATGAATGCCAATTTGTTATTGTACACCGTGGGTCAACAATACGCTATTGATGTCGACCTGTGTTCCTGTAACTGTACCCATTCTGTCAAGTGTATGCGTCAAATTAAACTATTGAAACGTCTACAGTGGTCTGCATAAGTAACTTCTAGATATGCATGAATGAGTGTTTGAACCTTCAGTCAACTCCACAGAACAGTCACACATTCGCGTATTGACATTTATTACAACACTCATTGTCAACACTGTATTCTTGTCAGGGCCTCATTGTGTCCCAGGACAAGGTGACATGTACACCTGACACTGTGCTCGGTTGTTTGAGTTGACTATTCAGTCCCAGTACATCTTTACAACATACACTGATAAAACACAGTATACAGCATCCAAGAATAACAGCCTTTATCATTATCTATGTGACCACAAAAAAAGGGGTTATCAATGTGGTAGGCCAGATTACCGGGTTTGACCTGCACAGTGAAGATTACCAGAAGTAACAGCTACTGATACAAGTTCGTTTCCCTGACGCCTGATACGACACGCCAGCAGTGTTAGTTTACATTTGATTGACAGTTCCTCACGTGACCTATGAAGCGATTACTGTATCTAGGTCACCGCTGTGGACATTTTTCTCCGTACAGGCATAATTACATAGAACAGACAGCGTAGCACGGCAAGTTGTTTACAAGGGAACATTTAACTGTGTTAGCGGAAGTACTATTGAACTTAGAAGTCTACACGTCAACGGTTGATCTTCTTGTGTGTTCATATTGCAGAACTGTGTAATAATTTAAAACAGAGAGCTATTATTCAATAAAGTGGCAGTTTAATTTCATTGAAAACTGAACCATATTAATGTAATACTGAGCCTTCTCTGCAGACACTTCTACAACACATTGCACTGATGATATATATATTGTATGCTATTTGTATTTATGTTACATGTTACTTGTTTGTGTTTTAAATTAGTTTATATTTCTGCGGGCCTGGATGGGAGGTGACTAGTATAAGGTATACCGAGTAACATTGGTCTTATATTAGCGTTCTATAGGGAGCAATTTTCTTGATTGAAAATTTGCTTGCAACATCTGTTGCTATTTTTGTTAGTTGTGATGAGGTGTTCTTTTCTTCGTTGTTTTTGTTAATAATTTTGTGTTCCTTAGTTTTGTTTGATCTGGTTGTATTTGTAGATCTCCCCTTTTCTGTCATTTATTTTTATACACCATTTATGTTTATACACTGTGGCGTTATTTGTCTTGTTGATTTCATTGCAGTTGTCGTCACAGATTCTGTGATTATTTTCATTGATTTCTCTATTTGACTTAGTTGATTTCTGCAATTGTTTTCATATTGTCTTTTATGCTTGTCCTTTGTTAATGTCTTTGGTTGACATATCATATGAGATAGTTGAGTACACATATGTTATAGTACAGACCAGTACTTTATTATTATTATTGTTGTACAAGGAAGTATACAAGACCTTTGTAAGGCTTGTCTCCCACAGATATTGGGATTGTGAGCTAATTAATCAAGTTCATTGAGAACTTGCTCCTGTTTATTTGGAAAGAGATTACATTTTTGTGTCAACTGATTGCTATCATTATTAGACATCATGCCTACAATGGAATACTTTATTGAGTTAGGGAAATCCTTAGGCAAGACTGGAGATAAGTTGGAGGAGTATGCTACCAGTCATTATGAAAAAGCTCAAAAATTGGAAATTGAAAAACTGAAGGCCGAGGAGAGAAAACAAAAAAGTGAGGATAGAAAAATGGAAATAGAATTTGAACAAAAGAAATTGCAGATGCAGGTTGAGGAAAAGAGATTCCAAATGGAAATGGAAAAACAAAACAAAGAGGCTGAACAAAAGAGATTAGAAAAAGAAGCTGAACAGAAAAGATTAGACAAAGAAGCTGATGCTGAACAGAAAAGATTAGACAGAGAAGCTGAACAAAAGAGATTAGAAAGAGAGGCTGAACAAAAGAGATTAGACAGAGAAGCTGAACAAAAGAGATTAGACAAAGAAGCTGAGGCTGAACAAAAGAGATTAGACAAAGAAGCTGAGGCTGAACAAAAGAGATTAGACAGGGAAGCCGAGGAGATAAAGGCAAAAAGAGAACATGAACATCAAAAAGAACTTTTAGCATTTGAGTTAGAAAAATTGAGATTGACAAATATGAGTAATGTTAATCAGTCAAATGGTAACAGTGGTAAACCCTTTACTTATAAGGTCAAGGTACCAGCGTTCAATCCTTCCAGTGACGATATTACATTCTGGCTGGATCGTTTTGAACGCTCCTGTCGAGCTCATAATGTGGATAAATCACAGTATGCTAATCAATTGTCAGAAATTTTGAAAGGTGATTCTCTGACTAGTTTAAGTTTGGTTGAAGAGTCTGACAAGGATAATTATGATGTTATTAGAGCAGCTTTATTGAAAAAATACCAGTTAACTGAGGAAGGTTACCGTATTTTGTTTAAGAAAATGGTACCTGAATAGGGGTAGAATTCTCAGAATTCATTGCAAGGACACGTCTTACATTTAATCGTTGGATTGAGTTGTCCAAAACAGAAAAGACATATGAAGCCCTTATGGACTTGTTGCTCAGGGACAAGATTATGTCTTGTGTTAATAAACCCTTCTTGGAATTCCTACATGAGCGTAAACCCAAGACACTAAAAGAAATGCAAGAATATTGTGACCAATACGTCACTGCACACCCTGACATAACTCTTAGCAACACTAAGATTAAAGAAGGTATGCCAGTTGCATCAGCAACACCATACAACCCTAATTATTCACACAAATTTCAGGGACAACAAAACAAGGTTGGAAAAAAAGGTAACCATAATAGTTATCAAAACCAAGGAAACCAATCATTTCAGGGTTCTTCTGCGAAGAACTGGAGACAAGCTGACAGCCCTCGATACAGAGGTTGTCATAATTATAGAAATTTCTGCAGAGGAAGTCAGTATAGAAACTATCCAAGTCATCCATCATGGAGACAACAAGACCATAATTATAGAGATACTCATTATAATGAATATGATAATGGTAACCATGAGAATTATGACTCAAACCCAAATAGGGGTTACAATAGAGGGAATAATAATGATTATAGAGGCAATAATAATCGAGGTAGATCCCAATACAAAAAACATAAATCTCATTATCAGGCAAACTCTGCACAGCAAGAGTCACATGAAGCCTATAAACAGAGTAAAGATAATAATGATGCTAATAATATGGCATGTTCCGCTTTTGATTTTGGGAGAGCATCTCAGTGCCCCCAATGCAAAACATTATTTGAACCAAATACGGTGTCCACTTTAAGTGGTGGCCATCCTCTTCCCGCTCTTCCTGCGTCAGTCGCGCATGATGGAAGAGGTTCTCTTGTCTTGAATAGAGGTTTAGTTGATGGTACTCTAGTCGCAGTTCTTTTCGATTCGGGGTGCACCACCATTGGAGTGAGGCAGTCACTCGTAGATCCTTCTCGTGCCACTGGAAAGGTGGTCAAATGTGTAACATTTGGCGGCACATTAGAGAAATACTCTACTGCTATCATTAGGATTGCTACTCCTTTCTTTACAGGAGATGTACACGCATGTCTTCTGCCGAATCCGATCGCTGATCTTATCATCGGTCGTATTCACGGAGTCAAAGAATGTACTCCACAACAAATTTCCGTTTGGGAAAAACAGAATATGCAAACCGCTAATGCTGTAGTCACTAGAGCTCAAGCTCTTAATGTGCCTCAATCTTCACCTACAGAAGATATTGAAGTGAATAACCAAGATGATCCCTTGGTAATTTCTCGGGACTCGTTTATAAAACAGCAAGAAGAGGATCCGACTCTAAAGAAATTCTTCACTCTTGCAACGAAAGGTGATCCGAATAAAGATTCAAAGCGTAAATCTTGGATTACAATGAAGAATGGCGTACTTGTACGTATGGTGCAAGACTCCAACAAGTCAAGTCATTCTCAGATTCTTGTGCCCAAGAATTTGAGAGTTAAAATCTTACAACACGCACACGACTCTCAGTGTGCGGGACATATGGGTTTTTCCCGTACAAAGTCAAGAGTTCTTGTGGCTTTCTTTTGGCTTTTTGTGAACAAAGACATATGGATTTATTGTCAATCTTGTATGGTATGTCAAGAAGTCAAATCCAAAGGTCCACGCCATGCTGCACCTATTCAGGCTGCAGACATTCCTATTCGACCATTTCAGAAAATGGCGATAGACATAATTGGTCCATTTAAGATCAAATCTGCTAGAGGACATCAGTTTATCTTAACGTGTGTGGACATGTGCAGAGGCTATTCTTCTGAAGAGCATTACTACTGCTGATATTGCAGATGCTCTTTGGCTTATATTTTCTCATCTGGGATTCCCCGGAGAAATATTATCAGACCATGGCACCCAACTAATATCGGATACCATGTCTCAGGTGATGTCGACTCTGCAGATAGAGAGATCTTTGAGTAGTATCTATCATCCTATGTCCAATGGGATGGTCGAACGGCTAAATAGAACACTTAAGAACTTGCTAGGGAAGATAACTGAGGATCATCCTCAAGATTGGGATAGTGTTTTACCCGCGGCCCTCTTCGCTTATAGAGAGGTCCCCAATGAACATACAGGATTTTCGCCCTTTGAACTTGTCTTTGGCACGCGACCGCGCGGCCCTGTATCTTTGCTTCATGATCTCATAACCGCTGATAATATTGATGATGACACGAAATCTTCTTATGAATATGTCATCGCGCTGAGGCAAAAGATTATCGAAGCATACAAATTGGCAACTTCTTCTTCTGAATTTGCTAAGCAGAAAGCAAGACAATTTGCCAATAAGAAAAGAACCTTACGACAACTTTGTCCTGGTGACAAAGCATTTGTTTTACTACCTTGTAGGGAAATCAGACTTCTTATTTCTTGGAAAGGTCCGTACGATATAATCTCAAAAATTTCCGATGTTGACTACATTGTCGATATTGATGGAAAGCATAAAACCTTCCACATCAATATGCTTACGGAATTCCATAAACGTCCGGATTATTTACAGCCTATTTTCCAGGCAACGGACGATTCACCAGTCCAACATGGTCATTACTCATCACTGTCTGTAATACAGGATGAGGAAACAAGTTTTTCGGATGTTAATCTTCCGCTTCCGATGATTCCTCTTCATTCTAGTGAATCATGGAAAAACGTTACTGTTTCTCCAGATTTATCTCTAGGAGAACAGCGACAAGTTTCGGCTATGTTACAAACATTTCAGGATGTCCTTACTGACATTCCTGGACAAACTCATGTCATTGAACATGACATTATTCTAACTGACCATAATCCTATTAGAGTCAGACCTTATCCTATTCCTATACATTTTCAAGCACAGGTTGAGAAGGAGTTGGATGAGATGGTAGATTTAAAAATAATTGAACCATCCACTTCTGCGTATTCTTCGCTGATGGTTATTGTTCGGAAAAAAGACAATAACATACGTCTTTGCGTTGCGTTGACTATCGCAAATTGAATCAAGTCACGAAGTTTGATGCTGAACCTATGCCTTTACTAGAAGAGCTACTTACTAGGCTTTCTAAATCTCATTTTTTCACTAAACTAGATTTGTCCAAAGGATATTGGCAAGTTCCTCTATCTGAACGCGCCAAACCTTTTACTGCTTTTTCTACACCTAGAGGCCTTTTTCAATGGAATTTCATGCCTTTCGGCCTTATGAACGCACCAGCTACATTCGTATGCATGATGCGTCGAATTCTATCTTATCGGTCAGATGTCATTGCGTACCTAGATGACATCTGTCTTTTCAGCGATACTTGGGAAGATCACTATTCGGGGTTAGTTAAATTACTATCTACTCTACGCGAGTATAACCTGACAGCGAAACCCTCTAAAGCCTGTATTGGTTTTAGCGAAATTGCTTTCTTAGGTCACTGTGTCGGTCATGGTTTCCTAAAGACAGAGGACCATAATACAAGTAAAATACTTAACATTTCTATTCCTAAGACTAAAAAGCAAGTGCGAAGTCTCTTAGGTCTCATACAATTTTATGGAAGATTCATTCCGAATCTTTCTTCGATCATGGCACCTCTTTCTTCCTTGCTAAAGAAAGGGTCTCTTAATATAGTCCATTGGACTCAAGAATGTCAATCCTCTTTGGATAAGATCAAAACTATGTTTTCTACTGCACCTATTTTAGTGTTACCTACTACAGATAAGACATTTGTTCTTCGTAGTGACGCTTCATCCACAGGGATTGGAGCGGCACTAATGCAAGAGTACTCTGGAACTCTGCATCCTTTGATGTCTGTCTTCTTCTTCTTTGATCCATAACCGCCAACCGTCAAAGCAGTCAGCGGCCATCACGCCTGGTGGCGTCTTGTAGGGCAGCAACAAATTGATTCCACTTTGCTCGGTCGGCGGCCATCCTTCGTACAGTGCCCCAACTGTGGTTCATTCTTTGCATCTCAGCTTCCACAGTTCTCTGCCAAGTTGTTTTTGGTCGGCCTCTCTTTCGCTTTCCCTCGGGGGTCCATAGCATAGCTGTTCTTGCGATGGTATCAGGGTCCCTTCTGAGGACATGGCCAACCCAACTCCAGCGTCTGCCAGCTATGATGGTGTGCATGTCCTCCTGGTTACTCTGAATAAGTAGTTCTTGGTTGCTGATGGTGTTTGGCCAAAAGATTTGGAGAATTTTCCTTAGGCAGATTGTGTGGAAGGAGGACAGTTTCGACATTTCCTTCTCTGTTACTCTCCAACATTCCGCACCATAGAGAAGCACAGAAAGTACGCAGCTCTCATACAGTCTTAATTTGGTGTTTGTGCTGTACTGGGAAGACTTCCAAATGTTGTTGAGAATAGCAAAGGCTGTTCTCGCTTTATTCATTCTGTTGTTAATGTCCTTGCTTGTTCCGCCGTCAGGTGTTACTATGCTTCCTAGGTAAGTAAATGTGTCTGTCTGTTCTAACTTCTGGTTCCTTACTGTTATTGGCTCAGGATTGCCCACATTTAGTGTCATGACCTCTGTCTTCTTCAGATTGATGTTCAGGCCAACCTGCTGGCCATACTTATTCAGTCTATCAGTTTTGTCTTGAATGTGTTGGTGTGAATGCGCGAGCATCCTTTGATGTATATTTCTCGAAAACTAAATGCCACAGAGAAGAATTACTCGGTCCTAGACCGTGAATTATTGGCTATGGTTTGGTCAATTCTTAAACTTCAAAGATTTCTTCTTGGCGCGCATTTCATTGTAGAAACAGACCAGAAAGCTCTTACAGCTGTTCAAAGTAAAAATCTGAAGAGCGTGAGATCAACGCGATACGCGATTGCTCTTCAGCCTTTTCATTTTTCGGTACGAGCTATCCGTGGGTCAGATAATGTGATCGCAGACATTCTGTCTAGATGCCCACATGATTCCACTTAACTGTTATTTTGTTATTTTTAATGTCTAACCTGACATTGATTTTTACGTGAGTATCCTATTTTCTTGTACAGAGACAAGTGTCCCTCGCCATTCAGGCAGATACTCGCCGTTTTCGGAGGTACCCATTAGAGCTGGGTCGGCTCAGGAGCCGCCAGTCCCTGGTCGTCGACACTCCTTCAAATGTCCTCGCCAGGTCTCGAGTTAATCCAGTCCAAATCCCGGTCGACGAAAAATCCTCAAATGCCGTCGCCCGGGTTTGATCCTGAATCACCCGGTCGCCAGAGCGGTGTTGTAACCACTACGCTAGCGCGGCTCCCTCACTTAACTGTTGAGTCTTGGACTTCTTAACACTTCCAACTCGTCAACAGATTTTTTTCTTTTCTATATCAGGATAGATACACATTGTAATTCGTAATGATACTACGTTCATTGATATGTATATTCACTGGTACTCGTTGATGATTTTTTTTTTTGTCAATCATGTACTTAGAATGCTTAAACTGAAATTGTTATATGCATTGTATCATTGCAAGTATAGTAGTATGCGTTGGTGACACCTCCCTGGAAACATTTATGCTTAAGAGAAATGCTTTCTCTGAGAGATCTATATTTCGACTTTGCATTAATCTGGCTTAAATAATTCCAGATATTTCTCATCTGCGCAGTATTTATGCCTTGGGAGCCTATTGTATAGTGCTCTCAGATGAAAAAAAAAATGATTTTCATTTTTTTCCCCTGGGGGGTGTGATAATCTGTTGCGCACATATTTTGGTGGCACGGATTACGCATACAAATGGAAAATGTATTTATTTGTCTGATAAAAATATATTTATCTTTGAATGCATGTCTAAAGGTCTAAAGGGACAGAACTCAGATTAGGCGATGGGTATTCATTCTGTGAGTTATCACTCCTTGTATCGTTCCTGAAAGTCGAACTCGGCGGAGGAATTTAGACTTACTTTAATCTATTCTATGTGTGGTTAGGAATAGATTGTTATTGCTTCAGAATGTCTATGGCCCGAATCTATGTGTAGTTCTTGTCTATGTAGGACGAGTATGTCCTATAGCTTGATATCTTTGTATGTTTATGTCGGACTATTTTTCTTGTACTGTACTTTAGGGGTCAGGTGCTTTTCGGCGGATGAAGATACGTTAGGGGGTTCTTCGGTGATGAAGCCTATGGCGGGAGTCATGTCGTAGACCTGCCCAAAGTTTGTGATCTCTTTTTGATTATGGGAACGAAGATAGTTTCTTCTGGGATTGTTAAATCCATGAGTTCCCTAGTGTTCATTCCATAACGCCAGGAGAAGAGCGTTTATGCTTGCTAGTGTATTCCTATGTCAAGGTAAACGTACTTTTGCTGACTTCGTTCATTCCTAGGCTTTAGATGGGCAGACGTTTACATGAATCTACCTATGTCAGTATGTCAGACCAACATATTATCTAGCAGCACTGATTATGTTTCTATACAGCAATTATGAGGACAGATTATGCTGATGCTTGTGGAAACTTTGATATTCAAGAATTGAATCTTTATTGAAGCTTTGTCGTACATCGTTAGGGTGAGCGATGTTTACAAGACGAGAAGCCATTTTAGAATGCTATTTACTGTTGATCATTTACCAGAGAACAGGGATGCCCTTATTATCCGATGATGATCAAGAGATCACACTTATGAAAGGAAAATCTATTCTTGGGTGATTTAACATTCGCTCAGAAGATATTTGCTGAATGCTATTTAAAGAAATCTCCGCTAGGGTGCAAGCTACACTTATGCTAAAGGAGGTTCTGTCTAGGAGTCACCGTAAACATTATTGATTAACTGACATGACTAGTCAGTAAGGCCTGATGAAGATTCGTTAAACATTACATATTAACTGACATGATCAGTCAGTAAGGCCTGATGTATATTTATATAAGATATGGAACTCTGAACACTTGTATGCTGATGTTCCATTGTGATTTTCCTCAACATGAATGCCAATTTGTTATTGTACACCGTGGGTCAACAATATGCTATTGATGTCGACCTGTGTTCCTGTAACTGTACCCATTCTGTCAAGTGTATGCGTCAAATTAAACTATTGAAACGTCTACAGTGGTCTGCATAAGTAACTTCTAGATACGCATGAATGAGTTTGAACCTTCAGTCAACTCTACAGAACAGTCACACATTCGCGTATTGACATTTATTACAACACTCATTGTCAACACTGTATTCTTGTCAGGGCCTCATTGTGTCCCAGGACAAGGTGACATGTACACCTGACACTGTGCTCGGTTGTTTGAGTTGACTATTCAGTCCCAGTACATCTTTACAACGTACACTGATAAAACACAGTATACAGCATCCAAGAATAACTGCCTTTATCATTATCTATGTGACCACAAAAAAAGGGGTTATCAAGAGGAGACCGACATAAATTGCCACCTCCACTGTGTAACTAACTGTGATATTAAGACAAGGAAACAGATTTTACTTAACAATGATAAAATTGACAAGTCTTCAAATACAATTTCCTTATTATTTATTTAGTATATACACTATCTACTCTTGTGCTGAAGGGTGGATTTTGAAACAATGGAATGTAATGGATTTGTAAGTTCACAAATGATTCACATATATTTATATATATTACAAGTCTTCCAATTATAGGAAACAAATTTATATCAGCTGGGCTGTTAATCACTTATAGTAAATGTATCAGCTACTTATATTTATATATATATATATATTATCAGCTATGATCTTATTATTGTCTCTTGCTACACTAACTCGCTTTCTCGTCACTGACAGTTACTTTGCTCACAATGCTGACAGAAATGGTACTAATGTGTACTCATCTCTCAAAAGTTATGTCCTTCTTAGTTTCTTGCACACAGCACCCGCTGATAGTCGTTTCGTTATCCCACCCAAGACTGAGGGGGACTAAAGAGGTAGATCCTGCGCAATCACTGTGCTCCTGCGACGTTCCAGGCAGCTGGATTGACATGACATACAACCTCAGGTTTGATGACACGAATAAAACCTGTAACAAGTAAAAATAGGGGCTAATTTCTGTCATCAAGCCCACCTATTTCTAGTGTGGGTGAAATGAGCGTGTGTCTCAGGTGTCTGCATGTAGGATGAATAACGACATGGCTCAGTATGAGTTAGCAATAGTGAGACAAGACAGGTGTCTACTTGCAAAACATTCTTTCTGATAAATTAATACATGGATACATCCAATAATATGAATTCAATACATGAATACATCCAATAATATAAATTCAATACATGAATACATCCAATAATGTAAATTCAATACATGAATACATCCCATAATATGTACACCTAGGTGTGATACAACCATTTCCTTCCCCCTATAATATACCAGGCCCTCTCTGACAAGTGCTATACTAGCTGGTAACATATATCCTAACAATATTGTTATGTTCTTATGATAGGAGTATATGAGACAAGGACTGTTTGGTTATATTTCAGTTGGTCTGAGATAATAGATTGAAGTTATAGGAGACAATAGGTTGAGTCCTAACAAGGACTGTTTTGGTTATATTTCAGTTGGTCTGAGATAATAGATTGAAGTTATAGGAGACAATAGGTTGAGTCCTAACAAGGACTGTTTTGGTTATATTTCAGTTGGTCTGAGATAATAGATTGAAGTTATATGAGACAATAGGTTGAAGCATGAGTCCTATTAGTCTTCGTCTTCATCAATCATATCAGGAAATACAATCATTATACCTAATGCCCCAAGATACAATCAGTAACCTGATACGTTCATATTGAAACAATTTATATAAAATATATACAGGTGTAGGTAGTATAAATGACACACAACCAATACAAACATTATATATCTGCTATAGGCCTATTTGCCTACAAATAGTAAATTATATTTACCCTCCAAGATTTAAACAGGCCAGGTTTTGATCCGACTATTGAAGCAGGCTGCAGGTCAATGCACTCAGGCAAGCAATAAATCAAGGTTGACAGCTTCTCCTCTTCAGTCGGTCGGTATCTGGCTTCGTGTTGGTGTTGCGTGGTTTTGCATAAAATCTCGCCCGATTATATAGGCAGGTGAAGTAACTTCTACTGCTTAAGGAAAGCGTTTGGTTGGTTCCTGGCGGAGCAAGCTGATTGGTTGTCTGCAGTTTCGTACCATGCTCCATACAGCCTAATTTTATTCTGTTTTCTCCGCCATATTGCGTGACAAGATGGCCGCAACCGACATCCGAAAAACAGGGCTTAAGTTTAATTTTATTCTGTCTCAGAGACTGGTGAACGTTGCTCGTTGATTGGTTGAAGCAAATTTGTATCTCGACATAGAATTCACAGAAAAACTCTGAATGGGGGGTACAGAGCAGGAAAACTTCACATAAGTTTGTTGAAGACCTATGCTTCATTGGGAGCTGAAGGTGTTTGTCTTTAGACAAAATACAGAAGAGGTTATTTCTGTAGGATGCTCATTTTGTTACTGGCTTTTTTATTGTGAAATACATTATTATTTACTGTTAAATATTTTTATAACAGAATCTGAAGTGAACAATGGTCTTTAGGTTATTGAATGTCAGCCTTTGATCTTTTCATTCACTTTTTCATTTATCACATTGACATTTAACTTTTTAAGGAGAATGTTTAATGTAATAATGAAAGTTGAATGTTCATAGCATGAAAAACATTCTTACCAACAAAAACATTCTTACCAACAAAAACATTCTTACCAACAAAAACATTCTTACCAACAAAAAAGTCTGTCAGAAACAGAAATGTGGTTATAAAGGAGGATTCACTGAATACCCTGAATGTTCTGAAAATCAAAGAAAGTCATTGGAAACACAGAAGATAATTAATATAGATGATGCATTGAATAGAAGGATTGAAGTAGTATGACAAGAACACCAGTGTGGAACTGATGATAAGAATCAGACAATTGCCAGTGGAACAAGAGATGACAAGAACCAGACAAGTGCCAGTGGAACAAGAGATGACAAGAATCAGACAATTGCCAGTGGAACAAGAGATGACAAGAACCAGACAAGTGCCAGTGGAACAAGAGATGACAAGAACCAGACAAGTGCCAGTGGAACAAGAGATGAGAAGAAGACACTGATGATGGATAGGACACACATTGAGGAAACCTGTTGATAGCATTACAAGGCAGTCCTGGAATCCAAAGTGTGAGAGAAGTAGAATTAGACCAAGAAACACAAGGAGAAGAGAACTGGAGACAGAAATGAAAATGATGAGGAAGACTTGGGAATACCTTAGGCTGATGGCACGTGACAGGAGAATGTTGCATGTGTTTTTCAAAGACCTATGCTCCTTGGGGAGCTGATCAGGAAAGAAGGAGGTAACTAAACAATTAATCAAGAAGTGGTAAGATGAGGTAAAGACAGTCAAAGTTGATTTTGTCATTAGAAGATAAAAATGAGAGAATATGATAAGTAGTTTTTTGTTTATTTTTGTGTACGCCCGCTATTACTCGAAGTGAAATCTCGGGTTAGTATGTCTAGCCTGAGACTGATTTTACGTGAGTATCCCTTTTTTCTTGCTCAGAGACAGGTGTCCCTCGCCATTCAGGCAGATACTTGCCGATTTCGGATGTACCCATCAGAGCTGGGTCGGCTCAGGAGCTGCCAGTCCCTGGGCGACGATACTTCTTCAAATGTTCTCACCAGGGCTCGAGTTAATCCAGTCCAAACCCCGGTTGACGAAAAATCTTCAAATGTCCTCGCTCGGGTTTGATCCTGGGTCACCCGGTCATCAGCGCAGTGGGGTAACCACTACGCTAGTGCGGCTCCCTATAATAAGTGATAATTTCAGCTTAAAAAAAATAAGTAGAGGATAACAGCAAGCAATACCTTGATAAACTAAAAACTTCAAAATTTGCTACCACATTTGATGATTTTTGTAACAATCTGAAGTGAATGATGTAATTGTAAGTTATTGGATGTCAACCAACCCAACCTAGTAACAGGTCAATTCAAATAAAAAACAGAAGAGACAAACAGCAAGCAATAGTTTGGTGAACTAACAGCTTAATATCTTGTCACGACACTTGATGATGGTGACTTCCCTGTTATTATAATTGCATGATTATTTTATCAATATTTACTTCCATGTCTAGACCGCTCAGGCCTCTTTGACACTGAGAAGATAGAACAGATGCAGGAGCCCTTGTTAGAAGCTCTCAAACACTACATGAGGTCACGCAGACCTGACCAGAAGCACACATTTGCTAACATGCTCATGAAACTCACAGATTTACGCAGCATTAGTGTAAGAGGTCAGTGATCTAATTTTTACTATCCATTATTTGTGCAGTAATAACAAATAATGAAATAGATGAATGATAGGCACTTGCCAGAAAGGAAAACAAGAAGTTTGTGGAAATTAGACAATAGAAAAGTAACAGCAGTAATAATCAGTCTGTGAATTTAATCTAGATCCATTAGAGTAGCATAACACCCTTTGTTATTGTTGATCAGAATTGACATCATTACACTCCAGGCAAACCCATAAATGCTCAGCCTCCCTCAGCAAATGCTGAAAGCTATGAATGCTAATTGTTCCTGGAGCATCCTCTCATAAGTCGATCATTGCTAGTCTTACAATTTATGTCACATTAAAACGGTCTTAGCCTTGTTGGTTCATTGATTGCAGTGTTGTTCTCTAATTCTACTTATTATCTCTCCCAAATCCCTACTATGGGTGCTGTTGTAGTCTCTCACCCTCCTCCTACTCTGAGAGTGACCTTTGTCATGCCACAGGACCAGCTAAGCACTATAAAAGTACATTATGGGGGCACACAATCTCTTTTACAATGCAAATCACAAGTATGGAATATAAAAAGTAAATTGCCCAGACATTTTTAAAGACTCTGTAACTTACACAACCTTTGTTTTCACAACTATCATCACACTTTAGCTTCCCATGAATCAAATCCTTCAACAAACTTATGCCAAGTCTTCCTGTCACGTGTCATCAACAAACTTATGCCAAGTCTTCCTGTCACATGTCATCAACAAACTTATGCCAAGTCTTCCTGTCACATGTCATCAACAAACTTATGCCAAGTCTTTCTGTCACGTGTCATCAACAAACTTATGCCAAGTCTTCCTGTCACGTGTCATCAACAAACTTATGCCAAGTCTTCCTGTCACGTATCATCAACAAACTTATGCCAAGTCTTCCTGTCACATGTCATCAACAAACTTATGCCAAGTCTTCCTGTCACATGTCATCAACAAACTTATGCCAAGTCTTCCTGTCACGTGTCATCAACAAACTTATGCCAAGTCTTCCTGTCACATGTCATCAACAAACTTATGCCAAGTCTTCCTGTCATGTGTCATCAACAAACTTATGCCAAGTCTTCCTGTCATGTGTCATCAACAAACTTATGCCAAGTCTTCCTGTCATGTGTCATCAACAAACTTATGCCAAGTCTTCCTGTCACATGTCATCAACAAACTTATGCCAAGTCTTCCTGTCACATGTCATCAACAAACTTATGCCAAGTCTTCCTGTCACGTGTCATCAACAAACTTATGCCAAGTCTTCCTGTCATGTGTCATCAACAAACTTATGCCAAGTCTTCCTGTCACGTGTCATCAACAAACGTCTGCCAAGTCTTCCTGTTCCATACCATCAGCTCCAGGTCTTTCCATACCTTCTTCATTCTTTTCATTTTTGTCATCAGTTTTCTTCTCCATGTCTTCATTGGTCTCCATCTAGCTCTCTGTCCCTGTGGATTACAAAACAATACTGCCTTGTGATGTTATCAACAGTTTTCCTCCTAGAAAATAAGAATACAACAAGCAAGATGAGCTTTTATTGCATTGGGAAACATAAGGTCAGGTACAACACAAAAATCAGAATCTTCACATCAGATGTCAAGTTAGTTTTACTGTATGCTCCTCAAACACAGTGAACAACAAAAACAACAACCAAAAAGCTAAAGACTTTCATAAACTGGTGCTTGCAGAGAATAGAAGGATTGAAGTGGTATGACAAGATCACTAATGTGGAACTGATGACAAGAACCAGACAATTGCAAATGGAACAAGAGATGAGAGTTAGGAACACATTGAGAAAACCTCTTGATAGCATTACAAGGCAGTCCTTGTAATGGAACCCCAGGCATAAGAGAGATAGAGGAAGACCAAATATCACATGAAAAAGGTAACTGGAGATAGACATGAAAGGAATGAGAAAGATGTGGAGCGACCTTGAGCTGATGGCACAGGACAGGATGACTTGGCATAAGATTATTGAAGGCCTATGCTCCTCACGGAGCTGAAGGATTATGAATGAGTTAATAAATGAACACTCTTGGGGGTGGGGCCCACTTCAGTCATGACTCCCAACAGAGAAGCTCAGACTCTTCACTCCCCTTTGGCAATAATAATGGGACTACCATTACCTTTAGTACATGCACAAACAAGGGCCATAATACTTGGTATGATTTTAGTTATGATGACAAACTATAAATAAAACCAATTAGTCAATGATTGTCTGCAGATTCACTTCGATTACGGAAACAACGGAGCTGAAAAAGTGTTGAACTTAAGACTGGAAAGATATGCTCATTTACCTCCCATAGTTGTTGAAATGCTTGAGCGAGTGGAAAATGTTCATCTGCCATGACACAGTTGGTCAGACTGTATTATCTATCCAAGTGACACTGTGCTAATGTGGTCTGCCTGATAAAATACCTGACAGAATGTCTCTTGACGTTTTTAACAGAGACAACATGGAAAAAAAAGAATCAGAAACACCAACTACGATTCATCTATTTTAGTTAATTGTTTTTTATTCAGAAGTCTCGGGGTTTCCTCTTTATTTATATTTGCAGTAAAGAATGACTGGCTGAAAATGATTTGACTGTGTTTGATTTTTCAGAATCCAATACAGATAGTATATTTGGTAAATGTTTGTTCTCAGGTTTTGACAAACCTAAAAATGTGAGTTTACCTGATTTTTGTATGAGATTTCTAGAAGTAGATTGATAAATATAGTAAGTTGATTAAAATATAAGGATGTGGAACTCAGTGTGTGACTAGACTTTGCTAGCTGTGAGTGAATGTGAAAATTCTAAGCATTATTTGTAACTGCTGACACTGTAATGCTATTTGGCCATGTAATGCTAAGTTATCCAAAATTGTGCTTTAGATTTGTGTATCAGGTATTGCCTAATTGAGGTTTCATTATTTAAGAAGATGGGTGCAATGCTGTTTAATTGGATCTATTGGTTACTAGAATCCTGGATGTACTAATTGTATCATGTTTTATTAATACAGCCACATGAAAGTAAATATTTTTATTCAGAATATCTTGTACATAGTATGTGACTTTTAATTTTTAAGCCATGAATATAATATTTTATTTTAATCTTAACTTGAATTAGTACACTGAAATTTTGATCATTTGAAGTTATGGCTGACCCTACATTATGCATTTTGACTTTTGCTCTCGGTCAGCCTAAACCAAAATGAGACATATGCTAATAGTTTGTTGTATGTATATATTTTGTGTAGTTTATGTTAGAAGCATGACTAAATGTCCCCGGTGTCTGCAAGTGGCCATGCTTAATAAGTGCAATCAGACGTGATCTGTGTCTATTAAGTGGACATGTCATTATGAACTCCATGAGGCTTCCGCTAAGTTGCCTTCTTGGACTGCCAAGGATGTTAGGGTAGCCAGGTACTGTTTTGTATGGGATACATTTTGTTTGAGGGATAAAAAAATAAGTTCCCTGTGAACATTCAACGAGATGTCCAATACACAGTACTTTAAAGTTTGTGAGGGAAATTGCACAATCGGTTCACTTGCAAACAGTGATATTTGGTATGAAATACTGTTGACTGCTTCATGGCAATGTGGCAAGTGACATCATTATGTAATTTTCACTCTTATGCGGTAAGAGCAAAATTACTTCTTGTGAAGAAGGAAAATAAGCACAAAGTATAGAAATGGCAAGTGAAGCTACAGTACTTAGAGATCGCCACACTAAACTCGCACATCTTGCATGATTCAGGGAGAACAAAAGCTTCTTTGCTGATTGATGTGTAGGCAAAGATTTTTTGGAAATTTTAAAATATTCAGAAAAGTAGATTGTAGACCCATATGTTGTTTACTCAGCCTGGACTCTGGCAAAACAGCTTGATAACCATGGTTTTGTCGATGATTTTACTCTCCTATTCCATCAAAGTGAGAATGCTGGATAATAAGTCACAGCAACTGCGTCTGAAAATCCACAGAGAAAAGACAAAGATTATGAGAATTAATGTGACAGATGATAGCTGATTACACTTAGAGAAATACCTTAGCAAGATATGGATTCATTCATTCATGTTGGCAGCAACATAGACAAAATCAAAGAAATGGACAGTGACATAAAAATAAGAATACAAAAGTCAAGACGGGCTTTCACTGCATTGGAAATTATATTGATATGAAAAGTAATAAACCAAATATAAAAATAAAGATCTTGAACTCAAAAGTCAAGGTTTGTCCTATTTATGTGTCAATGAAATTAAAATAATAGCCCCTTCAGTTCTAACTAACTATGGGAATGCGCCCCTGCCCTCAGCTGCTTTTTTTCCCTGGTGTTCCCTTTGACATTTTCTTTTCTCTTTTGCTTGTTGTGAGAGCTTCTTTTTGCTCAATCTGAGATGGCACCATTGAGAGCATCACCACATCTTTGAACCTCAGCTGCAGCCGTCATACTGTTCTCTTGCCATCTGCCAGTTGCCCATAGATGATATCTTTCGGGATGCGACCATGTGGCTAACATGGCCAAGCCAGCGTAGTCTGTGCTGTCTAAACAGTGTATACATGCTTTGAAGGCCAGCCCACGACAACACTTTGACATTTGTCACTTTGTCCTTCCACAAAATAATAAGAATGTCGTGTAGACACTATAGATAGAAAGTGTTGAGCCTTCTTTCTTGCATAGCACAGGTTGTCCATGTCTTGCTGACATATAGAAGTGTGCTAGTGATGCAGACATTATATACTGCAACTTTGGTCTTCATTGTGAGTTTGAAGTTTCCCCAAACATGTTTTGTGAGGCGGGCAATGGTGGCTGCAGCTTTGCCAATGCAGCTATCAATTCTGTGTCCAGTGAGAGTTTGTTGTTGATGGTAGACCCCAGGAATGTGGAGTGGTGCACCACTGCCAGTTTATATTTATCGATAGTGATAACTGATGCAGCATCCACATACTGGCCCATCACATTTGTTTTCTTTATACTTATTGTGAGGCCAAAGTTCTTGCCTGCTTGGATGAAGTGATTCATCAAGCTCTGAAGCTCCTGTTGGCTTTGAGTGACGACTGCAGATCATCAGTGAATAACAAGTCTCTGATAGTGACCCATCTGATTTTTCTTTTTTGCCTTCAGCCATGCAAGGTTAAACAGTCGGCCATCTGACCTAGTGTAAAGGCATATTCCTTCAGCTGCATCTCTGACTGCATGTTTCAAGAGCAAGGCAAAGAAGATCCTGAAGAGGGTTGGATCTAGGAGGCAGCCTTGTATGATGCCACTCTGTATGTCAAAGGGCTGTAATGTGCTTCCAGCATATTGGACTGCTCCCTTCATGTCTTCATTGAATAACTTTATCATTTCCAGCAATTTAGCAGGGCAGCCTATTTTCAGGAGGATTTTGAAATCCCTACTAACCAGGTCAAATGCTTTTGTGAGGTCTATAAAGGTGATATATAAAGGCCTTTTCTGCTCTCTTGATTTTCCTGAAGTTGGTGGAGAGAAAAGACATCTGTTGTTGATCTACCAGCTCCGAATCCACACTGCAACTGTGGATAAATGTGCTCAGCTAACTTGTATAGTTGCATTAAGATGACTCTGGTGAAAACCTTACCAACAATCCTAAGAGCGGAATTACTTCTGAAATTATTGCAGGTACTTCTGTTTCCTTTTTTTTCATATAGTGTTACAATCTTGGCATCTCGCATGTCTTGAGGGATAGTTACCTCTTCCTAGCACTGGCACAACACCATATGCAGGGGATGTAATAGTGTGCTCTTACAGCATTTGATTAAATCAGGAGGAATCCCATCACTGCCTGGTGCTTTTCCAGGGGACGGTATTTTCTCTAGCGTAAAGCTCAGAGCTGTGCCCAACCCACCTCTATATCTGTTCACCTTTCAGTGAAATATACAATATAAAAATAATTACATCCACGAAGTTACAGAATTCCATGAATTAATGATTGTACAAGAATAGAAGGAAGGATAAAAATACATTGGCAGAATCAACAATGTGCAATTGTTGAAAGAGGGCCAGACAAGTTCCAGTGGAAGAAAAGGTGAAGACAAGACATTGTTACTGCATAGGACACAAATTGAGGAATTATACTGATAGCATTTCAAGGCAGTTCTGACAACAGAGAAGATTAAAGAAAAAGGTGATGAGACGATACTAGAGATTGACAACTTTGCATGGAAAGCAGTCAGAAACAAAATTGATAAATGGCATTGGGACTAGGCAGTTGAGGAGAGACATGATCACCTATGCCACCTGGTACAGTACTTGCAGAAGAAGAAGCAGGATACATTTTCTTTTGTGTATCAAATTCTCTTACTTACATACTTAGTCGTTCCCCTTCTACCGTGAGGTGTAGAGGTTTGGAAGAGAGAGCGCCAGACTATCCTATCAGCTGTCTTCCTCCTGGCCTGTTTCCATTCTAGTCCTCGGTCCTTCAAAGATTGTCTAATGTTGTCCTCCCAGCGGACTCTGGGTCATCCTGGGGGTCTGGATCCCTGGCTCTTTGTTTCCCATGCTTTCGTGGTAGCCGATCTTCTCCCATTCTGCAGACATGGCCAAACCATCTTAGTTGGGACTGTTCTACTTGGGTCTGCAGGGGGTGGGGTTTTAGCCTTGGCGTATCGTCTGGTTGCTGACCATGTCTCTTCTTGTTACTTCAACCACCTTCCTCAGATACCTCATTTCTGAGGTTTGGATCTGGCTTTTATGGGTTGTAGTCACTGCCCATGACTCGCATCCTATGTCAAGACTGGGACATAGGTGGAGCGGTATATAGCCATCTTTGTTTTCTTACCAACCTCTCTCTTGCTGAGGAATCCTCGATTTATGGCCTGAAAAAGTCTCCCAGCTACTGCTTTTCGAGTGGCCAACTCTTCTTTGATGCCTCCCTTTCAGTCTACAATAGCTTCGAGATATTTAAAGTGGTCGACCTGCTCCAGGACCTGTTCTCCCAGCTTAATCTGATGTCTTCTTTCTTCTCGTGATATCACCATGGATTTTGTTTTAGAGCTGCTTATGACCATCCCTCTCTTCTCCAGCTCTTCCTTCCAGACTTGCAGGTTGGATTGGAGATGTGCCTCTGATTTTCATATTCTCTTGGACAAAAACATAGGAAATGTTACATACAACTAATTTGTTTGAATCACTAA
Organism: Oreohelix idahoensis; assembly: GCA_024509875.1. Taxonomy (NCBI): domain Eukaryota; kingdom Metazoa; phylum Mollusca; class Gastropoda; order Stylommatophora; family Oreohelicidae; genus Oreohelix; species Oreohelix idahoensis. The sequence goes on along the minus strand of JAMPIV010005186.1, from coordinate 252,693 downwards.
CTTCAGGGGCATATTTATGATCATTATTTAGCTTTCAGCCCTTCAAGGTGCATAAACCTTCCACAAACACATACAAGGTCCTACATAGACCTTCCACAAACATGTACAAAGTCCTGCATAGACCTTCCACAAACACATACAAATTCCTACGTAGATCTTCCACAAACACATACAAAGTCCTACATAGACCTTCCACAAACACATACAAAGTCCTACATAGATCTTCCACAAACACAAAGTCCTACATAGACCTTCCAAAAAAACATACAAAGTCCTGCATAGACCTTCCATAAACACAAAGTCCTCGTGCCCCATTCAATCAGGTCAAGGTCTTTCAGTTTATTCCTTGTTTCTTTCATTCCTGTATCCAGTTCTCCTCCCCCCTTTTTTTTCAGGTCTCCCAGCAGGTTTCCTCAGAGTGTATTCTATCCATCGCCAGCATCATCTTATTTCTTGTTCCCCACGCACTTGTTTAGTTCCTGTATCAGAACCACATTGATGATCTTGTCATGCCACTTCAACCCTGTATCAGAACCACATTGATGATCTTGTCATACCACTTCAACCCTGTATCAGAACCACATTGATGATCTTGTCATACCACTTCAACCCTATATCAGAACCACATTGATGATCTTGTCATGCCACTTCAACCCTGTATCAGAACCACATTGATGATCTTGTCATACCACTTCAACCCTGTATCAGAACCACATTGATGATCTTGTCATACCACTTCAACCCTATATCAGAACCACATTGATGATCTTGTCATGCCACTTCAACCCTGTATCAGAACCACATTGATGATCTTGTCATACCACTTCAACCCTGTATCAGAACCACATTGATGATCTTGTCATACCACTTCAACCCTATATCAGAACCACATTGATGATCTTGTCATGCCACTTCAACTCTGTATCAGAACCACATTGATGATCTTGTCATGCCACTTCAACCCTATATCAGAACCACATTGATGATCTTGTCATGCCACTTCAACCCTGTATCAGAACCACATTGATGATCTTGCCATGCCACTTCAACCCTGTATCAGAACCACATTGATGATCTTGTCATACCACTTCAACCCTGTATCAGAACCACATTGATGATCTTGTCATACCACTTCAACCCTGTATCAGAACCACATTGATGATCTTGTCATACCACTTCAACCCTGTATCAGAACCACATTGATGATCTTGTCATGCCACTTCAACCCTGTATCAGAACCACATTGATGATCTTGCCATGCCACTTCAACCCTGTATCAGAACCACATTGATGATCTTGCCATACCACTTCAACCCTGTATCAGAACCACATTGATGATCTTGTCATACCACTTCAACCCTGTATCAGAACCACATTGATGATCTTGTCATACCACATTGATGATCTTGTCATACCACTTCAACCCTGTATCAGAACCACATTGATGATCTTGTCATACCACTTCAACCCTGTATCAGAACCACATTGATGATCTTGTCATACCACTTCAACCCTGTATCAGAACCACATTGATGATCTTGTCATACCACATTGATGATCTTGTCATACCACTTCAACCCTGTATCAGAACCACATTGATGATCTTGTCATACCACTTCAACCCTGTATCAGAACCACATTGATGATCTTGTCATACCACTTCAACCCTGTATCAGAACCACATTGATGATCTTGTCATACCACTTCAACCCTGTATCAGAACCACATTGATGATCTTGTCATACCACTTCAACCCTGTATCAGAACCACATTGATGATCTTGTCATACCACCTCAACCCTGTATCAGAACCACATTGATGATCTTGTCATACCACATTGATGATCTTGTCATACCACTTCAACCCTGTATCAGAACCACATTGATGATCTTGTCATACCACATTGATGATCTTGTCATACCACTTCAACCCTGTATCAGAACCACATTGATGATCTTGTCATACCACTTCAACCCTGTATCAGAACCACATTGATGATCTTGTCATACCACATTGATGATCTTGTCATACCACTTCAACCCTGTATCAGAACCACATTGATAATCTTGTCATGCCACTTCAACTCTGTATCAGAACCACATTGATAATCTTGTCATACCACTTCAACCCTGTATCAGAACCACATTGATGATCTTGTCATACCACTTCAACCCTGTATCAGAACCACATTGATGATCTTGTCATACCACTTCAACCCTGTATCAGAACCACATTGATGATCTTGTCATACCACCTCAACCCTGTATCAGAACCACATTGATGATCTTGTCATACCACTTCAACCTTTTATTCTACTCAAGCACCTATTTATGAAAGTCTGTAGCTTCTTGGTTATTGTCTTTGTTGTTCTCCATGTTTCACAGCCATACAATAGGACTGACTTGACATTTGAGTTGAAGATTATGATTTTTGTATTGGACTTGATTTCTTTGTATCTCCATTTGAAGCAAGAGTTTCCTATTCATCCCACTGACACTTTTCTTGGCTGTGTGACTTGTGTTATATGACTGTTAAAAATATATATGAATGAATTTTTTTTACAATCATTGTCTTGTTATTATCTTTGAACTTTGAGGTGGCAACATGTTTATAAAATCATTTTGAACTGCAACAATTTCCTTTTTATGTTATTACAAACACTCAGGTATGAAAGTTGTAAAAACTTTCATATGTTAATATTATCAGGTATGAAAACTATAAAAGCTTTTTTATGTTAATACAGGATTTCAGGCATGATAGTGTAAAAGCTAGTGTTAATACAATCTTTCAAAAATGAATTATAAAAGCTTTCATATGGTAATATAGACTTTCATGTATGAAAGAGTGAAAGCTTTCACATGTTAATAGACTTTCAGGTTTGAAAGTTGTACAGGCTTTCATATTCAGGCATCAAAGTGTAAAAGCTTTCACGTGTTAATACAGACCATCGGGTTTGCAAGTTGTAAAAGCTTTCATATGTTAATATAGACTTTCAGATATGAAAGTGTGAAAGCTTTCACATGTTAAAACGAAATTTCAGGTATGAAAGAAGTGCAGTCATTTTTAAGATACTGGAGAAATTGAAATACTTGGTAGTTCACAAGTGTTAGACAATCTATGTTTTACATCACTGAAATGACTTTTACCAAATTGTTTGCGCACAAGAATATGTAGATGCAAATGTGCAGCAGTTTGATTAATCCTGTCATACAGATTCATATTATTCATAATCATATGCTCATACAATTAAAAATCACAACATTCACAATATTGAAAGTCATACAATCATATTATTGAATGTCAGGTATTCACATAACTGTATCATACATTAAAATTATTGACAGCAATAGAATCACACTATTGGAAGTGTTATGTTCACATATGATGAAAGCCATAACTTCACTGAAAGAGATACCAACACACTGTTGAAAGTTATTTATTCACATTATCAAACATCTTACATTATTATTGAAAGTCATGTATTCATGTTATGGAAAGTTGTGCACTTCACATTAATGAAAGTCATAATAATAGTTATACTATTAGCCCCTTCAGTCATAACTGACTATGGGAATGTGCTCTTGAGGTGACAGCCCTCAACTGCTTATTTTCCTGGTTTTCCTTTTGACGTTTTCTCCTCCCTTCTGCTTGCATGGAGAGTTTCTTTTTGCCCAATCTGAGGTGGCCATAGAGAGAGTAGCCACTTTCTGTGATCGGTAGCTTCATCCTCCCAGGTTACTGGATTGTCCAGTGCCCTCATGCCTCTCTTACACACATCTTTGAACCTCAGCTGCGGTCGCTCAACTATTCTTTTGCCATCTGCCAGTTGTCCATAGAAGATATCTTTCTGGATGCGACCATCTTCATGTGGCAGACATAACCAAGCCAGTGTAGTCTGCGCTGTCTAAGCAGTGTATACATGCTGAAGGCCAGTACGTGACAACACCTCAACATTTGTCACTTTATCCTTCCACAATATACCGGGGATGTGGCATAGACACTGTAGATGGAAAGTATTGAGCCTTCTTTCTTGCTTAGCATAGGTTGTCCATGTCTCACTGCCATATAATACCAGTGTGCTGGTAATGCAGGCATTATATGTACCGCAGCTTTGGTCTTTGTTGTGAGTGGAGTTTCCCCAAACACGCATTGTGAGGCGGGCAATGGTGACTGCAGCTTTGCTAATGGGACTGTCAATTTCTGTGTCCAGAGAGAGTTTGTCATTGATGGTAGACCCCCAAGTATGTGAAGTGGTGCACCACTGCCAGTTCATAGTTATCGATAGTGATAACGTGCAGCATCCACATCCTGACCCAGCACATTTGTTTTCTTTAGACTTATTGTGAGCCAAAGTCTTTGCATGCTTGAGTGAAGCGATTCATCAAGCTCTGAAGCTCCTGTTGACTTTGAGTGACGATTGTAGCATCATCAGCGAATAACAAGTCTCTGATAGTGACCCTTCTGATTTTTGTTTTTGCCTTCAGCCTTGCGAGGTTAAACAGTTGGCCATCTGGCCTAGTGTGAAGATATATTCCTTCAGTTGCATCTCTGAATGCATGTTTAAAGAGCAAGCCAAAGAAGATCCCGAAGAGGGTTGGGGGGCCAGGACGCAGCCTTGTTTAACAGCAGTGCGTATGTCAAAGGGTTGTGATGTGCTTCCAGCATATTGGACTGTTTCCTTCATGGAATGACTTTATCATTTCCAGCAGTTTAGTGTGGCAGCCTATTTTCAGGAGGATTATGAAGAGTTCATCCCTCTTAACCAGGTCAAATGCCTTTGTGAGGTCTATAAAGGTGATATATAAAGACTTTTTCTGCTCTTTTGATTTTTCCTTAAGTTGGCAGAGAGAAAAGATCATGTCTTTTGTTGATCTACCAGCTAGGAATCCATCTTGCGACTCTGGATACATGTGCTCAGCTAACTTGTGTAGTTGGGAGCTGCGGTAGCATAGTGGTTAGTGCACTGGCTTCCTAGCTCAGTGGTCTATGGTTCGATCCCCAGATGAGGTGGGATTTTTTAAAGGCCGCAAATGGCTCCTGGGTCGACCCAGCCCCAATTGGGTACCAGAGCAACTTCTGGGAAGGTTAAGGCGGCCGGCGTGATGCTGACCACATCACACCTACTGTGCCGATGGTCAAGAAAATATGGACCTAACACCATATTCCCAATATGCCTCAATGGGCGTGTAACGGGATCCTTTACCTTTTGGAATAGTTGTCTCTTCCCAGCACCAACACATCACCATATGTAGGGAATGTAACAGTGTGCTCTTACAGCATTTGATTAAATCGGAAGGAATCCCATTACTATCAAGGTGCTTGGCCAGAGGCCATGCTATCAAAGGCATTGCTGAGTACTTCAAATGTTGGTTCAACATCCAGCTCCTCCTTAGTTGGCAGGCATTTGACATCGTTAAGGGCTGCAGGTATGATGGTATTTTCTCTAGTATAAAACTCAGAATAGTGCTCGACCCATCTCTCCATCTGTTTACCCATAACCATTAGTTTCTCCCACTGATGGTTCTTAGCAGTGCCGTCTTACTTTTTTGGGGACCAAGGGCTTTCTTTATACCATCGTACATTAGTCTAGTGTTGCCTGTTTACGCAGTGAAAGTCATATATTCACATAATTGAAGGAGTACATTAACAGTATTGAGATATATTCACATCTTGAAAGTCATGTATTTACATAATGAAAGGCATGCATTAACATTACTGAAAGTCATGTATTTACATTAAAGTAAGTCATGTTTTAAACATATAATCAGACGACATAATTTAATATTATTGAAAGTTGTGCGCTCACATTAATGAAAGCCTCGTATTCACATTATTGAAAGTGTTTAATTTATCATCATCATCCCTTAGCTTCGTAGAGCTTATACCTGAAATCTGTGAATTCTACCAAGCCCTCCCATCCTGTGCCATCTGTTCATGCTGTTTCTATATCTTCTCTTTATTTTTTAAAATCTATTTTCAGTTCTCTTCTGTGTGTTTTTTTAAGGTCCTCCTTTCTTTTACCATTGGGATTTTAGAACAAGAACTGCCTTGTAATGCTGTCAGATGGTCTTCTAACTGTGTGTCCTATTCAATGCCAACATCTTTCCCTCACTTTGTTTCACTGTATTTGTCTGTGTTTTTTTTTTCCATCAGTTCTACATCTCTGATCTTGTCATACCTGTTGTGTAATTTATATCCTACAATAAATTCTGATTTAAATAGTATGATTTACCACAGTTTTAAATCATAGTGATTCGTTTCATTCATTGAGACTTTTCTTCAATGTTTTATTTGAAAAATTTATTAAAAAGTTGGGTTTCATTTTCTTCTGCTTTTAAATATCAAAGTTGAGGGTGTGCTTTTTTGTTACTACATATTGTATTTTCAATGAAATGATAATATAAAGTGGCATTACAATGATTGGTTTCTGTATCATTAATACTACATTACAACAACTTTAAATTGTTAACATTACTTTTTTTTTTTTTCAGACACATGTTCATGTTTGCTACTTTACAGTAATATTTTACAAACAAAAAATATTAGTTATAACAAAATTTGGCCTTCTGACAAACCTCCTCTGCTGTAATATTTTTATTCTTCCTGTTTGGATTATTATTTGTATTATTAATTATATTAACTGTGTAATGTTATCATTCATTAACACGTTATAAAAGTTAGAGCATTTTTGCAACTTTATACAGGTCTATAATCACCCAAAAACTTAAATATTCTGAAAATTGAAAGTTTCTTGGGCTTCTTTTTTTCTCATAATTTGGGCAATTTCTGACTATTTTGGGTGACTTTGGACTAATTTGAAACACATTTTGGGCAACTCTGGGCTATTGTCAAACACATTAAGGGTGACTTTGGGCTATTTTCTAACACAATTTGGGCGACTTTGGGCTATTTTTCAAATGCGATTTGGGACACATCTGAAAACCAAAAAAATCGGATTTCCAAAACAAAGCTGTCCCCAAGGATTTGGGATAAAGGAATTCAGACGTGTCATCAGTGTCAGTTTCAGTGTCAGTGAACTTGATGTTCGTAAATGAACACTGGAATGTTTTACCCTGAATATGTCTTTATTCAAAGCTATGTTTTTCTTTCTCGGCCTTGATATATAATTTTAACTGGTAAAGTGCATGGTGGTTTTCCTATATTTGACGCAAGGAATATACTGTCCCCTTGAGATTTTATATACAGTTGACATTCGAAAATCCGGCAACCTCCGGACCTGAGGAGTGCCGGATTGTTGAAAATGCCAGATTTTTTTGGGTTATATATGCTGTATATATTTAACAGAAAATGACTACCTGTACAGTCCTTTAAAGAAAGAAAATTAAATGTTTACGTTTTACACCACTTCTTTTATTTGCTGAATCCATAATGGGGCTATACAGCAGCAAATAAATGATAAAATGAGAAGGAATGAGCAGGAATGCCTGTTAACACGTGCAAGCAAGACCCAAACAGCTGCATCAAAACATAAACGGCTCCAGAAAACAGTGGCGCGCCAACGCGGTAAATTAAAAAATGCGCTCCGAAATCCATTCCGGAAAACTGAAGGAACCGGATTATCGATGGCCGGATTTTTGAATGTCAACTGTAGTATTAAAGTTTCAGAGTTGGTTCTTTTCAAGTTTATCAGAAGTATGGTGATGTACATCGTTGAAAAGGAAACTATGAAGCTCAACAAAAGAACAAGTGGTAATCTTCAGACTCCACACTGGCCACAACAGATTGAGATACCATCTATTCAACAAGCTAAAGATAGGAACTACCGATCAGTGTAACTGTGGCACTGATAAAATGACTGCTGAACATCTGCTTCAAAGTTGCCCCTTTTATGCGGTACAGAGAAAGTGCATATGGCCGACGCCAGCTCCTTTCGTGGAAAAGCTTTACGGGGATTCAAATAGCCTCAAACTGACTACCGCTTTCTTTGAGAACATTCAAGTGGATGTCTGAGAGTGTACGAAGAAGAAGCAGAAGAAAAGGAAACTAAATGAAAATTAATAAATCTTAAAACTGGGACAAAATGAAACAAAAACTTAGTTCAAATACTGCGGACCCAAAATCTAGCCTCTAATCATGAATGCCTAAGAAAATCAGCCTTGAGCGCTGGTCTCTCATCAGTTAAGAGGTAAAGAAACATAGTCCAGTGTCTCAATTTATTCTGCCTGGCTACTGCACTAGAAACAAAGCCTGGATTGTTCAGTAACATTTGCTCCTTCAAATCTGTTTTACACTATCTGTCACTGCATTTTTTTGTCACCTAAAGCATGGGAACTGCTGATGTTTTATTTCTTGCTAGCAATGAACACATAACAGACTGTATTTTAGATTGTTATATTAATTACTAGTTATGAATACATCAAGAAACAATAGTTCACAGTGTTATATTTCTTGTTAGCAATGAATACATAACAAACTGTAGTTCAAAAGGCTGTATTTCTTGCTAGCAGTGAATACATCAACAATCAGAATGTTGTAGGCCTATTTATTGCTGGTAATGAATGCGTCAAAATACCATAACTCAGAATGTTGTATTTCTTGCTTTCTGTGGATACATCAACAAAATATAAATCAGAATATTGTTTATTGCTAAAATATAATAGATTAACAAACTGTGGTTCATGATATAGTATTATTTACTACTAATGAATAAATTAACAAACTCGAGTTTGGAATGTTGTATATCTTACTAGTAATGAATACATCAGCAAACTATAAATTCAGAAAGTATGTTGAAACATTTTTGTTAAAAGTGCAATTAACATTTAATTACAACAGGTAATATAAACACTGCAAGTTATAGATTTGGTCTTGTCTTAATTAGTCATTTTTAATATTTGTGACATGCCAGTTCTTAGATAACAGGAGATCCCAGAATGTCTTATACCAGCTGTTGATAAGGTCCACAGAAAGCAGATAAAGGTTGTAGGGATAAGAGACGTTTTCAAGACAATGCTGGTCTGGAGGTAACTCAGAATAAGAGAATATCATGATAGAAGGTGGATTGATGGGGCAGTGAACCCACTAGAAAGGATGCCATGCTAAAAAAAAACAGGACCTCATGCCAGTCTTATAAATATACTGGTCACAAAAAGTAGGGGATATTGAATTTAAAAGTTATCCAAAGACAACATATTTCAAATTAGTTTATTTATTCCTTCGTACAAGTAAACTTGAGCATCATAACAAGACATTTGCGGTATAAGAAGTGTTATGGCTTTACTCACATGATTTTAGTCGCACTGGCAACCAAGGCGGGGTAGGTACTTCATTTTCACAAAAATATTCCAATATTTCTAAAAACGTGTAGGGCCCCCGTTTGCCACTAAACATGCATTGCAACGACGTCTCATACTGCAAATAAGCCTTCTGATGTTGTCTTGAGGAATTCTCTGCCACTCCTGCTGAAGGGCCTGGGCTAACTGCTGAAGAGTCTATGGAGCGGCTGGACGTTGTTGGACACGTCTATTCAGGAGGTCCCACAAATGCTCAATAGGAGACAGGTCGGGGGACATCGGCAGCCACGGTAACGTTCGGATATGCTGCATCTGAAGGTGATCTTGAACGACGCGAGCACGGTGAGGACGTGCATTGTCATCCTGGAAGATGAAATCTGGTCCGTGCCGTTGAGCAAATGGCACAACAATAGGCTCGATGATGTTGTCACGGTAGTAGAGCCCTGTGATATTGACCTGGCATATGTGAAGGTCGGTCCTGTCATTCATACAGATGCCTGCCCACACCATTACACTGCCACCTCCATAACGGTTGTGTGCAACAGTTGCAGGAGGCTGGTAACGCTCACCTCGCCGTCGCCAGACACGTAATCAACGATCATGAAAATCCAAAACGAAACAGGACTCATCAGAAAACATCACTGATGCCCACTGTTGATTGGTCCACCGATGATGACGTTGGCACCAATCCATTCTTGCTTGCCTGTGTTGTGGTGACATGGGCAAAGCTACAAACGGTCTGCGTGAGGCCAGTTGCACTTGGTGCAAACGGTTTCGTACTGTCTGAGTTGAGACCCGGATCCCAGTGGTCTGTTGAAGGTGTTGCTGAAGTTGAGTAGCATTTAGAGTCCGAGTTCTGATGGCCTGAGTAACAAGAAGTTGATCTTGGCGGCGTGTAGTGACTCTTGGGCGGCCAGTCCGAGGCAGATCAGCCACTGTGCGGAAATTTTGATACCTGTTCCACAGTCTGCTGACAACTGACTGTGAAACATTGAGGTTCTGAGCAGCATCCACTTGCTGACTTCCGGTTTGCAACATGCCTATGCCTATCCATATCTGCTGTTCTGTCAAACGTTCCATGATGAAGAAAAGAAATTTTATCTTTTGCAGAGTCTTTTTATACCTGTCCATGATGAGTAGTGTTCATCAAACCCGAGATACACGCATTTTTGTGAAAAAGAATAATGTGTGAACTTTACGGATGGGCCCCACCTCTGTTCTTGGGATTGGCTTACTCATCACGAGTCACCAGGTCAACATGATATTGCACGTGAGAGTGGAGAAGAGCGTGCTCGATATGTCCGTACAACTATTAAAATACGAAATCCACTCTTTTGTAAAATAATACATACCATCTTAAAATATCCCCTACTTTTTGTGACCAGTATAGTAATGGATTAACTTTGCTGTTCTTTATGGCACAAGGGGAGTTAAAAAAAAGTAGCAAGATGGCTAATCCATGCTGTCAAAAAGTCCACCTGATTATCTGTTGTTGATATGTTACTACCTCAACCACTTCCATAATCGTATTTTATTTTCTTATCTCACAGTTTGCATGAGTCAGTTTTTTAATATTTAAGTTGCGCATTATTACATTATTTTTCATGATGGAACTAAATATATATTGTAATGTTAAGTGTCTTGAAATTTGACTGAAATATCTTAAAATATGTTTTTAATTCTAAGTAATTAGTGACAATATTTCATTGTAAGTCCAAAAACTTAATCATTTGCTCTCATATAATCACAGCTATTTCTCTCACATTTGTTATGGTCTGTCTAAGAATTTCTCTTTGTCATGCAGTTTCTCCTTTGAAGGAGTTGGTAAAAGCTCAACTGTCAGTCTGCTTCTGTTTATGGAGCTGACATTGTTGTAGGACATGTTTCACTATTTAGTTGTCTTCAAGACAACAACCTCTAGCATGAGAATGGAGATAGAGGCAGCTACTGCAGCCCTGAGGTACCTGTCTGAAACTCCATCAACCAGGGCAGTTATTGTGTCAGACTCTCAGTCCATGCTTTGGAAGGTCCAAAATGGGTGACTATGGCATGAATGGAAAACACCCATAAAAGTCTCGAGGCTTCAGGAAAAGGTGTGGATCAACTGTCCTGGTCATGCAGGGATACGCGGCAATAAGAGAGCTGACAAACTAGCTCTGAGAGCACCCGCACTGAAGTCACTGGATATGGGTAAGGGAGAGATACTAAAGACAATCAAAGCTCTTCTTTGGGAGAACTACACAGCAGTTGATGAATCAACCAGGTTAAGATTGTTGGAATTTAGCATTATATGTAAGACTAGCAGGGATGGATGTATTAGCTCTTAGTATACGAGCGGCCTCTTAGAAAGGCCGATGATCGATCCCCGTCAATAGCGAAAATGTATAGGTGAATGCATGTTTAAAACCACTGAACAATTTAGTTATGTGCATGATATAGGGGTTTCATTTCTTCACATTTTGATATATAACACTTTATGTTATCTTTATAAATAAATTATTTATTGCAAAATCTGTAATGGTAGTCATGAAATTAGCTCGTATACTAAGAGTTAGAGGATTCATACATTGGGTATACAACCAGTGTGCACTGTAGGAACAATTAGCATCCATACCTTTTGACATTTGCTGAGAGAGACTGAGCAGCTATGGGTTTGCTCAGAGTGCAATGATGTTGATTCTGATCAACTGTAACCACAACAGTTACTTGTCTGCCCCACATAGACATGTCTTGCTGTCCAATTTTTACTACTTGAGCACATGATATTTGTGACCATTTCTCAAACTGAATATTATTACATGATCTCTTCATGGCAATTATTAATATGCTTCTTTTATATCTGACTTTGGGCATTTTCTGTGTCACTTTTCTTTGAAATTATTTTATTATATTGCTTTTATTTTTTAACATTATATACTTCCTCTGCCTTTGACAAGCATGTCTGCCTTCTTATTTATAAATACTGGTCTGTATCCCAGAATTTGAAATACTCGGGGACAGCCATGTTTCAGAATCAGATTTTTTTCTGCTTTCAGATATCGCTCAAAAAGTTCAAGTCACCTTAAATGTGTTCGAAAATCACTCAAAAGTTGTACCTTAAAGTGATCAGGAATCTACTGTCCTTTCACTTTGTTAAAGATTGATCTGGTTTAGTTTGGTTTTAAGGACTATCTTCATTGCACGTGGATGACTCCATCAGTGCTCTGATCTGCTCCCTTAGATTACACAAGGAGGATCTCAGCACAGTGCATGAACTCCATAGCACTGGTGAGAATCCCAATGGGTGTATATAGGAAAGACACATTTTAAAATATTTTTGTGGTGGGTAGGTTTCTAATTTTTAAATTTTGCCATGGCAGTGGCCTTATGGCCTACTCTTAACAATCTCCAACTGCCATGGGATTTTTAACGTGCACAACTTGCATACTTTGTTAAACATATTCTGGTTTCTAACTGTGCTTGTGATAGGCTAATTCATTGCTTTTATGATTCTTTGGGGCATTTATAACAGTAGGGAATCTGTGAGGAATACTCTCTTGGCTTTAGCATGATCTGTTTTGTCCATGATGGTTGTTGCGGCTGCTTTTAGTACTTCCACCTCAACTTTGAAGTTATTTGAAAATTTTCCAGTGGTCACTGAGATACAGATTTCCTGTCTATTCTTTAGTTTTGTGTATATACCTCCTCCTCCATTGTTTTGCACCTCTTGTTGCTGATCCGCCTCAGTGTGTGTGTGAATATATATATATATATAATTTATGTGGTTTGGTATGACTTTTTAATGTATTCTATGAAATGTGCTTCCTTTCAATCTAGAAAATGGCAGAAAGGAAGTAAAGAATGATTTAGCTAATTTTTGCATGTTGTTTTTCCAAATGAATACCCATACTGGTTGAATTTAGCTCGGTGACAAGCTGAACCGGTTGAAAATAAGATGTTTGTTTAAAAATGTTCATGTACTCATACCCTTAGTAGTTACTTTTTATAATTTTGTTTTGTTTTGTTTTTGTACAGCATGTACAATTTCTTCCTTTTTTTTTTAACTAGTTCATTAAACATAGCTTGTGTGTTAGTTGTGTTGACAGAAAGACTTATCAAACAATTTCAAACGATTGCATCCCCATTCTCATATGCTATTGATAAAATATGGAAAGCTTGTTAAAAGCCATTACTCTGAAACAAAATATGAAGTCCCTGTGTTCAGAAATCAGAAGCTCATCTTTAATTTTTTAATAATATACAAGACTGAAATTTCTTTTGTAAAATATAATAATTGTCAGAATAAATAAACTGTTTGAAGAATCTGTTTAATGAAACAGTTTACAATGTAGCCATTATAAAAAATCAATAAATTATTAAAAATAAAAAAAGCAAATAAAAGCAGCTATGTATTTGAGCAGATGTAATAAAAGCAGAAGATGAAATGGTACTATGCTAATTTTGCAAGTGAATAATGAACAAGTAATGTTTGTGTTATGTGTTGAAATGAAATGTTTCAGGAAGCTCTCAGAATAACTTACCATTTTAAAAACTAAAAAAAATGATTTTAAATTAATTTATTTCCCCTGCTTAACCAATTTTGTACTATATCATTTGATAGCAGGATATTTTGTTGTATATATCATTATGAATTGTTAGTATATAATAACAGTTCATTTCTAAATAAGTGTTAGCTTTAAGTTGACTTGTGGAATAGTATACATTTTACAAAGCTCAACTTTTTAATCTGATTACCATTGTATATTGTAATTTTTTAGAGCTAAACTTTCAGAGGTCACAACAAGATTTTTTGAAACTCTCAAGGTTGTTATAAGTAAAGTTTACTGTATGATTAATATATTTAATTTTGTTCTCACAGAGCAAAGAGTTACATGTTTCTTGAATGCTTCAAGCTATAGCTTGCTTAATACCGCTTATGGTGTTAGGTGGATCAGCTTTTATTTGTTTCTTCTTGTTGACTATTGTTTTGTTTGTTTGTGTGTGTGTGTTTTTTTTTTTAGGTGCTGCAAATTTAAATTTTGACATTGAATGTCATGTAAAAGGAATTGTGGGATGGTGATATGAATATGAAACAAGAACCATGTAATAGCTAAATCTTTTAAAAAAAAAGTGAAAAAAAAAAGTCATTAGAAAAGCCACAAGTGAATGGTTTGAAGCATTATGGTGGGATATATTGATAGATTTATCCTGCGGACAAGAAAAGCATACAGTGAGATCTTTATCTGTGGTATGATATGAAACATTTTTAAGGAATCCAAGTAAAACAAGTACATAATGTCAAATGGAAATATCATGATTTATCTTCAGTTTTGAGGAGAAAAAAAACTTACTGACACCTTGAAACCATCTGACCAGTTTTGATTTTGTTAAAAGAACTTTAGATACATTGAAATATTTTTTGTAGTTAAGCTTGAAAGAAAATCATAAACAATAATAACTGTCCTGCAGTTGTTACTTATTTTACAAGTGTTAGCAGCCTCATAATATAGTTTGTCATTAGTAGCAATGTAGAAAATACTTCCTTCTGTCAGCAGACTTTTTAATTTTTTTTTTTTTTTGCTCATTCACTTTGTTAATATATTAATTAAAGAAATTGTGGAAAATCTATTTTTATTTAAAAACAAATAACAGTAAAGACAAATTGGAGGAACCACTTTTATTGTTGTTAACAAAAGTACATTCTATTTCACAGAATAAAAGTGTATGGTGTGTTATCAATATTCACAGTTCATTGTTTAACTCTTACTATACGTGAGCTAAAACCGCGTTTTTACGTGCTAGTTTTGTTATCATTACCATCGCGCGCCAGTTGAACTGGCGAGCCGTAAAATTGGTACTAAACCCGCGCCATATCACGGGGCTTGCCGGATAGTAAGAGTTAACTTACTTTAACATTTTTAATTTAATGGAGTTATTCCTACATTATTTTACTTTGTTTTTATTATTAAATAAAATTGGCTGGGTCAGTGTCAATCAAAATTTGACAGATTAAAAAGTACCTCAAAAATAAAACATTTACAATTTAAATTCTCTGTTTTGAGCAGAACATAGAGATTTTGATCAACGGGCTGATCACCCGTTTGCCAGTCACTTTGATTACGGAAACAATGACAAACGGATTGATTTGTCGTTGCCCTAAAGACGCCATTAGGCGTGATGGGAACAACGGCAGAGAAAATCTATTCGCTGTTGCCCTTAAGACGCCACTAGGCATAATGGCCACTGACTGCTTTGCCGGTCGTTGGCTAAGGACAGAAGAAGAAGAAGATAGAGATTTTGAGCATCAAAGATTTGAAACACACAAAGAAAATACGGTAGGAAGATCTGAAAGAGAAGAGGTTAAACTCATGAAAAGTCATTCTAGTTAGTTCTTGTCTCACAGTAATATCACTATCCAGTGATTCTTTTTTTTTAAAATAATACTATAATATCTTCATATTTGAAACATCCTGTATAAAACCAGTATTTACTCGCTAGTTAGCCTGCATATCATAGAATGTATGAATCAGTAATATGATAAATTGTTGGAAAGTTAGCTTGCTTAACATTACATCACTAGGTCTATCATCTTTTTATCATCATCTAGACTGTACTTGTTAGTACTCCTGCCCTAATGTTTATCATTATATAATTGTCATCTAAATCCTGACATCATTTTCATCATAATCATCAGCATCATTGTTCTTTGATCCACTATGGAACAGAAGCCTTAAGCAAGTTCACTTCAAGCCTTAAAGTCCTGTTCCATCCCTTTAAAGTCTTTTTATATCAGCTTATTTATTTCATATCTGTCTCCAGTTCTCTTCATTATGTTTTTTTATTAGGTCTGCCTGTACTTCCCCTACTGTGGGAACGTTCCACAACAAGGACATCCATTATTGTTATTTAAACCCACATTTCTGACATCACCCTAAGATTAAGTTTCCCTTTACTGAACCTTCTTCTTCTCCTCTTCTTTGATCCTTAGCCCGCCGACTGTCAAAGCGGTCATTGGCTATCATTCCTGGTGGCATCTTGTGGGGCAGCAACAAACTGTTTCCACTTTACTCAGTCGGCGGCCATCCTTCATACAGTGCCCCAACACTGGTTCGATCTTTACATCTCGGCCACCACAGTTCTCTGCCAGTTTGTTTTTAATCAGCCATTCTTTCACTTTTCTTCGGGGGGTCCATAGTATAGCTGTTCTTGTGATAGCATCAGGGCCTCTTCTGAGGACGTGGGCAACCCAGCTCCAGCATCTGCCAGCTGTGACGGTGTACAAGTCCTCTTGGTTGCTCCGAGTAAGCAGTTCTTGGTTGGTGATGGTATTCTGCCAAAAGATTCTGAGAATTTTCCATCTTTACTGAAACTATTGGAACATATTTATCATTGCTGCTAATGTCACCTTACCTCATATACCTGTCAACCTTCTGAGATAAAAAAACAAGGGGAAAAAAAAAACCTGTAAGCAATACCAATAATAACCTTAATAATTCAAAAAGACCTTACACATAAGCTTTTGTAATACAGATGATGATCAGTTTAAAAAGTAGTTAAAAAAAAAAAAAAACCAAATGCACACATTTTTAGCTAAAATTAACAACTTAAAACCATACTTTAAAAACATTACTAAAAATTCCTGCACAGATTATCCCTTTCCTGTACAAGTTGACAGGTATGCCTTACCTACTACAGCATGTTCACCATTGTCATACTTGTCACAAGCTATTAATCATACACCACAGCTCTCACCTCATCCATACAATCATGTTCACCATTACCATAATTGTCACATCATACCTGAGATTGTCTTAATTACCATAAAATCACCTTATTCCTGATACTTTCTTTGTCACCTTAACTGTCACCTTACATTACATTCACCATTACCATATTTGTCACCTTATTCCTGACATTATAATCACCATTAACATATTTGTCACTTTTTCCCTGACAATTCACCATTACAATTGTCACCTCATTCCTGACATGTTCTTCATTACCATAATTATCAACTTCTGCCTGACATATTCATCATTATTATAATTTTCACCTCATTCTTGATATGTTCACAGCCACCATCATCCACCATCATAATATCACCAAAGCCCAACATGTTCACAACTGTGATCATTATCATCTAAGCCCATACATGTTCACAGCTGTCTTCATTATCATCTAAGCCCAAGCATATTCACAACAGCCATCAATATCATCTAAGCCCAAGCATGTTCACAATGCTAAATTTATCACCTCAGCCTTGACAGCATATTTATCAGTTCCATCTTTAATCTCACCTCCATCTTTTTGGCTCTCTAAATCTGGGCATACTACACCCCCAGAAAAAGACAAAAAAGGTTAATTTTTGAGTTGCATGTAATATTTGTGTTTTAAATATTTATAAGCCTTTTTACTTTGATATTCTTTTTGAATTATGTGTTTATCTGTAATAGTTTATGAGTTATCAATGTTCAAAGAGAATCAGATAAGTGTTTTAACATTTTAAAAACTAAACTTTAACAAAAACAGGGCTTGCGATTCACAGTTCCGGTGATATTTTCTACAATTTTAAAGCTATAGCCTTCAAATTTTGCACACTTATAGCCCATGTTATCCTTTATGGCATGAACCTCCACTTTTTTCTTACATGGTATAGAAACAGAGATATTGCTATACAAAGTTCTAAATTTGTGCTATTTAAAAGGGTCATATTGCAAGAGCCATATCTACAAAACTCATTGGGGTAGACATTTTTGGGTGGTTCACGCCATAGGTAGGGATGTTATGCACATCATCTGCTGGTTTGGCATTCTTTGCACCTTTTATGTGAGTGAAATTCATTCCCAGGTGCACTGGGGGTTTTCCTTTCTTTTTTTTTCATCACTTCATGTTAATTAATTATTTTCACATAAAACATTAAAATTTATAAAGTAAACTTTGTTCATCATAAAATATAATATCTCTTGTAACATGTGGCCAAATTTTATGTCAACAAGTTTGTTAGTTATTTTCCTGTTAATTTTTTAAAAAGATAACCCATTTCTGCTGCTCTCCAACATTCATCATAAGCCTTAGCCACACCTAGGATCATTATCACCGATTTTTTGTGTGTGCTTTCTTTTGACAACCTGATGTTGCTTCAGGTTCTAATTTTATTAGTATCACATCCACTTCCTGAATCCCCACTGAGTCAGGCTATTTAGCTTGTTCTTTTCCAAGTAAAATTCCAATCTCTTAGTTACTATGTTTTCTGAAATTTTACCTGGCTTGGAAGTTAAAGAAATAACTCAGTATTATCTGGCATAATGTTCATCTTTTTCTGGTTTTAGTGTTTCAATAAATACTGCTACTTTCCATGCCGTGGGTATTTTTCCTCTGTTAAAAAGGAATGTTAAAATTCTTGTAGTGCTTTTTTTGTATCTCCTTCAATATTTCATAGCTCAAGATGTCATGTGCCGAAGCTGTATTTGATTTTTCCATTATTGCATCATCATATTTATTAAATCATTTTATCTTCCTTTATTATGTCAGAAATATATGTAAACTGGAATGTAATTCTGTAAGGATCTGTAAGGTAAAGGTAAAGGAACCCGTTACACGCCCATTGAGGCATATTAGGAATATGGTGTTAGGCCCATATATTATCTTGACCGTCGGCACACTAGGGGTGATGTGGTCGGCATCACGCCGGCCGCCTTAACCTTCCCAGAGTTGCTCTGGTACCCATTTGGGGCTGGGTCGACCCAGGAGCCATTTGTGGCCTAAAAAATTCCCACCTCATCTGGGGATCGAACCATAGACCACTGCGCTAGGAAGCCAGTGCACTAACCACTATGCTACTGCGGATCTGTACTATCTCTTAAAAATTTTACTTTAACAGTAAATGATTTAGGTGAATAGGTTACAGATATTAGAGATAAATTTTCACAGTTTGCAGGTGATGCTGCTATGTGACAAACTGAGAAATGTCTATCCCAATTGTGTAGTGATCTACAAACAAAATATAAACAAAGTTTATAAATGGAAGACAAATTGGAATTTCAGTTGAATGCAAATAAGATGGCATGAATCATTTTCAGTAGAGGTAGGATTGCTATAAATAAGATAATTGACACAGAGGGGCAAAACACTAGTGTTGAGGACTGCTCCATGGCGGGTAATCATCTTGGCTGGTTTATTTTCGGTCAGGATGATTGCACCAACCTCTACACCTCACGGTAGAAGGGGAACGACTAAGTAAGTAAGTATGATTGCACCATGTAGCATCCCAACTAGAGGCACATTTAGACAAAACACGTATAAGATTATGGCACAAAAATACATAGTTACAAGAGAGTCTGCTTGTGGCCTTTGTGCCTAATGAATGTGTTTCAGTGGCTTGGCCACTAATATGTGTGTAGCAAAAGTCTGCATTATGCCCTTCGGGTCAATCGGTAATTCATTCATTCATAACCCTCCACTCCCAAAGGAGCATAGGCCTTCAACAAACACATGCCAAGTCCTCCTGTCACGTGCCATCATCTCAAGTTCTTTCCATGTTCTCCTCATCATTTTCACCTCTGTTTCCAACTCTCTTCTCCATGTACTTCTTGGTCTTCCTCTGCCTCTCTTGCCCTGGGGGTTCCAGAACAAGGACTGCCTTGTAATGCTATCAACAGGCTTCCTCAGTGTGTGTCCTATCCATCGCCATCGTCTTCTTCTCATCTCTTGTTCCACTGGCACTTGTCCAGTTCTTGTCATCAGTTCCACATTGGTAACCTTGTCATACCATTTTAATCCCTCTATTCTACGCAAGCACCCATTTATGAAAGTCTGTAGCTTTTTGGTTGTTGTCTTTGTTGTTCTCCATGTCTCTGAGCCATACAATAGGACTGACTTCACATTTGAGTTGAAGATTCTTATTTTCGTGTTGGATCCTATTTCTCTTGATCTCCATATATTTCCCAATGCAATGAAAGCTCCTCTTGCCTTTGTATTCTTATTTTGATATCGCTGTCTGTCCCTCCAACTTTATCTATATTACTGCCAAGATATGTGTATGATTCTACATCTTGTATTGGTGTTTCTTCAAGTTCAACCCTGTTTTCATTATCTGCATTTATTCGCATTATTTTGTCTTTTCCCTGTGTATTTTCAGACCCAATTGCTGTGACCTCTCATCGAGTGTTTCCAATTTGTCCTGCATCTGATTACGGTTATGGGACAGGAGAGCCAAATCATCAGCAAAATCCAGATCATCCAACTGCTTAGTCAGAGTCCACTGGATTCCATTTCTGTTGTGTGTTGTCGATGATCTCATAACCCAATCTATTGCCAGCAAGAAAAGAAATGGAGACAAGAGGCATCCCTGTCGCACTCCTGTTCTTATCCCAAATGGTTCTGTAAGCTGTCCTTCATGAAGAACTCTGCACGTCATGTCTTCATAGGTTTTCTTTATTAAATTAATGATCTTCAGGAAGTGGCTATCTGGTCTGTACATGATCTGTTTTGTCGAAAACCTGCTTGTTCATCTCTCAGTTTCTTGTCTATGGACTCCTTTAATCTCTCAAGGATAATCCTGTTCAATACTTTTCCTGGCACTGATAGTAACATTATTCCTCTATAATTTGTGCACTCTTGTAGATTTCCCTTCTTAGGCAACTTAACCAGATATCCTTCCTTCCATTCTGCTGGTATCTCTTCTTTTTCCCAGACTTTATTTGACTTGTCCATATTTGTTGAAGTTTTTTGTGGTTTAAATTTTTTTTACAGGATGGGGTAACCGGCCCCATGCCCAACCCTCCTTAGTCGCCTTCTACGACATGCTTGGCAGGGGACAGTGTTACTATTCTTTGCTCCCCTTTCGGGCCCCGGTAACACACGGGTGTCAATCGGTAATGCATTTGAAGTAATGTGGTTTTAACCGCCCTACAATGTGTAGCAAAGAGATTAAATAATTCAATAGTCGTCGAATGACATTTGTAATGGCCAACATGCCAGAGTAATCAATAATTGATGTATTAGCAATAAGATTGGCGTGGCAAGCCAAAAGAATATAAATATGAATTCAAAATTGAATCAAGGCTACAGAAGCTGTAATGATTATGCAGACGCAGAGAAATGTGAAATAATATAATATACTGAAAAATGTCTAATGCGGTGATATAAATGGGAAAATACATAAATGTAAATAAAACAAAGAAAATGAGGTTTAATAATAGGCAGATGAAGATCAATGGTCAAGTTATTGAAGAAGTAGAAAGCTTTACATATCTGGGGAGTAACATTGACAAAGGAGGGGGAACCGATGGTGACGTATGTGCTAAGATAAATTAAGCCAGATGCGCTTTTAATGCTCTTCGACCAATATGGAACTCCTCAACTATATCCAGAGAGAAAAACATCAGAATCTTTAACTCAAATGTAAAGGCAATCTTGCTGTATGGCCCAGAGACATGGCATGTCTCAAAGAGTATCACCTCCAAATATTTGTAAATAGATGTCTCCGATGGATCCTCCGAATAAGAAGGCCAGATGTAATAACAAATATAGAGCTGAGGAAAAGATGCAGGGAACAGCCAATACAAAGGAAAGTTAAGGTAAGAAGGTGAGGATGGATAAGACTTACACTCAGAAGAGAACAGTCAAGCATAGCCAGAGATGCCCTTGACTGGAACCCACAAGGGAAAAGAAAAGTGGGGAGGCCAAGGAGAACGTGGAGAAGAACAATGGAAGAGGAAGCAAAGGAAACTGGAATGACTTGGGCACAGCTGAAAAAAGGCAGCCCAGAATAGAAATCGATGGAGAGCAACTGTTTCTGCCCTATGTTCCACGGGGAACGAAAAAGAATGATGATGATGATGATGATAATATAACACAGCAGCCCACAGCAACAAGATTGGTTGGGATAGGATACAATACCAAGCATTGTGTGCAATAGCAGATGCCTCCCATCTGCCTACCATAGATAGGATCAATGGAAGTGGCTTTAGAGTTCTGCCTTTGAAGCTGTGGAAAGAGGAACTGAGGCTAAATTACATGTCAAAAATGATGCCAGACATGACTCATCTAGCATATCGAACTTTTGTCAGGTATCAGCCAACATCTGTGAGAAATCCCATAATTACAGGTAGATACCCAACATGGTGGAAACATATAGAGGAACTAGTACTCATGGAAGGCTTAAATTGATCAGTTAATAACAATAGTGAATACATGCCAGTAGTATGAACGAATGAACTTTGTTTCGAAAGGGTTCAGAATTGGGCAAGCAGGCCCATCTAACATTCTGCCCTTCCACTCTCACTTATCTTACATGAGCAACACTCGTTCAAAGTGGCCAAGTATAATGATCTGGCCGCGGACTTGAGACACGATGGGTTCACTGCAAGGGTCATGGCTGTTGAGGTAGGTGCAAGAGGTCTCGTGGCTGCCTCAGTGTATGATCTACTGAAACTGTTGGGGTTGAGGGGACAGTCAAGAACAAGGGCACTTAAGAGGTTCAGCGAAACTTCGGAGAAGGCATCGTGCTGGCTGTGGAACAATCGCAACGGGCTATGGAACTCGGAACAATAATTTGTTTCCAACATAGGGGTTACTTTTACAATTGCCGCCAACTGGCAGAAAATAGGAGTGAATTTGAAAGCTGCAACCAAGGTGGAGTGGGTTCAATTCTCTGCACTAGGCAACAGGAGGCTGACACTTGAGAGTCATGACCTAAGTGGGCCCACCACCCTTACAGTGTAAAGGAGATTAAGGGAAGAGACACTTGATCGAGGGGGAAAATACTTCTGATGATCAGATTGCCTTCTGTTGTATCGCTCTGTATATAATTTCCTATCATGATCTTTAATTCACACATGTTACTTTAAGCATTAATTTAAAGGCATGCAACATTATAAATGTAATATCTTCTTCTTCTTCCATCCTTAGCCATCAACCGACAAAGCAGTATGTGGCCAGTACGCCTAGTGGCGTCTTAGGGCAACAACAAATTGATCAATCTATCGCTGTTTCCACCACGCCTAGTGGCGTCTTTGTGGAACAAAAACAGACCAAACAATCTATCATTGTTTCCGTAATCAGATTGGTTGGCAAGCAGGTGATCAGCCCACTGTGCGAAGTTTTTACGGGATGGGGTAAACAGCCCCATGCCCATACCCTCCTTAGTCGCTTTTTACGACATGCGTGGTAGGGTGCAGTGTTACTATTCTTTGCTCCCCTTTCGGGCCCCGGTAACACACGGGTGATAAATGTAATATAGCAGCATACATTTACAGTATCCAATCATAATCAAAATGAAGTAAGTTGTTTTTTTTAAACAAACGTAATAAAAAAAAACAACAACAACAACAAAGGCACACACAGAAAAATCCAAACCTCTATACAGTAAATTAGACACTAATTCGAGTATAATCGCATTGAGTGGCTTAGAATCAGAACTCATGAAATGTTTGAACAGTCTGCTATTGAATGAGTAGGGACTTTGTGTGTTTTTCCTTTCCCCCCCCCCCCCCACAAGCTCAAGAGCAGAATCAGATAGAACGGACGAACAAGTACCACCCTAGGAGTTCAGGAAGCCAGATACAGGCTATCACCTGGCCGAAATAATAAATCAATCAATCAACTGATACAGAAACTAACAAAAATAATGCCAGAAAAGATTTACAACAAATAACTAAGTTCACCATTATAGTATACATGAATCGGACCAACGGAGAAATGACACATTATGGATAGGGATATGTATTCCAACATAGAAAATGACCAAACAATATAATATCACAGACAAAACATCTATTTTTACAGTGGTAGCATTACAGGAATCACTGGAAACAGCTTTAACAACCCTACCTTAGAAACTGATGATTTTGGCAATTCTGCAGTTCAAGCTCTAAGAAACGTACGAGAAGGCACAAGACCAGATACAGCAGAGGACACATTTCTGGCTAATACCTTTTTACACAGTATACTATAGAACATTCAGTTTTAATAGTGAAGGTATCTTCAGTTGTAGATACGGAAAGAAATTAAAAGGCAGACAATGAAGTAAGGTAAAATAGTTCAGCTACAAACGAAATACATGTGGGGATGGGCAGAACAGATATCAGAAGCTTTATTAAAATAATAATAACAGATGAAAGAACACTAGCCAGTGATAAAAAATATATTAAGACATGCTAAACGTCCGAACAAGAATATACCAAGTGTGTCTTCTTCAAGTACCATGTCTAGTGGCGTAGGAGATCATGTCTATCCGCAACTTCCTGTCTCCAGTACAATTTATCAATACTGTTGTTGACTTCTTTCCGTGTCACGATGTCATATTTTCCAGTATTTGCTCTCTTTGTCTTCCCCTATATCTTTTTCCTTCAATCTTACCTGTTGGTACGATATATTCCAGCTTTCCTCTTCTCATAACATGCCAAAAAAAAAAAAAAGTGCATTGCTTCTTTCTAACTTGTGAAAAAAGTTTTCTTTGCGCATTGACCTCTTCCAGGACATCCTTATTAGTGTTCTTGGCTGTCCATGGTATTTTTAACATTTTTCTGTAAAACCACATCTCTGTGACCTCCAGTGCTTTCCCTACCTGTTTACTAATTGTCCATGACTCGCTCCCAAGTGTCAGGATTGGTTCTATATAACACTGCAGAACTCTCTTTTTTACTTCGAATAACAAAGAATTGTTACATAAAATACTCTTCATATTATAGAATGCTGTTTTTGCCTGAGCTATTCTGCTCTTTACTTCTGAGATGCATCTTCCACCGTTGTTATTAATGTGCCCAGGTATTTGAATCTATTGAACTGTTTCATTTACTTTGATAGTGTATATCTGGGAAGTCATTGTCTGTGAGGCGACCATTATTTCTGTATTTTGCTATTAAGAATGAGGCTTTTATTTTCACTTTCTATCACTATTGTATCAAGCATTTCCTGCAGTTCCTTTTCCCTTTTTGCTATTAAGACTGTAACATCAGCGTATCTGTCGCGGTTTTCGTCTCCCCTGTTTCGCAGTAGTAGTTCAACAATAGCCAAACTTATGGTATAATTTTGAGGGTATTCAATGGTATCAACCTTCGCTCGAGATTACTCTTGGCAGAGATATAAATTGAAGAATGATGATGCTTCTATTTCAGGGGCCTAACAGGAATTTTAAGAAATCAAGCATGACAAATGAGATCCTCTATGCCGTCATGAACTTTGTATCTTCTCACCCATTCTGTGAAGGAAATTTTGCTCGTGTTTTTTTAGCCCCCAACTGAAAGTCATTCAGCAATTATGAATTGTATAGTTCTATTTATTTAGGTTACTTAACACAATATGAGTCATACGGGTGCAGACATACAATTCACTCATTAATGATCAATCCAGCTATAGCTTTAAAGTTATAGATCAACAGGTTAATAAGCACTTATAGTTTAACGGTATTTAAAATAAATAACTTTGTTTCGAAAACAACAAACGATGATATTGATCATCATAGGATGATTTAACTTAGTGGAGAAAACTTTGTTGAAAGAGTTCATAGATTTCACTTGTCAGCTAGAGCAGGGGGTCCCACAAAGGGAAGTCCTGTCACCTACACTGTTCCTTGCATACATAAATGACATAACAGAAAATATTTTAAAAAATAACACACAATGCCTCCTTTGCAAATGACTTAGCCTTGTGGGTCTCTGAAGAGTATATCACTACTGCAAACATTCGGATGCAGCAAGCACTAACATCACTGGAGAGTGGGCCAAAACATGGCTCACGAAGATAAATGAAGGGAAAACAACGTACACAGTATTTTTCCTCTAAAATAAACCACAGAGCTCAAAACTAGTGCTAAACGGAGAAAAACTACACTTAAATGAAAATCCAACCTACCTGGGCATTACTTTTGATCGCTGTCTGACTTGGAAAAAACCTGTTGACAGAAACAGAATGAGAGCAAGGCAAAGAGTGGCAATTATGAAAAAACTTGCTGGAACAACTTGGGGTGCAGATGAGAGAGAGCTAACGACGTTATACAGAGGGCGAGTGAGAACAGTCCTAGAGTATGGCATTGCAGCAAGGCAACAGCAGCTAAGTCAAACTTCGATAAAATTAGCAGACTCCAAAATCAAGCAAAGAGAGTTATAACGGGCGACATGAAGGCAACACCTATAAAAGAACTCGAAAATCCAGCCAATGGAGGATAGAAGAGACAGCAGGACACAGAAACAAGCTGAAAAATTCAAGAGACTAACAAACCATCCAATATGCCATAGAATGAATGCTCTTAGAAGCAAAGACTCAAACGAAGCAACTTTGTAGAATCAACCAAACCACAGATGAGAGCAGTTTCCATTAATGCAATATCAACTATTAAACCCATCTACACTGCAAACAGAGAGTCTGAACTTGTCTATGGCTGATGCAGGTCGACTTGCCCAGAATCGTGATGCGTTCAGAGCAGCTGTAATGGAGACAACGTTCTGGAAAGAATGCGTCACATGATGATGATGATGGCACTGCAAACAAGCTTCCAGTTTGGAAACAATATCGTTTCCTTGAAATGATAGAAAACATTCCTTGAATTGAAAGAAAGAAGAGCCAGACTGCAACAGAGAGAAAATCCATAGCGACAAAAAACATAGAGAAACATTCCCCACGCAACACCTGGACCTATGCTTACATAGATGGATCAGCAACAAATGCAACAGAAAGTGGAGGTGTCTTTTTGACCTTCAGCACTGGTGCACAAAAAAAGCTGTCAGTGGCAACAGGAAAATTCTCACGTAACTTCAGAGCAGAGGCAGAGGCTGGTCTCTGTTTTACTCATCCACACATTTATTTGGTTTATATTATTTGTAATTTTCTTAGCTTCTTTATCCGCCTTTGTATTTCCTTCTAGTTCTATGCCAGTTTCCTTCAAGACTCCAACAAGAACGTATCAGGCATCTAGAGGACTAAAAATTCCTAGCAATAAGAAACTTCTTAGACTGCAACTAGGAATGGGCTATTTTAGAACAGAAGAACCTTACTGAAAAAAATGATATATTGCTATTAAAATGTAGGAAGTATGAACAACAGAGAAGCCAATTTTAGGTTATTTACAATCATGCAATTCATCCATAACTGTGGAACAGGTGTTGAGAATAGATAGACCTAGAGAATTGCACAATATAGTAAAACAGTATCTAACAAGAACTAATATTAATATATAAGGATCAATGGTGGTGTGAGGATAAGGGGTAGTCTGATGGGGTGCTCGTGAGGATGATGGCAGATAATTGGTGGATTTGGTGTAATCTCGGACACACCCAGGCTTTCTCACTCCTTTTCGGACCCCCTTGCAGGGTAGAGAGGCATCCTGCTCGTGGTATTGCACACAAATTGCCGCAAGGGTTAAAAGAGTGAATAACTCGAAACCCTGGGGGTCGGAAACAATAAACAACAATAACAATCACCCCTTCTCACCTTGTTAACAACAGGGCAGTTATGAGTGAATTTATTATTATTAATTTTCTTTTTTTCTTTAATTGTTTGACTGTTTCTAGGAAAGGGGAGGTCACACATACATTCACACAATTTTGGTTTTGATTTACTCTATTTGGACTGAGTGGAGGGGAAGAGAAGGTGTTATATATTTAGCTATCAAAAATCAGATTTTATTGTCTTGAATTTACTACTCTATATATACTAATTATATTCCGTCAAGGGTTGAACGGGATACCTTGTCAAAAAAAAAAAAAAAAAAGGAAAAAAATAATAATTAAAAGATCGCTGCTAACAAAAGTTTATTTCGTTATTATTATTGTTGTTGTTGCTATTTTTATTATTATTACATAAATAAAAGAGGAAACATTCATTAGCAATATACTCTTTTTTTTTTTTTCGTACGCCCACTATTGCTAGAGGCGAAATCTCAGGTTAGTATGTCTAACCTGAGACTGATTTTACGTGAGTATTCCCCTTTTTTTTTCTTGTACAGAGACAGGTGTCCCTCGCCATTCAGGCAGATACTCGCCGATTTCGGAGGTACCCATTAGAGCTGGGTCGGCTCAGGAGCCGCCAGTCCCTGGTCGACGACACTGCTTCAAATGTTCTCGCCATGGCTCGAGTTAATCCAGTCCTAATCCCGGTCGACAAAAAACTTCAAATGTCCTCGCCCGGGTTTGATCCTGAGTCACCCGGTCGCCAGCGCAGTTTGATAACCACCACACCAGCTTTTAACCCAAATAGGGGATCTGCAAAACGTAGCTAACGATAATGGTAAAGACTGAGTATCGTCAAGTGGATACAAAATAAACAAAAGTAAAGGAAGTCCCATAGCAGATCCTGTCGTAGAGACGTGAAGTGTTAGAGACTTAACCATACTAGGTCTAGCTTTATGAGGTCGGGTGACTAGTTCCCTTCCTCGCTGTCTTTTGACTTCCCTAAGTCAAGAGCAGAGTCAGGTACCCATGTACAACAGGGAATACTGGAGCGTGACTGGCTTCGATCACTGAACCAGGTAATTTCGCTGCGACAGGAAAGTGTTCTATCTGCTAAACCAATCGGACGCTCAAGTAGCCCTTAAACAGAGGGGAGGGTCGTCCACATGTCATGTCGCGCAGTGAGAGGGAGGGGTTTTTAATATGACGTCACACACACAGATACTATACCAGTGAGGTTCGTTTCATTCACAAAATGTGTTGGAAATAAAACTTAGAATTTTAAAAAATCAAAAAGTAACAAGTTATCACCATCCCGAAAACAGTCCGATGAGGACAATGACACAAACGTTTAGCTAGTTGAACCCACTGGTGTGAACGTTTACAAGTGTGTGTGTGTGTGTGGGGGGGGGGGGGGCAAATGCATTTAGTAAGTCAAAAGTTACCCTGTCTCGTGTTGGGACGCGGCACATGAAAGAGAAGATCTTTATAAAAGCGTGGTCCTATCGACCAACCCAGAAGGACTTGAACAATTAATTCTGTCCACCAAAAAACACAGCGAGGTCCAGAATCTATACCTAAACACCAAGAAGACCAAAGTATTGACAACAGACAAAGTAAAGACCAAACCAGAAATTGAAATTGATAACGAAGAACTGGAAAGTGTTAATGAATTCGAATACTTAGGATCAATCATCAACAGCTCTGGCGACTGTGCAGTAGAAATTAAAAGAAGACTTGCAATTGCTTCACATAAACTAATACAGATGAAAAACCTATGGCAAGGCACAAGCAAAGAAACAAAGTTACAACTGATCAGAGCATGTATATTCCCAGTAGCAACATACGGCTGCGAGACTTGGACACTCAATAAAACAGTTGCAAAAAAGATTACATCATTCGAAATGAAATGCTACAGAAGGATGTTGAGAATACCCTGGACAGAAAAAAAGACCAACAGAGAAGTACTGCACTCACTAAACGTACAGGAACATTGGCTCCTAAATACCATCGCAATAAGGAAGCTGAAATTTTTCGGTCATATAAAAAGACATAATAGTCTGGAAAAAACAGTGATGGAAGGCATGGTCCCTGGAAAAAGGGGAAGGGGTCGACCTAGACGACGGTGGACCCAGGACATCACAGAGAGTCTGAACTTGTCTTTGGCTGATGCAGGTCGACTTGCCCAGAATCGTGATGCGTTCAGAGCAGCTGTAATGGAGACAACGTTCTGGAAAGAATACGTCACATGATGATGATTAATTAAAACCTATTTTACTTAAAATATTATTGCGTATGCACAGTTCACTAATTTACATTTGACAACATTCTTTCTTTTCTGTATTAATAAAAAGTGGGGGGAGGGGGGATAAGAGATTTGTGAAGTCACATAAAAGGGACAGAATCTCGGTTTTTGTGACGAAATGTGAATAGGAAGAGAGGGATTAAAAATGGCAAAAATTACTTGACGTCATATATGGACGTCCCTAATGTGTCTGCTAGCATGATAACATGGGTAGCAAAAAAAAAAAAAAAAAAACAATAAAGCCGGATTCTGGGCATTGCTATACTGAAAACAACTGAATTTACAACTATTTTTCAAGAGATAACACGATTCTCCTTAAACTTAATAAAGTAGGGAGAATGAGGAAAATCTCATAGAATTTAGCTGTACTTATGTTCCTGTTTCAAATAAGAAATGTTAACGGAAACCGTAATTTTTTAATTTTTAAAAAAAAAATTAATGAAGAAAAATATCCCGTTCCTCTGATGGGTTATAATTAGGATATATATTGTTTTCAATTCCAAATAATATGAACAACTGCCGATATGAGAAAGTGGCATCACATTTGTCAAATCATTGTAAACAGAGACAATCACAATTGTGCTTATACGTTAAATAAATAAATTAAAATAAAAATAAAAAAATCAAGAAGAAACTCTGAACAAGAATAAAATTTAAACGGAGGGGTGTAAAGGTCTGGTGGTTCCAGTTATATAACTGACTTTAACAGATACTTAATTGACTTTCATCTGAGTCAAATGCAGTGTAAGAACAGCATCAGACCTTCACATTCCCCGCCACTATATATTAACATTTGTCCGTGTTAAATATTGTTTGACTATATTATGCATCTATGGTGCGGAATGCTGGAGAGTTACAGAGAAGGAAATGTCGAAATTGTCCTTCTTTCACACAACATGCCTAAGAAAAATTCACCGAATCTTTTGGCCGAATACCATCACTAACCAAGATCTGCTTACTCGTAGCAAGCAAGAGGACATGCACACCATCATAGCTGGCAGACGCTGGAGCTGGGTTGGTCATGTCTTCAGAAGAGACCCTGATGCCATCACAAGAACAGCTATGCTTTGGACCCCTGAAGGAAAACGAAAGAGAGGCCGACCAAAAACAACCTGGCGGAGGACTGTGGAGGCTGAGATGCAGGGAATGAACCAGAGTTGGGGCACTGTACGAAGGATGGCCACCGACCGAGCAAAGTGGAATCAATTTGTTGTTGCCCTACAAGACGCCACTAGGCGTGATGGTTCTTGTGCGTTTATTCACCGGTTAAATCAAATTCTGGAAATTTATTACCAAAACTGAGAACCGTACTTTTTCTTGACTGAAAAATGTTGATTTCACATTGTGATTTGGGAGGCAAGTTAAAAAAAAAAAAGCGTTTCTCTTGCATTCATAGTTGACACGCTTACGACAGATCCGCCCTCACGCCGCCCCCCACCCCCCCCCCCGCCCCCCCGGATTAAAAAAAAAAAGTTTATAAACCAATAGAACGGAATTGAAATCAGTTCTACAAGTTAACGGTACAAAGGAAACAAGGGAAATCGCTGCCGTTGCCTTCTATAACTCAAGATCAGAGTCAGGCCACCCTTTTACAGCTGGTTTGACTTGCGTGACACATGTTCCCTTCCTCGCTGCCGTTGCCTTCTCTAACTCAGGATCAGAGTCAGGTACCCATTTACAGCTGGTTATGGAGTGTTAGAGACTTCACCATACTAGGTCCTTCTTCTTCTTCGTTCGCCCTGAAAAGGACGGTGGTTGCGTTGTGTCTGTTTACAACGTAGCTGTGATATCTGCACCTTTCGGTCGACACATCCGACTTCTGCACGGCATTTTTTAGGACCGGGTTTGCCTTCCCATTTCGATCCACACTCGCTCAGCCAGCCTGCACAGTTGCAGACTGTTTCCAGGACCACCACGTGGAGGTGGAGTGCGGTCTTGACCAGCTCTGGTTCGCTGGTCCTGACGCAGGCAGTCAAGCTATGAGTCGCTGACTGCGGTCTCTATTGCTGCGTCTTGAGGTCCCATACTAGGTCCAGCATCGAGAGGTGGGGAGACCAGTTTCCTTCCTCGCTGTCTTTTCCTTCCCTAACTCAAAGTTAAGTACCCATTTATAGCTAGGTAGACCCCATCTCTCGATGCTGGACCTAGTATGGTGAAGTCTCTAACACTCCATAACCAGCTGTAAATGGGTACCTGACTCTGATCCTGAGTTAGAGAAGGCAACGGCAGCGAGGAAGGGAACAGGTGTCACGCATCAGTCTAACCAGCTGTAAAAGGGTACCTGACTCTGATCCTGAGTTAGAGAAAGCAACGGCAGCGAGAAAGGGAACAGGTGTCACGCATCAGTCTAACCAGCTGTAAAAGGGTACCTGACTGATCCTGAGTTAGAGAAAGCAACGGCAGCGAGGAAGGGAACAGGCCACCCCACCTCATAAAGCTGGGACCCAGTACATCGAAGTCTATAACACTTCACTCCCCTACGGCAGAATGTGCTACGTGACTACAACCTTACGAACGGCAGGCGTGTTTTTAAAAAAATTCTAAGCAACGGGGGAAGGGGGAGAGGACAATGACACTTTTTCAGTCAAGAAAGAGTACGGTGATCGGTTTGGGTAATAAATATCCACAATTTGATTTAACCAGTGAATAAACGCACAAGAACCGGCGTGATGGCCACTGACTGCTTTCACGGTCGGTGGCTAAGGATCAAAGAAGATATTATGCAGTTCCCTAGGTCTGTCTATTCTTAACACCTATTCTATATTTATAGGTAAGTTGAGATTTCTTTATCTATTGTATGTGCGTAGAGGTAATTTATCTGGCTCCATTCTTATTCGTCTGTTTAATTCAAATGTTATCTCAGTGTTAACATACGGCTGTGAGAGTTGGAAAATAACAAAATCATTGGAGAACAAGCTGAATACATTCGAGAACAAATGTCTTAGAAAACTCATGAACATCAGTTGGAAAGAATTCAAGACTAATCGACAAATAAGAGAAGACTCTAGGCAGAAATATGTCTCCGACTATATAAGGAAAAGACGATGGTCATATATCGGTCATGTCCTACGAATGCAAAACAACAGAATACCACTACAGGCGCTCACTTGGGTTCCTGAGGGTAAGCGGAAAAAAGAAAGACCAAAAGAAACACTCAGAAGAACAATAATAAGAGAAGGAAGAACGTTGGGCCTAAATAATGTGCAAGAGCTAAGAGGAGTGGCGTCACAACGAACAACCTGGAGAGCACTGGTTTCTGCCTTATGCGCCGTGTTTGGCGCTTAAAGAATTTATTATTATTATTCTTATTATTATTATTATTATTATTGGAAGATAAACAAACCACTTTATTTTCTATCTCTCTATGTTTTTGATGCTGGAATATTTCCTACACACTTTTTTTTATCTCATCGTTCCTCATTCTGTCTCTCCTGATAACATTACTTATTTTCTTAAGCATTTCATTTCACAAGATATTATTTTCTTTTCTTGTTAGTCTTATTTTTTATATTTGACATAGCGACCAATCAGAATCAACCGGAAAAGTCCGTTACTATCAACAGTTGTACTGATCAGACGTGAAATTTTAGCCGTGAGACAACACAGGTTCGACACTAAGTTCAGCTAAGATAAACTTAATTTTGTAATCTTATAATGCCGACTGCAGTCGCAGTCTGCATATAGGAATAATTTATCTCCATTTAATAGAAATTTAGCTTGCTGCAAACATTTAACGCATTGATGTTAATAGAATGAGATGTCAAACTTATTTAAACGGCGGTAAAGTTGAAATACGCGAGTTATGCCAATTATTTGTCCACTATAAATATACAGGTTAATTTTGTGTTTTTCATTTACATTTTATTTGCAGTAACATATACTATACGATTAGAACTATGCATGATATCAATGCAACCAAAGTACAGATTTTTTAAAAAATTAATGAAGAAAAATATCCCTTTCAACCTCTGATGGGTTATAATTAGGATATATATTGTTTTGAATTTCAAATAATATGAACAACTGCACATATATGAACAAAATACAGATTACTTCTTTGAAATTTTCAGGATTATTTGTATTTAACTACACGGTTGAAATGAAGAACAGTGGGCCGTCTGTTTGATACGGCCTTGAAAAAAGTCAAGAGACGCAGTAAAAAGGTTACGGGTTAGGTTTAAGAATCATAAACCTAAACCCTAGCCATAATCCTAATGATGTTGGCAACTGATTTGGATGGCATCGAAGAACACGACCCACTTACCTAATTTCAACCTAACTACACACTAAATAAAAAAATCAAATTATTGCTTTAGTATCAAGAGAGGGCCATGTTTGCTTCATTTAATATTGCAAGAAATTGTAAGAAATATGTTAATTACTGCTTTACTTCACATTAAAATGTAGCGCCAAATTTGCTTGATTAAATGTTATCAAGTCTATCGAAACATTGGTAATAGATAGTATTCTCTCTTCTTCCGTCCTTAGCCAACGACCGGCAAAGCAGTCAGTGGCCATTACGCCTAGTGGCGTCTTAAGGGCAACAGCGAATAGATTTTCTTTGCCGTTGTTCCCATCACGCCTAATGGCGTCTTTAGGGCAACGACAAATCAATCCGTTTGTCATTGTTTCCGTAATCAAAGTGACTGGCAAACGGGTGATCAGCCCGTTGGGAATAGATAGTATTAAACAGTAATATATACTGAAGCACATTAAAAACGCACCACTATTATATATACTGATGCCGAGAAGCTGGAAAAAAAAAAGTGTCGGAATGGATTTTCCCCATGTTTGTCATGAGGTAGAGAGCGAATGGCTGCTGGAATGGAAAGTGCATGATTCAACCCACGGGTTTGTGTAAAGACTACATGAAAACAATGAAAGTTACACGTGCAACACGATTCCCAACAGCTATGACCCTGAAAATGTACGCGTTGTGGCAGTATACTCGGTATAAAAAGGCCGTTGAGACAAAACACCCAGTACATGTGCTTGAAATGCCATGACTATCTAAAAACGACCGCCAACGAGCCATTGGTATGTTGGAGACCGGAATGAGTTCGCGGGCCATTGCCAGAAGGATGAATTGCCACCACAGCACTATTGTACGTCTCAGTGAACGTTACGGGACCACTGGCAGTGCCCGGGATAGACTTCGGAGTGGCCAACCACAAGTTACTACCCCTGCGCAAGATCGTCATATTGTGCTGAGTCACCTAAGGAATCGTTCTCTCCCGGCAAGTCAAACAGCAAGAGCAATAGTGGGTAGACGTGGGCAAGTCTCTCGAATGACAGTCATATGACGACTCAGAGATACAGGCCTTACTGCAAGACGACCTTATGTTGGGCCAAACTTGACTCACAGACATCGTCAGCAGTGCCTGCAATGGGCAGAGCAACATGTCAGATGGACTAGACTGCAGTGGAATGCTGTCCTATTCACAGACGAGAGCAGATTCAAAATATCCTTTGCTGATGGACGTATGCGGATTTGGCGACGGTGTGGAGAGCGCTTTGGAGATTGCTGTGTTCGTCAGCACAACTGATTTGGAGGTGGCAGTATTCACATTTGGGGAGGATTCAGTTTTCACCATCGCTTGCCTGTTCACGTCTTCCGTGGAAATGTCAATGCTGTGACATATCAAGATGAGGTTCTGGATGCATTGGTTGCTCCTGCGTTCACAAATTATCCAGACTTGCAGCTTCTCCAGCAGGATAACGCACGTACGCACACCGCATGCATTATGCAGCAATATCTACAGCAGCAGAACATTGTGACGATTGATTGGCCTGCCCTATCATCAGACATGTCCCCTATAGAACATCTGTAGGACGAGCTTGGACGCAGAGTCTACAGGCAAGGTTCTCCAGCTAATCTGCAACAGCTCGAAGCTGCTCTTACACGTGAATGGGACTTGATTCCCCAGAATTTCCTTCAGAGACTTGTGCGTTCCATGCGGAGCTGCTGCCAAGCTTGTTTGCAAGTACACGGTGGACATACCAGATACTGAGGATAGTGTGAATGAATTTATTTATTGGTTGCATTTTTGGTTTTCTCCCTTGCCTGCACAGAATGCAGTGAATTTCATAACAATCAAACGTACAAATTAATGACCAGCATGGATTCAAAGGAAAATGAATAAAGATTCCAAATATGTAAACTTGTAAACACTTATATTTAAATTTCACACTCTGTTCCTGGATTCCGGAGTCGGAGTCCCTAAGGCAGTCTAATGTCGATTCGACATTATTCTGGCAACTCCTGCGACATGGCTGGTACCAAACTGTATCGGCTACTGCCGTTCCTTTGGATCTACCGGCTGTGTGGAGAGGGGGAACATGCTGCATGGGCAACAGCTTGATCTCCATATAACTGTGCCCAAGCTCGCGCCCTGGAGAGGACACTCCAGCTTCACCCTATAGGTGTCGGCAAAACACGGGAAGTAGCAGTTACCGGTTATAAGCATTTTGCCCAATTGGCGTAGGGCATGGCGCCAGGGGCTACTTCCGACAGTGGGAGAGGTTCCAGGATCTCACTGGACAGCTACCGCCCGCTTCAAGCTGGGCAGCCCCCAGTCAATAAGGTGTTGTCCCGCCACTGTCTGCTTTCCCCATTGGGTGCATGGGGATTAGGGTCAAACCCGAACTGTGGACAGAAAATTTTGCACCAAGCAATTATCATATCTTCTACGGACAATTAGCAGAGGGCAAGAGAACAGTTGGGCGACCACAGCTGAGGTTCAAAGATGTGTGCAAGAGAGATATGAGGGCACTGGACATGGATCCAGCAACATGGGAGGATAAAGCTGCCGATCGCACTAAGTGGCGATACTATTTACGGCGCCACCTCAGATTGGGCGAAGAGAGGCTCACACAAGAAGCAGAGGTGAGGAGAAAACGTCGAAAGGAGCACCAGGAAAATAAGCAGCTGAGGGCTGTCACCTCAGGGGCGCATTCCCATAGTCAGTTATGACTGAAGGGGCTATTATTATTATTATTATTATTATTATTATTATTGTTCCTGGATTATACAGGTGGTGCGTTTTTAATGTGCTTCAGTATATAATAAATTTGATACACAAGAATAAAAGCTAACCAATGGTAATTTAGGCAGACTAAAATCAGAGCTAAAAAAGAGAAAAACTGAAGCAGTGAAATAAGTAAACACTTCTTATTGTTAAAAAAAAGCCAAAAAAAAAGGAACAAATACAGAAATCTGCCACACTCATTTTTGTTCTATGTAGAACACAGGACTGCACTTGATGCTCACCACTGACAGCTTTATTTAGCTGTGCCTATGAGATCCCCATTGCTTTGGCTTCCTCTTCCACCATTCTTTTCCATGTTCTCTATAGCCTCCCCTCTCTTTTGTCTCTTGTGGGTTCCAGTCAAAGCCCTGTGTGATTATAGGGGTAGATAGTTTCCTGAGGGTGTGTCCTTTCCACCTCCACTTTCTCTATCTAATGCTCAACTGAATGTATTACTGTATAGTTCTCCACAAGACTTTGTGGCACTACGTCTGTAGATTTGATATGGCATGTTTTGGTGAATTTCTGGAGTTTAAATGTGATATGCATGTTCACTACTTCTCAGTAGGGTATACTTTACATTATTGTAGAAGTAAGCAGAGGCAGTAAAATAATATAATTATTTTAACATAATCAGTTAAACACTAAACCCAAATGTCATTATGAAAGAGCAGAACCAAACAAGCACCAAAGGTAATTTTTCTCCCCTTCAATATCAGGAACAAGATTAACATAAAAAGATGGCTCGGAAGAAGGGAGAAATCCAGTTACAGAGAGAAATTGAAACACAGGAAGAATGGGAAGAGGTTATGGCCATGGAGGGCTTATGGGGTCAGTGAAATAAATTTCCCAAATTCTGTATTCATGTTCATGAACTTCTTATTGTCACATCTACTCATTTCATTTTAATTCATGCATTGTGAAAGTTCTGATGTTCTCATAATTTCATTTTATAAAAAATATTAGTTTATGGATGATGATAATGGATTCAAGGTTTTCTAAAAAATTATATAATTTGCAGGGAAGACATAAAGCATATGCAGGATAGAATTAAAAACCATCTAGCTTCACAAGCAAGAGGCTAGAAGCAAGATGATTCCTATCTACAATTTTGTTCAATCTCACTTGAGAAAAATTCATTAAATGCTTAATAAAAGATGTATAACTCTTATTAGCAAAATTAGAATTATTTTTAGCCAAGCAAATGTAATTGATCTGATTGGTGCAAAAGAAGATATCAAAAATACTTTTAAGGAATTCTGAGAGAACACGTAATAAATTTGTAATTTGTGGGTGAACAATTCCCATCAGGAATGAGCAGAATTTATGGTAATGTCATTTTAAAAAGGTGGAAAAGGAAAAAGACACACAACGATGGGGTTATCTTGAAGAGAACAAACTCCTTTGGTTGAAAGAGGCAGCTGTCAGTCAGATAAGATAAATATCATGGAAAATTAATGAACAGCTGAAATATAATGAGATCAAAGTAAAATACTGGTCAGACTCCAGGTTGATGATACAACTTATAATCACCATAAGGCATTAGATCCTGTAAGATCATTCCTCAGTGTGGCCATCTTATTATGCCCACATTCTTGCACTACTCAGATAACCTCAGATCTAGCATGCTGGGGAAGGAATAAGCTGAGAGTTTAAGACTAAGTAAACAGCGCAGAGAGAAGATTAATGGACAGCGTAGCCATTGATTTGGAAGAGCTGGAGGTATAAATTAGGTATGAAGTCCTTACATAGAAAAATTGAAGAACTGTGTTTGTACCAGAAAGGTTTAAGGCCTCAGAGTGCAAAAAAAAAAAACCCATTTTACCTTTGGTGCTAATATCTTCTCATAATAGTGACATGATGACTCTTTTGTTACATGCTTCTTTTATCTTACAATTGCACTTAACACATTAACTACCGAATTGAAAAACACACTGTGGCCGAATTAAATTTTTTTCCCATTTTCATCCTATAGGTGTTTGCACAAAGTAAGCTGTAGTTTTCGTAATTGTTTACAGATTTTTATGAATTACATGTCATTTTAAAGATAAATGAATGTACTATTACAATAAACACTGGTTGTAACTCTAATAGAGGTTGTTGCTATTTAACGGCCCTCCGATGGCTGAGAACTTGCAATATTTTCACAATTATAACTGCTTGCGCCCCATCTCTATCAAAATCACAATTTCAATCAATGTGCACACCATTTTCACTCTTGTCCTCATCGCTAGATCTATCAGTCAATTGTTGAAACACGTTTCTATCCTATTCAGCCGTTAGACGAGATGTACACGCATTTTTTGTAGTCCTATCACTAGTTGCCACGGTAAACAGTTTTACACGATTTGGTAACTAACCCAAAACACCGAAAAATATGAACATATCAATTTTTCAGTGTTCTACAACAACCATGCTTTGGGAATTTGTTTTCCGGTGGCAACTTAAAATCTCGAACCAGATCAGAGAGTGTTTCAGTACATTTTTCATTCGTTTTATTACTAAAATTAGATTGGCACTCTGAGCGGCTTGCGGTCCAAATGTGATTATTTTGTGAGCCGCTGACAGCGGCTTGTGGTAGTTAATGTGTTAACTTTGCTCTCTAATAGATTATATTATACATTTAAAATAATCAACATGTGGTTCCCAAGGATCTTTGAGGAAACAAAGACAGAATAGAACCACTGATCCACTGAAAGTATCATAAGAGACAACTAATATAAGGTTGTGCTTGAGGCTGGCAACATCATCATGTAGAACATATTCTTACAAAAATCAACGCTGCAAGAGCACATGATTGCTGCCTATAAAGGGGCCAGCAGCAGTGGTGACTTCATTAGGAAGGAAAAGGAAAGTATGGAAGTTGATGACACTTTACTACTCTTGTAGTTGAAATCTTTATTACCAAAGACAAAAAGATATTTGCACAGGTTACATTTTTATTTATACATTCTTCTTCTACTTGGATCCTTAGCCCCTGACAGACAAAGCAGTCAGTGGCCATCACATCTAGCGTCTTGTATAGCAGCAACAAACTGTCCCCCATTTCGCTCGGTCAGTGGCCACCCTTCATGCTGTGCCCCAACTCTGGTTTGTGCTTTGCATCTCAGCCTCCACTGTTCTCTGCCAGGTTGTCTTTGGTCTGCCTCTCCTCTTTCACTGTCCTTCTGGGGTCCATAGCATAGCAGTTCTGGTGATGGTGTCAGGGGCCCTTCTGAGGACATGGCCAACCCAGTTCCAGCGTCTGCCCACAGTGATGGTGTGCATGCCTTTTTGACTGTACCCTATAAGCAGTTCCTGGTTGGAAATGGTATTTGGCCAAAAAATTTGAAGAATTTTCCTTAGGCAGGTTGTATGAAAAGAGGATAATTTGGACAATTCCTTTTCTGTTACTCATTACTATAATGTAAATACCAGGAAATAATAACAATATTGCTCTTGAGTAAATATTACTAGAATATACATTTACCTTGGCACTAATATAGACACTGTTGGATGGACAGACAAGGAGATAAAAATATGAATACAAAAGGCTAGAGGAGTTTCCATTCCATTGGGAAATAGGGAGTCCAACACAAAAATTAGAATCTTCAATTCAAAAATCAAGTCAGTCCTATTGTCTGGCTCTGAAACATGGAGAGAAGAAATACAACAACCAAAAAGCTAGAGACTTTCATAAATGGGTGCCTATGTAGAATAGTTGGATTGAAATGGTATGACAAGATCATTAATATGGAACTGATGACAAGAACCAGACAAGTGTCAGTGGAACAAGTGATGAGAAGAAGAAGGTGGCGATGAGCAGGACACACACTGAGGAACCATGTTGGTTACATTACCAGGCAGTCCTTGTTCTGGAATTCACAGGGTAAGAGAGGTAAAGGAAGACGAAGGAACACATGGAAAAGAGAGCTGGTGACAGACATGAAAGGGCATGAAGAAGAAATGGAAAGGCCTTGAGCTGATGGCACAGGACAGGAAG
This sequence comes from Oreohelix idahoensis, assembly GCA_024509875.1. NCBI lineage: Eukaryota > Metazoa > Mollusca > Gastropoda > Stylommatophora > Oreohelicidae > Oreohelix > Oreohelix idahoensis. The sequence goes on along the minus strand of JAMPIV010005186.1, from coordinate 211,759 downwards.
ACTTGGCATAAGTTTGTTGAAGGCCTGTGCTCCTTGGGAAACTGAGAGTGATGATGATAAGATAAGATAAATACAGTGAGCGATATCACAATAACAATACTAAAGGTGAGAGGAGCTTTCACTGAAATGGGAAATATGTGAAAACAGAAGAAAAAAAGTCATCACAAAAATAAGAATCCAACACAAATATAAAAGCAGTCCATCTGTGTGAATCTGAAGCATGGAGAATAAACAGAGAAAAAAAACCAAGAAGTTGTAAACTTTTATGAATGGGTGTTTGAGCAGAATAGAAGGATTGTGATGGCATGACGAGATCACCACTGAGGTACTGATCTAAATAATATGACAAATACTTGGGGAACTTTTTCTTCATCCTTCGCTTTGAGTGAAAAATACATTGTGTCATAGTTAACAGCCGGCTGCAATACCTGCGCCATTCGGCCCTTCATATCTGATTTCAGCGAGCTTTTTATTTGGGTTTGGCTTTCCTTAGGCTCTGGCTGTCCCCAGCTACTACAAGGCAACTTGTGGGACAAAATATGAGGATAATATGTTGATGTTGGATATGACACACTGAGGAAATGAGCTGATCACTTTACAAGGAAGTCCTTGATCTAGAATCTCCAGGGTCAGAGAAATAGAGAGAGAACTAAAGTGATATAATTCTGAAGACAGCCATGAAATGGATAAAGACGACAAGGAAAGACCTTGAAAAGATGGCACAGATCAGGAAATTCTTGATATAAATATATTGTAGGTCTATGGTGCACAAGAAACTGAATGGAAGTGAATGAATGAATGAACAATTGTAATAATGGGAAGAAAATAACAAAATAGATTTATATATAATAAAAAAATGATTCTTTCTTCTCCAGTTGTTGATGTTTACCAAGAATGGTGTGGTCCATGTCAAGCCCTTGTTGGAAATTTCCGAAGGCTGAAGAATGAACTGGGTGATCCATTGCTGAATTATGCAATTGTAATTATTGTAGCAGTGTTTTGTCTTTTAGTAGTTTTGTACAAGAGCTGTATTAGTTGTTATTTATGTAAACTATAGTTAGTAAGCCATATATGTTTATGCTGAAGTGTGATAGAACTGTACGTTGGTTTTTGGGAACATTTATAGGCCATACGTTATATATGAAGTGGAAGAAGTACTTGCATTAGATTACCACATGGATGAAGTCCATGGAAAATTAGCTAAAGAATGAAGACAGTTTAGGGGAATGAGAGGGTGGTACCTAGATGTGAGAGGGCAGTCTATGAGTTGAAGTTAAGTTGTTTCATTTGTAGCAGACTGCGATTTCATAGTTGGGCTGGCCAACTGTGTCCTAATTGCGAGGTGTTTGCCACGCTGTAAGTGTAAGAATGTTTAGCACTAGTGTCTAGGTTATGCCAGCATAGCTCAGAAGCTATTATGTGGTCATTAGAGTAGGAGATATTTTTTGAAGCCATTAGTTCAGTGTTTCTTAACCTGGGGTGCATGGTGATGATTTATGAAACTTCAGATTCTCTTCTATAAAATGGTATAGGTTTCATTGACCAACAACAATCTTATATGCTTTTAATATAAACTTTCAATTACTTACTTATTCATTTTAAAAAAAATCAACATGGCGCTGGCTGTTTAAACAAATTTTCTTTGAACTAGACAGCTCTGTCATACAGTCTTCAACAGAGCATGACTTTTCACTGAATTGTCTGCATGTCTACATTATTTTTACACCTGCAGAAGTTTTTCAGTCAGTCAATACTCTTTAGCCTCCCCAGGGAGCATAGGCCTTCAACAAACACATGCTAAGTCCTCCTGTCATGTGCCCTCAGCTCAAGTTCTTTCCACGTTTTCCTCATCATTTTCACTTCTGTCTGCAGATCTCTTCTCCATGTGTTTTTTGTGTCTACCTCTGCCTCTCTTTCCCTGGGGATTCCAGACCAAGGACTGCCTTGTATTGCTATCAACAGGTTTCCTCAGTGTGTGTCCTATCCATTGCCAACGTTTTCTTCTCATCTCTTGTTCCACTGGCACTTGTCTGGTTCTTGTCATCAGTTCCACACTGGTGACTGTCATACCATTTCAATCCTTCTATTCTACACAAGTACCAAGAGAGGTCTTAGAAACATGTTTTTTTGTTGTTGTGTGGTAGCAATATCTCAGTATTACAGAATACGGACATATTATCAGTTTTGTGAGATTTCGTAACAAATATGAATAATGCAGGATTTGAAACTGATTTCTTGTTTTAAATAGGCCAAAGCTGATACTATTGATGCCTTAGAAAAGTACAGAGGGCGTTGTGAACCAACTTTTTTGTTTTTCGCTGTAAGTATTTTCACACTATCTATAGGGGAAAGTATCTTTATGGCTAGTACATCATCAGCGTGCTCAAATCCACACATATATAAATGAACTAACTCAACATTTAAACATTTAATATATTTCCAAACAATCTGCCAAGGCTCAGCTATTCAACACAGCTACCAATGAGTTTTCATAACAGGAATTCTAGTTTTGAACTCTATAATCTTCACTTAGTAGAATACGTCAATCAACTTCAGATGTGGCGCATTTCCCTTGAGTCGAACAAAACATATATTACAAGTTCAGAATGCAACTCTCAACAAACTGACCTATTGACTTGCCATCTCAACTCTTCTCTCAAAATTTGATCACTTCTCATGCCATGCTGACCTTTTGAAAAGTATTCACTCAAAATAAACACTAACTCACTACATAACTCATCTATAACTCAGGTAATCTGCATGCAATAAACATTTTATAAATTCACTCAGTTTGCTTCATGATCACAACAACCAGCCAGAATATTGCAGCTCCCAAGAGAGCACAGGTTTGTACCAACAGTGCTATGTGTCGCAACACACTCGATACATCCCATGCTTGGAGGGATATCTGGAGTCATCCTTATATGACCACCAGCTAAGCACAATGCTACAGCATTCAGATGTGGAGGTGAACCTGTCTGTAAGGCTAATTACACCCTCATTGACTCTTGAAATCATCTACACACTTCCAGGGATTCCCCCTGTGGTGAAACATTTTGAACCCGGCACTGCATACTAAGCTTGGAGGAGTCACTTGAGCCCCATGCATAACTATAGCTTTCTACCTAGTTGTCTGCATGCAGGAGGATCTCACTATGGACACATGATGAGCAGGGGAGCTGGGATGTGGCTCTGTGTAGGACGTGGCAATTCCTTGGGAGAGCCCACAATTAGAGCACAGTATTTTAACTCTGCATAGTGGGAGAGCCCCCTTGGATAGTGAGGAATGTACAGTATGTCACACATTTATTCTTCCTCGCTTGGGACCAGATGTGATGATCCTTTAATTGCCAGCCAAGCTGGAGAAACTGGAGCTCATGACCAACTCAACACGCTACAGAATGGTAGAAAAGCCACAGGAAAAGCCTAGATCTACAGTGTAGATAATACCAAGGAGTCTTCAACTTGGTATTGGCTGAAAAAGAGCAAGGAGCTCCGCAACCCTAGTTAAACACCAACAATACATCCCATGACAACTTTCCATAATTTTCAGATTTTGTTTGCAAAGATGCTGCATGTTTATTTCATATCTTGTACTTCCAATTTCGGATTGCTGTCAATTAGATCCAGATATGCGATGGCCCAGACAAAAGCATGTTTGCGGGTAACCACTGGCAGAAGACACCCCCTTCATGAGAACGTAGCTGACATCAAAGGAGCAAGAATAAAGAGGGGGATGTCATGGATGGCACAGGCAGAGGCTACAATTGGTCAGGTGACCAGCGTTGAAAATATATTCAAAGGGGAAGAGTGGAGTAAGTCGGGGTAGAACTGGATAAACTACCAGCTGGTCATCATTAGCCTTGGCAGAGAGTGCAGATCTTGGGGCAATGGAAAAGCAGAGCTGGAGATTAATCAGCTGATAAGTGATCATGCTGGGGGTGATGACGCCATTGTGTACACTGATGGGTCTATAGTGCGTGGTGAGAAATCAGGATGGGGCTTCTCTGCGAGAATAAAAGGCAGGGTCATTGCTGAACAGAGTGGAGCCTACATGACAACAACCTCCAGCATGAGAATGGAGGTAGAGGCAGTTACTGCAGCACTGAGGTGGCTGTCTGAAACTGCATCAACCAAGGCAGTTAATATTGTCAGACTCTCAAGCCATGCTTCGGAAATTTCATAACGGATGGCTGCGGCAGGAATGGAAAACATCATTAGAATCCTCAAGTCTTCAAGAACTGGTGTGGATCTACTGTCCTGGTCATACAGGAGTACGTGGCAATGAGAGAGCTGACAGGCTGGCCTCGAGAGCACCCATAGTGGGGACACTGGATATGGATAAGGGATAGATACTAAGGGCAATTAATGATTCTCTGCTAGATAATGACACTGCAATGGATAAATCAGCAAGGCTGAGACTGTTTGGCATTAAATGTGGGACTAGCAGAGATGGACGAGAGAGAGGATGCATCCATCATGTGTACAACCAGCATGCTACAGGTACAATTAGCATTCATACTCTTCGACATTTGCTGAGGGAGACTGAGCACCTATGGGTTTGCCCATAACTTCCATTTTATTTCTGCTAAAAGGGACATGAAACTGTTAATTCATTAATTTGCTGCTGCTAATAACAGGCATGGCCCCCCGTGTAGTTTCTAGATGGTCTTTGGCAACCTAATCATGTAAAACATATTGCTACAAAAACCATGTCTGGAGTAAATGTTTGACAGCCAGGTGGCAGCAGTTCACTTTCAGCTAATTCATATTGGAGCTAAGGGCTATCTCCAGAACAAAGGTTGGTTATAATAATCCACCTCCACAACAAAAAACAACCAAAAAGATATAGACTTTGATAAATGGATGCTTGCATAAAATAGAGGGATGGAATTGTTATGACAAGATTACTAATGTGGAACTGATGACAAGAACCAGACAAGCACCAGTGGAACAAGAGATGAGAACAAGACGTTGGAGATGGATAGGACACACACGGAGAAAATCTGTTGATAGCATTACCAGGCAGTGCTTGTTCTGGAATCCACAGAGTAAAAAAAGTAGAGGAAGAGCAAAGAACTCATAGAAAAGAGAACTGGAGACAGACATAAAGAAGACATGGCAAGGCCTTGAGCTGATGGCATGGGACAGGAAGACTTGGCATAACTTTGTTGAAGGCTTATGCTCTTTGGGGAATTGAAAAGAGATTAATGAGCCTCCTCCATGACACAGGTTAGCTGTAAAGAGATGCCTCTACAGATAAAGGTAGCATATAGTGAGCAATCTCCACTCCAAAGGTTGGCCATAATGAGGTACCTCCATAACAAAGGTTGGCCATAATGAGGTACCTCCATAACAAAGGTTGGCCATAATGAAGTATCTCCATAACAAAGGTTGGCCATAATGAAGTATCTCCATAACAAAGTTGGCCATAATGATGTATCTCCATAACACTGGCTGGCCATAATGAGCATTCACCATAACAAAGGTTGGCCAGAATGAGGTATCTCCATAACAAAGGTTGGCCATAATGAGGTATCTCCATAACACTGGCTGGCCATAATGAGCAATCTCCATAACAAAGGTTGGTCATAATGAGGTATCTCCATAACAAAGGTTGGCCATAATGAGCAATCTCCATAACAAAGTTTGGCCATAATGAGCAATCTCCATAACAAAGGTTGGCCATAATGAGCAATCTCCATAACAAAGGTTGGCCATAATGAGCAATTTCCATAACAAAGGTTGGCCATAATGAGCAATCTCCATCACAAAGGTTAGCATTATGAGCTATCTCCACAACAAAGGTTGGCCATAATGAGCTATCTACACAAGAATGTTTGTTTATTATGTATCTCCAACATTATCTGTCCCATGCCTTGTTGGCACACTCCACAGTGCATCCTGTTTATGCTTTGATGTTTGCTTCCTACTTTTGTTGCTTTCATTGCCTTTACTGTTTGACATCAATATTTAGTTGTGTGATGGTTTCAATAAGGGTTTACTTATTTGGGCATATAAAAGATGTTTTATTTTTCTGATTCGAATCTGCTTCAATATTTATGTTTTTATTTTAAAATTTTTCGATTATTATTTTATTGTTTTTCTTTGAAATATGGAGAGTATTCATGTCTTCTGTCTTGTCCCTTCTTGCTCCCTTCTGAGCATAGGGGAATGACTAGTTGGCCCCCTACCAGGAAGTCTGCATCAAGGCATCTCACGTACTCTTGCGGAGGTAGTTTCTGTAGTAGTAATATTTTTTTACTTTATGGTGATGCCAATGCCCAACCTTTTTTTTGCCTTCTATTACATGCTTGATGGGGCACAGTGATCCTGTTTGTTGCTCCAAGTACTGCCATCCTCACTTACCAAAACAACATATACAGGTTGTCCATAAAAGATTGTACCCTTTTCAAAAAATTTATTTTTGGCCCCATGATGTGGTACGAGGATGCTTTCTATCACAAAAGTAAGACAATCTCTGCAAATTTTTAAATATACCTTACAAAAACTTAAAAAGAATGTACCTATTTCTTTCTTTTTTTTTCACCTACTTGACCAGTGTGCTGAGAGACATGTAACAATTACAGGTTGCAACTCAACTGCGAAAGTTTCACTTGAAATACCCGCTGCGCGCATTCGCACTTTTTTTAGTCTTTGCAAGGTATACTTAAAAACTTGCAGAGATTATCTTACTTTTGTGATAGAAAGTATCCTCGTACCACGTCATGGGGCCGAGAATAAATTTTTTGAAAAGGGTACAATCTTTAATGGACACCCTGTATTTATCATGAAAGTCTGTCAACTTCTCAAGAACCAAGAAGGTTAAACTGGAACGCTAGATGTTATAATTTTGTTTTTGGCTTTAAGACAGAATGTTGATTTTAGAATGAAACCTTTTTTTTTACAAATTTGGAAACCATTCACCCACTCATCTTTATCATCATCATTTTTATTTTTACTCTGTATAGGACATGTAGCCACCACCGTAGCTGGTCCCTTAGCTGGAAGCCTGCACCAGTATTCACATGCTCTTACAGTAGTGATTTCTGTAGCATGTTTTTTTACACAATGACATTGCCAGCTCCATTCATAAACACATATTAGTTGCCTTGTACGACGTGCCTGAGGGTGGAGTAATTCTATTCTTTCTTTGTTTTATCACACACAACCCCCCCCTCCCCTCCCTCCCCCCCCCCCCTTCCCAGGAACTATAAGGGGCATTTCACCCGTCAGTGAACTGACCCATAAATTAACCAGTGAACATTAATACACATTTCATTATAAATTTTAGTATACAGTCACATCTATACTATGTATGTGGGGGTCTTGGACTGTAAGGGGTTAAATAAAGATGAGTTACAGTTGTAACACTTTGTTGCACATGTACAGTTGTAACACTTTGTTGCTCATCTGTCTACAGGGTGGCATCTTAACCAGCTATATTCACGGGGCCAATGCGCCACAAGTCCAGAAGGTTATAACAGAGCAGCTAGCTTCTGAACACAAAATCTTGGAGGGGACAGGAGAGAGGAAGGAGGTATGCTTCTGAAAATCATATGTACATTTACCATAATCATTTCTTTCTTTGTGCTCCATATTGAGCATGTCAACACCACTGCGGCTGCTCCTACAGGAAACCTGGACAAAGCAGTTACGTGCTCTTGCAGGGGTGGTTGATTTGTCAATTTGTTTGACATGATGAGGTTACCAGGTCAATGCCACAACCTCATGTTAGCAATCTTAGATGACATTTCTGAGGCTTCAGTAATCCTGTTCTTTCTGTATCTCTTCAGAGAGACCTGGGAACTACACAGGGCGTGTATGTACATTACTTAAACATTAAAACTATTGTTGAACTTTGCTTGACATTCTTGTCTCTAAGATGAAAGTAATTGAGTCGCAAGTAATCATCAAATTTATGTTCCTGGAATCATCAAGTGCAAGTAGGTGTAAGATTTCATTTAGTCCAGTGTTTCTAAAACTTGTTGGTCTCTGGACCTCTTTACACTCATACAAATTATTGAGGATTTCAAAGAGCTTTTGTTTATGTGGGTTGTATCTATCAATATTTACCGTATTAGAAATTAAAACTGAGAAAGTGTAAAATTTTTATTTATTAGTTCATTTAAAAAATAACAATAATAAACCCATTACATGTTAACACAAATAACTTTTTTTAAATGAAAAAACAAAAATGAGTGCGAAGAGTGTCATTGTTTTACATTTTTGTTTAATAGAAGACAACTGGATTATCATGTCTGCTTCTGTACATTCGTTGAGAGAATGAGAATGAAAAAGGCAAATAACGTCTTGGATTATTATGAAAATAGTTTTGACCTCACGGAGCACTTGAAAGGGCCTCAGGAACTCCCAGATGTCCGCAGACCACACTTTGAGAACCGCTGATTTTATCTGTATACTCCTGTCAGTGGTGGTGCTTATGAGTTTTATTGGTGACTTTCTTTCAGTTCATTTAGTATTTTCTCAGCATCTTCCTTCTTCCCTCAGTCTTTTGCATTTTTATAATGAAGATTTAACAAATAAAGTTGGCTTATCATGGAAACTTTACATAGTAAGAACTTCTATATGATGCATGTAAACTTGACATCAGAAATATTTGTTTGACATGTCATAGAAACTATGCAAAGTACTGGTACATGCAAACTTGACATTGTATATAATTACTATTTAAAGTATTTTTTTAAGATACATGTAAACTTGACATCAAAAGTACTTTGGTTATGTCATGAAAACTTGAAATGTAAAGTACTTTTATTGATGCATGTGAACTTTTCATTTTTAACAAACATGGGGGGTGGATATCATAGAAATTTATTATGTAAAAAATCCCCCTGAAAATAAGCTGCCTCGCTAAATTGCTAGAAATGATAAACTTATTCCGTAAAGGAGATAAAAGGAACAGTCCAATATGTTGGAAACACATTACAGCCCTTTGACAAATGCAGTGACATTAAACAAGGCTGCGTTTTGGCTCCAACCCTCTTTGGGATCTTCTTGGCCTTGCTCTTGAAACATGCATTCAGAGATGCAACTGAAGGAATATACCTTCACACTAGGTCAGATGGCCAACTGTTTAACCTCGCAAGGCTGAAGGCAAACACAAAAACCAGAAGGGTCACTATAAGATACATGTTATTTGCTGATGATGCTGCTGCCATCACTCAAAGTCATCAGGCACTTCAGAGCTTGGTGAATCGCTTCACCCAAGCCTGCAAGGATTTTGGCCTCACAATAAGTCTAAAGAAAACATGTGCTGAGTCAGGATGTGGATGTTGCACCAGTTATCACTATCAATAACTATGAATTGGCAATGGTGCACCACTTCACATACCAGGGGTCTACCATCAATGACAGACTCTCTCTGGACACCGCTACCTTTGGCCACCTCACAACACGTGTGTGGGGAAACTCCAAACTCACAACGAAAATCAAAGCTGCGGTATATAACGCCTGCATCACCAGCACACTTCTATATGGCCATGAGACATGGACAACCTATACTAGGAAGAAGACTCAATATCTTCAATCTACGGTGTCTATATATATTCACTCTCAGGAACATTATAGAGCAGTGCTCAGAATGGCAAAGACAGCTTTACATAAATTTTGTTGATTTTGAAAAGGCTTTTGACAGCATACATAGGGACAGTTTATGGAAAATACTGAGGGCTTATGGAATTCCAAGCTGCATAGTGTCAATCATAAAAAGCCTCTATGCCAACTTTACGTGTAGTGTTGGGCAGAGCAACCTAACCTTCGAGGTGAAGACAGGAGTACGACAGGGATGCCCCTTATCAACCACTCTATTTTTAACAGTCATAGACTGGGTGATGCGCCAGACAACAGAGGGCAGTCCAAGAGGAATAAGATGGACTACATTTTCTACATTGGAAGATCTGGAATATGCAGATGACATTGCACTGCTGGCACATTCACATCAACACATCCAGGAAAAAACGGATAGACTTAATAAATTTTAGCCAGCAGGTGGGCTTGAACATCAATTTAAAGAAGTCTGAGGTCATGACGCTCAATGTGAGCAACCCTGAGCCCATATAAGTAAGGAATCAGCAACTGGTACAGACAGATACCTTCACATACCTAGGAAGCATAGTAACACCAGACGGTGGGGCAGGCAAAGACATCAACATCAGAATGAATAAGGCAAGAACAGCCTTCTTTAGCCTAAATAACATCTGGAAGTCCTCCCAATACAGCACAAGCACAAAATTAAGATTATACCAGAGTTGCGTGCTTTCTGTGCTTCTCTATGGTGCGGAATGCTGGAGAGTCACAGAGATGGAAATGTCAAAATTGTCCTCTTTTCACACAACATGCCTAAGAAAAATTCACCGAATCTTTTGGCCGAATAGCATCACCAACCAAGATCTGCTTACTTGTAGCAAGCAAGAGGACATGCACACCATCATAGCTGGCAGACGCTGGAGCTGGGTTGGTCATGTCCTCAGAAGAGACCCTGATGCCATCACAAGAACAGCTATGCTTTGGACCCCTGAAGGAAAGCGAAAGAGAGGCCGACCAAAAACAACTTGGCGGAGGACTGTGGAGGCTGAGATGCAAAGAATGAACCAGAGTTGGGGCACTGTACGAAGGATGGCCACCGACCGTGCAAAGTGGAATCAATTTGTTGTTGCCCTACAAGACGCCACTAGGCATGATGGCCACTGACTGCTTTGATGGCCACTGACTGAAGAAGAACTTCCCCCCCTTATGCCATCACGGTCGGCTATGGTTAAGGAAAAGCGAAGAAGAGGCCGACCAAAGACAACTTGAACGAGATGCAAAGAATGAACTATTGGGGCACCAAGGATGGCACAACGTGCAAAGTGGAATCAGCTTTGCTTTGACACCACTAGGCGGTGATGGCCCTGACTACTTTGAAGGAAAGCGAAAGAGAGGCCGACCAAAGACAACTTGGCGGAGGACTGTGGAGGCTGAGATGCAAAGAATGAACCAGAGTTGGGGCACTGTACGAAGGATGGCCACCGACCGTGCAAAGTGGAATCAATTTGTTGTTGCCCTACAAGACACCACTAGGCGTGATGGCCACTGACTACTTTGACGGTCGGTGGTTAAGGATCGAAGAAGAAGAAGACAGTGTCTATGCCACATCCTCTGTGTTTCGTGGAAGGACAACGTGACAAAAGTTGAGGTGTTGTCACATGCTGGCCTTAGCAAGTATACACTGCTTAGACAGTGCAGACTACACTGGCTTGGTCATGTCCGCCACATGGAAGATGGTCGCATCCTGAAAGATATCTTCTACGGACAACTGGCAGATGGCAAAAGAACAGTTGGGCGACTGCAGCTGAAGTTCAAAGATGTGTGCAAAAGAGACATTAGGGCACTGGACATAAATCCAGCAACCTGAGAGGAGGAAGCTGCCGATCATACAAAGTGACGATACTATTTACTGTGCCACCTTAGATTGGGCGAAAAGAAGCTCTAACAGCAAGCAGAAGAGAGGAGAAAACGTTGAAAGGAACACCAAGAAAATAAGCAGCTGAGAGCTGTCACCTCAGGAACACATTCCCAAAGTCAATTATGACTTATTATTATTATTGTAAAAAGTACTTATCTATGATACATGTAAGCTTGACATCAAAGGTAGTTTTTGGGATGTCATAAAAACTTGTTATGTAAAGTACTTTTCTATGATGCATGTAAACTTACATCAAAAATATATTTTTTTATATCATCTAAACTTACTAAGTAAAGTACTTTTCTATAACACATGTAAACTTGACATCAAAAGTATGTCTATAATGTCATGAAAACATAATTTGTGCAATGTATGTCTATAATAGAATGAAGCAGAGTTGGGGCACTGTATGAAGGATGGCCGCCGACCGAGCAAAGTGGAATCAATTTGTTTCTGCCGTACAAGACGCCACCAGGTGTGATGGCCACTGACTGCTTTGATGGTTGGCGGCTAAGGATCAAAGAAGAAGAATAATATCTATAATACATGAAAACTTGGCATCAAAAGTATATTTTAAATCATGCCATGGAAATGTAATTTGAAGTGAGTTTTTGTGTATGTTGTTTAAACAATGCATCACAAATATGTTCTGGATGCCAAGATCACAAAGTTAGCCAGGAGAGGATTTGGGTTCTCAATATCTTAAAAAATAAAGTAAATTGATATTAGAAAATAAAATAAACTGATATTTCTGTCAGGTGAGAGACTCAGTTATCACTCGTGCTGAGGAAATTGAGATAGAAAGACTTGCTGAGGAGGAGGCTATGAGAATAGCTGAAGAAATTTCAAGTTAACTGTTTATTTCTTGTATGATGTTTGTTTTATTGTATGTTAACTTCATTGCGTACTAGAGATCCCGACCTGATAGAGAAAAACGGTTTGCAGATTTAAAAACAGCGCATTAAAATTGACCAGAAAAACATAGAAATGTTAGAGAAAGAAAAAAAAAATTTTTTTTTGTTAGCCAGTGATATTGACCGACCCAGAGAGCTACACAACATAATACAATTTTATATTGCCAAAACTAGAATTGACATATAACTGCCAGAGCAAATGAGAACAATAAAAAACAAACAGAAACACTTACAATCAGTATCAGTGCAAGAAGGAAACAAAACTACAAATAAAAGAAAATCAACAAATACCCAATAGAAACATTTAAGTTGCAATAAAAAGGATAGGAAAAAGGTAAGAAAATCAAAACCTGAAACCCCTCAAAATGCAACAGGATAATGAGAGAGAAACCTACGAACATGGAAGGGAATGCACCATAAACAAGACAGACATTAGGCAACCCCACAGCCAATGGTAGAGACTTGGCAGCCTGGAAGGACAAACTCAAGAAAAACAACCAGTGTGATATGCTATACTAGACAAGTGCCAGTGGAAAGGAGATGAGAAGACGCTGGCAATGGATAGGACACACATTGAGCAAACCTGTTGATAGCATTACAAGGCAGTCCTTGTTCTGGAATCCTCAGTGATAGAGAGGAAGTGGTAGACCAAAAACACACAGAGGAGATAACTGGAGGCAAAAGTGAAAATGATGAGAAAGATGTGAAAAGAACTTGAGCTGATGGTGTGTGACAGGAGGACTTGGCATGTGTTTCTTGAAGGCCTATGCTCCTTAGGAAGCTAAAGGGTATTGATTTATTGAACATGGTATACAGAATAAAGAACACTATATACCCAAATTATATCCCACATGGGGTTGAACCAGGTGTCAATGCATTCGATAAACACCAGTTTTCTTGTGCATGGACCAAAAACCAAAGTAAAATTATAATTTTTAAACCACTCTTTACGTGTCATATCTGGTTTTATTTACTTTTATACATACTGATTCAGATTTTGAGGAATTGTTTTCTCTCTGCTTTGTCCTTCCCTTGGTGATGTTAAGTTATTTTGTGTGATCTGTGTGATGGTATAACTTTTCCTCGCAGTTGGCAGAGCTGAGAACATTGTAGACAAACAAAAATCAACAACTTCTTCATTGCTTTGGTACAAGCATCAAAACAGACAAACAGTGTTGTTCTGGAGTTAAACAAATATGACTATAAATGTGTATATATAACTGACATGAGCCAGCTGCTTTATTAACGTCCAAAAGGTGTCATGAAAAATGTGAACAAAGATAAGTTGGTGAATCAGATGACCATAATTTGGTCTAGCTTGTATTGTTGTGTAACAGTAGACAACTCTAAAGAGTGTGGGAAGGGAATGTGAAAGTGTTAATGATTTGTTTCCTGTAGTGAACTTGTCATCCTGTGGTGTTCACTGGTGTGAACTATTTATGTGAAATGTTTGGCAGAGAAAGATCTTTTAACCCACATGGGGTTGAACCAGGTATCCCTTGCACACAAAAAACACCAGTTTTCATGTGCGGGGTTCAAAAACCAAACCAAACCAAAATCTTTTAACTATTCTTGTGTTTTAGGAGTGAGTGAGTTTGATGATAGGCAGTCAGGCTGATAGATGTCTTAGTGAAAGGTTGTGTTTTGGAGAAGAGCAGTGAATGCTGTTGACAACAGCCATTTCTGTGTGAATGGAACCTTTTTTTTTCAAATGAAGTTGGATGCAGTGCTCTAGTAAGAGAACGGAGATAATTTTTGAATATGGGCGTGTGTTCAGCTGTGTCTATGCACCACGCAGAGTGTTTCTGGTTCATTTGGATCGACCAAATTTAATCGTGTTTGCTGCGTAAGTACCTTGATGTCATCATGTGTTTCTGTGAATTAAATTGTGATACTGCTGAAATTAACTCATCGTTTGATGACCCATGCATGTTTAAGTGACTATGTCCTGTGTTGAGTATATCTGTCCCTTAGCAGAGTCTATGATCCTGGGAATACGCTGTGTGTTAAACCTACAACCCACAGTGTAACAGTGTTCACCCTTCTTTTGTCCTTTCTCCATGTCTCTTTTTTTGTTGTTGTTGTTGTTGTTGGTCTAATCCATCACTCCACTCAAGGCTTGAAGTGCAGAATTCTTAATAAAGGACAACTTACTGAAGCAATTGAGACAAGAATTACAGGGACCCACAGTGTAACAGTTATCAAAAAGGCTAAGAAAAATAAAGGACAAAAGACAAGAGAATGTTTCATTGCTTGGGAAATATTTGGACATCAAAGGGAACTAAGCTGAACACATCAGTTAGAATTTTCAAATCAGATGTCATTGCAGTTCTCTTGTATGAGTCTGAAAGGTGGAGAACCACAACAAATGTCATACCAACAAGTTTATAGACTTTCATAAATGGATACTTGCATGGAATAACAGGATAGAAATGTGGAACTAATAGCAAGAACCAGACAAGTGACAGCCAATAGAACGAGTTGAGAAAAAGCTGGTGTTAGACCAAAACAACAACATTGAGACAACCAGCATTACAAGACAGTCATTGTTTTGAACCCCAACATAAGAGATATGGAGGGAGACTGACAAATACATGGAACTAGAGACAGACATAGGAGGGGTAACGAAGACATGGGAAGACCTTGAACAGATGACACAGGACAAGAAAGCTTCACTTGGATTTGTCCAAGGCCTATTCTCCTCAGGGAAATCAATAATGAATTACTATATTCAATGACCTACCAATGTGTCCTTCAAAGAGTCCTGTGGTGTACTATATCATCTCTACTTCTCCCAGCTGTCCTGTTCCAGTTAACAAATTACACACACACACACCTTGCTGTTTTTCAGCCATATCTCTTCTTAGGTTCAGTCTAAATTCCTAAACATAGTGCACAACACAACACACACAAAATAAAAGATTAAATGTTCAGATACTAATTTGTTTCGGTTCTCCACAGCTGCTAAGTATGAGACAAGTATGTACAGTCACAATTTATTATTTCTTATCCTGTATTTTGTATTCACTATTGCCTGTTAATATTTCATTGTTAAATGTTGCCAGTTAAGATTTTAATGTTCACTTTTGCCTGTTAATATTATTCACAACTGATGGTTTCATTATTCACTGTAGCTATAACTGATGGTTTCATTATTCACTGTAACTACAACTGATGGTTTCATTATTCACTGTGACAACAACTGATGGTTTCATTGTTCACTGTGACTACAACTGATTGTTTCATTGTTTACTGTGACTACATCTGATGGTTTCATTGTTCACTGTGACAACAACTGATGGTTTCATTGTTCACTGTGACTACAACTGATTATTTCATTGTTCGCTGTGACTACAACTGATGGTTTCATTGTTCGCTGTGACTGCAACTGATGGTTTCATTGTTCACTGTGACTACAACTGAAAATTTCATTGTTCGCTGTGACTACATCTGATGATTTCATTGTTCACAGTGACTAGAACTGATTATTTCTTTGTTCACTGTGATTACAACTCATTGCCGGTTTCACTGCGAGCTTTATTCTAAATATAACTAAGAGATATTCTTGCATTTGTTGGAAGGTTTATAAAACTATTATTGTTTGATATTAATAGTTATATTTTGTTATCACTTCATTTTGTCTTCTAATATGGTACATCTGATAATTGACTGCATTTGATAAGAGATAAATTCTAACACAGGGACAAGGAAAATTGAAGTGAAATAAACTGAAATGTGCAAGACAAAAAGAGTATTTAGACAGAAATAAATTTACAATAAGAAGTAAACCACAAAGAATTGTACAGGTATTTAAAGGATGATCATAAAGGAGAAAGGAAAAAAAAACATTGTGTTTGTTGCAAAGAAATTCTCCTGTATGCTTTGTAAGTATGCAGAGAATAACCTACTGACATATATGTTGGGTCTTACTACTTAATTTACTTATTCATTCCACTGTTGCTGTGAAGTGTAGTGGTGCACTGAAGTTTGTGTTCTTAAACCAAGTGTGTCATACTGGCTGCTGGGAGCTCATGATGTTGCAGGATTTCTGTGATGTTGTCAATACATCTGCCTCTTGGTCTTCTGCATTCCCTGAAGCCAGATCTTCTGCTGCTGAAGATGTGTAATGGTCATTTATTGGGCTCCATTCTCATGAGATGGCCAAAGCACTTAATTTTCTGTCTCTCTGTATACCTGTGTGTGGTGCCTTTTTCGGGCCCTCCCAGTATCAGAAACCGAGACAGAGAGTCGTGTCCGTTTCCAGATAGCGCTTGATCAGTCCGGCATTTTCCTCAGACCTACGGGTCTCGAGGTGTCTGCGTTCCCATATATGGTCAGCAATGACTCGGGGACGCAAAATGTCCGGCTCCCAGACCCTCTGCTCTCGAGGTGTCTGTATCCCTTATACAGTCAGTAATGACTAAAAGGGAGGATGATTTGGAGGGCAAGTTCCATATCCTACTAGTGACTAGGCTGTTGCTACTGGTGTCAGACTGTATCGGCTAGACCGTTCCTCTGACGTCCAGGCCGGGTCATGCTGCATGGGCAACAGCCTGATCTAACATTGCCCAACCTCGTGCCACCGAAAGTTATTTCGGGAGGTACGCTCCTTTGGTCAGAAATGACTGATAAGGAAGATCACATGATCACATGTATACTTGATACAGGATGTAGTTCCAACAGTTTGTTTTTTTAATGTCAAAATTTCTCATTCTGGATTGAGAATTCATATGTTGGGTCATGACTCCCAAATGCCAACAACGGGTGAATGACTGTATTATGTTGTAACAAGTGGCCAAGGACAGTTGGGTTTAAGGCTTGAAGTTTTTATGGTTTAACAAATTTTCCCCCCTCATTTTGGGGAGGCATGCTTCGTTCACCCTAAACACATGGTCCATCAGTTATATTAAGGCACATGTCCAAATAAAAGAGGCTTTTTGGTCTGGTCAAATTATTTAGGACCTTTACAGTGTTAAATTATTTGCTACATAAAACAGAGACAGAAGATTTGAGGTAGAACTTTAGACAGAAAGAAATAAACTGATAGGAAACTCTAATATACAGGAGGTTATCCGATCATCAGAAGTGCCCCCTCTTATCAGACAAGTGTTTTGGCTTGTTTACATCCTTGACACTCTAGTGGAGCATGGGTCCACATGGGTAATGACTCCCAAGTGTCACCCTCCCATTGTGTTTTTTCTGCCTGCACTGGGAATTAAACCCATTACACTTCAGTAGCAGTTTCTGATTTGACCATTATCCATTGTTGAGGTATTTGTTCAAGTGAACATTTCCTATATAAGGGCAAAATAGGAGAGACCTCTGTGTGTGTGTGTGTGTGTGTGTGTGCATGTATGCATGAGCGCATACATATATGTATATCTTTCTTTCTATGTAACAATTTATTATTATGCATTATAAGTTGCAATATTTTATTTGGATGTTTTGTATGCTCAACTTGTCTTCACAGCAACATTCAGACCTCAAAGGCATAACTGCACAGAGAAGGAATTATTAATAAATTATTAATAATAAAATGTGTATGAGTGTCTGTATGATCTCATGCTTTGCCTGCCTGTGCATATACATTTATGCATATGTATGTACGAGGGTGAGTCAAGTGAAAACCGGAAATATGTTATAACAATAAGAATAATCATGCCATTATATTGTAACTTGCCAATATTGTTGTCCTGGATGTCTCGAGTGTCATGCACGTGCCATAGCGGTGATGATGCATAAGGTGACGTCATAATGACGTTTTAAAGATGGCCGCTCCGCTAGTGGAATGCACCAAACAGCAGCAGCGTTCTGTTATTAAATTTTTGATCAGCGAAGGGGTGAAACCAATAGAAATTCATCGGCGAATGAATCTCAAGTACGGTGATGCATGCATGTCAAGGTCGCAGGTGTATGAATGGTGTACAAAGTTCCAAAATGGCGTGATTTCTGTGACAGATTGTTCAATTTTCAATTCTGGAGTAAGCTGCCGTGGCACCCACCTTGCAGACACTTTGTGGTACTGTAGCACATCAGAGATGATGTGGTGTGCTGAACCATGACTGATGTCAAGATGTGTGGCAATATTATCCACAGTCAATCGGCGGTTTCCCTGTACGAGTCGTTCAACGGTTGCTATCGATTCTGAAGTCACTACTCTGTGTGCCTGACCCAGTCGTGAACAATCTGTCACAGAAATCAAGCCGTTTTTGAACTTTGTACACCATTCATACACCTGCGACCTTGACATGCATGCATCACCGTACTTGAGCTTCATTTGCCGATGAATTTCTATTGGTTTCACCCCTTCGCTGATCAAAAATTGAATAACAGAACGCTGCTGCTGTTTGGTGCATTCCACTAGCGGGGCAGCCATCTTTAAAATGTCATTATGACGTCACCTTATGCGTCATCACCGCGATGGCATGTGCATGACACTCGAGACATCCAGGACAACAATATTTGCAAGTTACATATAATGGCATGATTATTCTTATTGTTATAACATATTTCTGGTTTTCACTTGACTCACCCTCGTAGTATGAGCAGAATTTTCAAAATTTGGAAATACATTTTCAGAAAATTGTCTCCTGGAAGAAACAAATTAGTTAATTATATGTAACTATTCAATTAAAAATTAATCGCATGTGAAATTACTGGGTGAAAAAACATTATGTGACACAATAATCAGTAATGCTATAATTTAAAAATGAGAATGCATAAATATTACAGTTAGTAGATATCAAAATAAAAATTAAAAAAAGTAACAGGGTTTTCATTGCATTGGGATATGCGCGGAAATGAAAAGAAATCAAGTCCAACACAAAATTAAAAAACAACAATTCAAATGTCAAGGTTGTCTTATTATATGGCTTTGAAACACAGAGAATAATTTTTAAAATGACATCAATGTGGAACTGATGACAATAATCAGACAAGTAGTCAGTGGAACAGTAGGAAAAGAATAAATGTTAGGATACTCATTGAAGAAGCCAGTTGATAGCAATTCTGGGTAGTTCTTGTTCTGGAATCCCCAGGGTAGGAGAAACAGGGGGTGACCAAAAAACAGATGAAGAAGGGAATTACAAATAGACCTTCTTCTTCTTCTTCGTTCACCGTCAGACGTCAACTTTAATAAGAGTTCAAAGAAAGCAGTGGTCACCCTGAGACTGTTGATATCTCCGTAGATTTTCTCCAGGAATGGTCCTGGTGACGGCCATATGCGTTTTCTCAGTTCCTCATATGTTGGGCACCTTTGAAGCATATGTTCGGCAGCTATTTTATTGGTGCCACAGTCACACTCATCAGTAGTTCCTATCTTTAATTTGTTGAATAGATGGTATGTCAATCTGTGATGACATGTGTGAAGTCTGAAGATTACAACTTGTTCACTTCTGCTGAGCTGGTAAAACGGATCATTTTTTGTGTGGCCTGGATGCTCTTCTTCCCACTTGTGCCTGTACCTGCGCTTTGTAAAACTCTTGGCCTCCTCATAAGTTATGTTTGTGTCAAGTTGAGGAAGCTTTCCCCCTTCGTTTGCCAATCTGTCAGCCTCTTCATTTCACGGGATGTTGCAGCGAGAAGGGATCCACTGTATCTAGACTCTTTTGTATTGCTGACATAGTCTGTGAAGTGTTACTCTTAGGTCATCCAGTTCAGCATTACTTTAACTTTTCAGCGTTGTAATCACTCAAATAGACCTGAGGTTGATAAAGTAGTCATGGAAAGACTTGAATGAACAGCACAGGACTGGAAAGCTTGGCATTTATTTTTTAAAGGTCTATGCTCCAATGGGAGCTGGAACATAACAATGAAATTGAGTGAATACATAAATTAAAGTTTTTCCATTGGGTTTCTTTAAGTTTGACTTAGTTTATACTATTCATTTATAATTTTTGTGGCTGACTGTAATTTTTCATTAAGTAACTATTACATAATGTGTAATATATTATGAACCTGGAATATACAGGGTGCTTCAAAATTATATGTACATACTTCAACTTACGTATTACTTATGTAGTACTTGAAACTGAATTTTGGTATTTTGTAGAATTAGAGCAGAATAGTGCTAGATAACAAATGAGTATATTTTAGATTATCACTTGTGAGATATTCTTCAGAAGGTTGTCTTCATCTCAACACACACACACACTGAAAGACTTAAAAGGTAAAGGATCCCGTTACACGCCCATTGGGGCATATTGGGAATATGGTGTTAGGCCCATATTATCTTGACCGTCGGCACACTAGGGGTGATGTGGTCAGCATCATGCCGGCTGCCTTAACCTTCCCAGAGTTGCTCTGGTACGCATTTGGGGCTGGGTTGACCCAGGAGCCGTTTGTGGCCTAAAAATAATCCCACCTCATCTGGGGATTGAACCATAGACCACTGCGCTAGGAAGCCAGTGCACTAACCACTATGCTACCGCGGCTACCTGCTGAAAGACTTAAGGCATCACATTAAAACTGCTTTTTTCACTATTCAATTCATAACTATACAGGATACCAGTCAGTTGCTGATCATTACTGCAGGTTATAGATATCTTGAGCATATGATCCTTTAAATGTGAATAAGACATAGTTATGTCTCAAATAATTATTGAGTTACCAGCATTCAAAATGTGTTTACATTTTTGTGAAACACTCTGTAGATTTTATCTTTACAGAAACGGTTCAAGATCATGTGATAGACTTTTAAATATCTGATTTTATTGTAATCAGTAATCAAATGGTAAACTTCTAAATATTTCATTCTTTTCTCAGAGAACAAAGGTATTACTATCGCTATCATCAAACCAGATGCTGTGGCTCAAGGCAAGGTTGGAGAAATAATTACTGAGGTACAGCAATATTGATGAAGAAGAGGGTGTGAGGTCTGGTAATATTGATGAAGTAGAGGGTGTGAGGTATGGTAATATTGATGAAGTAGAGTGTATGAGGTATGGTAATATTGATGAAGTAGAGGGTATGAGGTATGGTAATATTGATCAAGTAGAGTGTATGAGGTATGGTAATATTGATGAAGTAGAGGGTATGAGGTATGGTAATATTGATCAAGTAGAGGATATGAGTTATAGTAATATTGATGAAGTAGAGGGTGTAAGGTATGGTAATACTGATGAAGTAGAGGGTGTAAGGTATGGTAATATTGATGAAATAGAGTGTATGAGGTATGATAATATTGATGAAGTAGAGGGTGTGAGGTATGGTAATATTGATGAAGTAGAGGGTGAGAGGTATGGTAGTAATGATGAAGTAGAGGGTGTGAAATGTAACATTGATGAAATATAATGTGCAAAGTATGATTATGTTAATGAAGTATAGGATGCTTGGTGTAATAATATACATGACACGTAGCGTGTAATATATGATAACAATAATGTAGTAAAGACACAGAGCTATGATATTAGTTATTAAAAATAGGCTGTCTTGTAAGATAATATTACTGAAGCAAATTAATGAAGTATAGGATGTAAAATCCCATATATTAATGAAGCAAATGATGTAATATTCTGTATGTTAATGAAGTATAGGATGTAATATCCCATATATTAATGAAGCATAGGAACGAACGAACGAACGAACTTTATTTTCAAAGGGTTAAGAATTGGGCACGCAGGCCCGTCTGACATTCTGCCCTTCCTCTCTCTCTCATCATGTATACTGTATCCTTTCATCCTCACATTTACTTTAAGCATTATTAAGGCATTTATCATTATAAAAGTAATATAACATCAAACATTTGCAATAATCATCAGAATTAAAGTATGTTTTTAAAATAAATAAAGATAGATAGATAGATAGATAGATAGATAGATAGATAGATAGATAGATAGATAGATAGATAGATAGATAGATAGATAGATAGATAGATAGATAGATAGATAGATAGATAGATAGATAGATAGATAGATAGATAGATAGATAGATAGATAGATAGATAGATAGATAGATAGATAGATAGATAGATAGATAGATAGATAGATAGATAGATAGATAGATAGATAGATAGATAGATAGATAGATAGATAGATAGATAGATAGATAGATAGATAGATAGATAGATAGATAGATAGATAGATAGATAGATAGATAGATAGATAGATAGATAGATAGATAGATAGATAGATAGATAGATAGATAGATAGATAGATAGATAGATAGATAGATAGATAGATAGATAGATAGATAGATAGATAGATAGATAGATAGATAGATAGATAGATAGATAGATAGATAGATAGATAGATAGATAGATAGATAGATAGATAGATACTATCCCATATATTAATGAAGCATAGGATGTAATGTCCCATATATTAATGAAGCATAGGATGTAATGGCCCATATATTAATGAAGTTTAGAATGTAATGTCCCATATATTAGTGAAACATAGGATGTAATACACCATATGTTAATGAAGAATAGCATGTAATATCCCATATATTAATGAAGCATAGGTTGTAATATCCAATATATTAATGAAGCTTAGGATATAATGTCCCATATATTAATGAAGCTTAGGATGTAAAATCCCATATATTAGTGAAGTGTAGGATGTAATGTCCCATATATTAATGAAACATAGTATGTAATATCCCATATATTAATGAAGCATAGGATGTAATGTCCCATATATTAATGAAGCATAGTATGTAATATCCCATACATTAATGTAGCATATGATGTAAAATCCTATATATTAATGATGTATAGGATGTAATGTCCCATATATTAATGAAGTATATGATGTAATGTCCCATATATTAATGTAGCATAGGATATAAAGTCTCAAATATTAATGAAACATAGGATGTAATGTCCCATATACTATTGATTTTCTCAGTTTAAAAGGTAGTCCAAAGGTAGCCCATAGGTAGCCCAAAGCAGATATTACCATAGAGGATAAAGTGTTAGACCTCACAATACTAGGTGCACCTTTTTTTTTCTTTGATGAGATGGGCTGACCAGTTTTCTTCCTCGCTGTCTTTTCCTTCCCTACCTCACAAGCACAGTCAGGTATTTACAGCTGAGTAGACTGAAGCGTGACACCACATGTTTCAAGTAACCTCCCCTCAAGAGGAAGCCCATTGGACATTACAACACTATAAAGTTTGAACAATTAATTGGCAACACCAGTGTATTAAATGTTGCTGTGGTTTGATTATGATTTCTAAAGTCAGATATACAGAATGATATGTCTTAATGTCAGCGAAGTGAATGTGCCAGTATTAATTATGATGACATATAGGTAGTCTTGTGTGATAATAACTTACAGCAAACACTATAAATCATATCAGTGTTACTAACCTCACACACTCCACTTCATCAGTGTTATCATTCATCACACACTGTAATTCAAATCAGTCACACACTCTACTTCATCAGTGTTATCATACATCACACACTCTACCTCATCAGTGTTATCATACATCACATGCTATAATTCATATTAGTGTTACTTACCTCACACACTCTACCTCATCAGTGTTATCATACATCACACACTATAATTCATATCAGTATTACTTACCTCACACACTCTACCTCATCAGTGGAATCATACATCACACACTGTAATTAATATCAGTGTTATCATACATCACACACTGTAATTCATATCAGTGTTATCATACATCACACACTGTAATTCATATCAGTGTTATCATACATTACACACTATAATTTATATCAGTGTTATCATACATCACACACTATAATTCATATCAGTATTATCATACATCACAAACTATAATTCATATCACTGTTATCATACATCACACACTATAATTCATATCAGTATTATCATACATCACACACTATACTTTATGTCAATATTTCCCACCACACACTTTCTATGTTTTCAGTGTTGTCCCACCTCACTTCCACTACTTTATCAAAGTTATTACTTTATGTGAACATGCATATTTCATCTTTTTCACTTTCATTTCCACTGTTTGGCTCCTGAATGTGCATGAACCACTATTGCTTCTGGATCCCTTGCTGGAAGTTTGTGCTTTTGAGGTAGTGGTCTCTGTAACACTTTATTTTACATGAAGAGGTTGCCAACTTCATGCACAACCTCAGATTATTCAACTCTTAGAATATTGCCTTGAAAATATAGGTCAAGATAGTCCAGTCACTAATACTGCCATAGGGGAGCGAAGTGTTAGAGCCTTCATTATAATATGTCCAATTTCAGAGGTGGGATGACAAGTTCCCTTCCTTTCTGCCTTTTACTTCCTTAAGTCAAGAGCAAAGTCATGTACCCATTTACAACTCGGTAGACTGGAGCAGGACACACCTTGTTTTGAAACTGGTACCTTAGCCGGGAGAGACTGCTCTGTCAGTTGGACGCTGACCTTGATGGTACACACAAGTAAAGAAAACCCTTGACACCAAAAATCAACTTTTGTTTAATTACAAAGCACCATTTTAGTTTTACTGCTTTGATAAATGATGTTCTGTTGATATAAATTTTTTTTCTTTTTAAGATAAAAGAACAAGAGGTTGAGATCTTGACCCATGAAGAAAAAGAACTAACAACTGAGGAAGCTAAGTTGCTGTACTCTTATTTAGAGGATGAGGTATGTAGCAAGAAGGAGAATACAGAATATGAGCAGCTCAGGGAATGATGCTTGTCTTAGTGACAGATTACAAAATATGGTTTTTTTTGGTGAAGATGAGAAAATGGTGATGTGTAAATCAAAGACTCAGGTCAGAGAAGTGTGTTTTGTGTTTATGTGAGCAAAAATATGTTTTTTGTGAAGTTAAGGAAATGGTGATGTCTATAAGACATCAGATCAGTTAATGGTGTTTGTTTGTGTGACAGAATGTAAAACATTGTTTTGTGAAGATCAGAAATTGGTGATGTCTGTATCAAAGATAGAAGATCAGAGAATAATGTTTATGTTTGTGACAGATTTTTTTAAATGTTTTGTGTGAGGCCAAGAAAATGGTGATGTGTATATCAAAGACAACAGGTCAGAGAATAATGGAGGGTGAATGCAAAGTTTAGAAGCATGTCTGTATACACAGAATGTTATGTAACGTAAACAGAAGGAATGAATCTGCCTTTCTCCCTTCTTAACTCGTCCTGTCCCACAAGCTGTATAGAACACCACAATTTAGTACATAATTCCCCCAAGGGATCACTTGCTGTGCTGCTTTTGTTTTAGTCAGGTTTCCTTATGTCTGGACTTTCCTTACCCTTCAGATCTCGAAGTCTTTGAACATATTCAAGTTGATGTCTGAGGGTGTACGAAGAAGATGATACTATCTATTCAACAAGATGAAGATAGGAACTATTGATGAGTGTAACTGTGGCACAGTTAAAATGGCTGCTGAACGTCTGCTTCATAAGTGCCAAACATATGAGGAACAAAGAAAGCGCATATGGCTGTCGCCAGTACCATTCCAGGAAAAACTGTACAGAGACGCCAACAGCCTCAGGCTGACTATTGATTTCTTTGAACATATTCAAGTCAATGTCTGAGAGTGAACACAGAAGAAAAAGAAGATCTCCAAGGAGTATAGGCCTTAAACAAACTGATACTGTCTTCCTGTCCCATGTCATCAGCTGAAAGGTCTTTCCGTGTCTTCCTCATCCATGTCATGTCTCTCTCAAGTTCTCTTCTCCATGTTTTCTTTGGTTTTTCCTCTTGCCCTCTTACTCTGGGGATTCTAGAACAAGGACTGCTATGTAAAGTGTCTGCACTTTACTTGCTTACTAACTTAGTCATTCCTCTTTTACCTTGGGGTGTAGAGGTTAGCCATTGAGAGTGCCATGCTATCCTATTGGCTGTCTTCCTTTTGGCCTGTTCCAGTCCAATCCTTAGTCCTTCGAAGATTGTCTGATATTGTCCTCCCACGAACTGTGGGTTGTCCAAGCTTGGCTCTTAGTTTTCCATGTTTGTCGTGGAAGCCGGTCTTTGTCTGCACTTTACATGATGTAAAATACAAGCTATTGTTACATTTAGGACTTGCATCATTTGAACATCTTCTTCAGCCAGTTTACAATGATTTTATATTACAAGATCTTTTCTAATAAATGTCCTGGAGGACAAAAGACACCTATTTTGATGCCTAGGTATAACCTAAACCTGCCTGAGAGAAAGAGAAAGTTAAAGAATGTGAGGCCACCACATAATATGACCCCATGCCGAAGATTTATTTGCCTTGCAGAATCGATGCCATCGCACTCCAGGCAAACCCATAGTTGCTCAGTCTCCCTCAGCAGATGTCGTGGGGTATGAATGCTAATTGTTCCTGTTCATGGATGCATCCTCTCATTTGTTCATCCCTGCTGGTCCTACTTTGATGCCTAATTCCAGCTATCTTAGCCTTGATGATTCATCAATTGCAGTATCATTCTCTAATAGGCGATTGTTGCGTGATAAATTCTCGCAACATCATTTTATTTCAGTGTCTGTTTTATAACGCAAGGGCAACAACTGCTTGTAATTTATAGTCACTTTTCTCGGTAAGCATTTGTCTTCTCGCATTGGTATCGAATGCAGTTAACTTTTGAGCTGTGGTCATTTTTGCGCTGGACTGCGCATGACTTGTCTTGTTGTTTGTCGATCGGTTTCCGCCCACCACTAGTGGGAGTGAGCGATTTGGAATGGCGAAAGAGATGCCTCGTTGAAGAGGGGATCTCCGCTATTTTTGTTCTGTCAGGGATGTGTAGTCCTCTTAATGGATATTTCGTTTAGTCGAGATAATACCTCTAGTGTTTTCCCACATGTCGGGAGGCGTGATATTTCTGTGTATTTCATGAAAGCAAGGTAAATTAACATTTTCATTAACTCTATTGATTTTGGGTCGTGAGCGATTTCGATTCATAGCCTGTCTGCGAAAGTCGTCGTCACGAGATGTTTTTTCCCAGCTCACATGTCGCTGCATTGTACTGCATCGGTTGATGCAGGTACCAAGGACCATTACTTGCTACTTTGTTAAATGAACTAGGTTTGGAAAACCTTTATTATCTAGAGGATATCTTTGAGGACATTATTTATACTTCGGCAGACGTGTCTGTCTTGCTGAAGTCAAACTAAGGAGAGTGAACTGATCTCATACATCTGGTTATCTCCTGGCTGTTATAGAAAAGGATGGAGTTGTTCACCTGACTACATTTACAGCACTATGAAATATAACATGCATCTGACTCATCATTGTAATGCTGTCTACCGTTTATTGCTGTATTGAATGTTGCTGTGATAATGACTGTTTGATGTGCCTACACATTTGCGTAACCATTTTGTCACTGTGGCGTCCACAATAAATAATGAAGAAAAACGTCAACGGCTGTTTCAAGACTCATTGACTTTATACGTCGTGAGTTTACTGACGTCCTATGTGGATTGCCCTGTTATTGTTGCATGAACATTGTTTTGACTGAACACATCTACACACTACACAAAACCAGACATGCGGATGCCATCCATCATCATATGGCATCACGCATCATTTGGTGGCCATAAGCTGGTTTGATTCTGGTACTAGCAAACACGGGGTCCCTTACCCACTTCATTTTCAACAAGAATTCATCAGCATCCTTCAAGAAATTAACATTCTTCAATACAGTCAACATCTTCAAAATTTTCAAAGTACTCGGCGTTGCCCGGTAAAAGTCAAAATTTCAACTTTTTGACGGAAACAAGAATTTGACAGTACCCGGCGTTGTTACATGTTGCCGGATAACTCGGACTGCTGTTATCTTTTACGCAAGTCAAGCAAGTTGCTGCTGTCAAGGTTCCAGTGCTGTCGTTTTTTGAGAAGGTCAAGTGCCGGTTGAAACGGGTTGTTTTCTGAAGAAGGCCAAGTACCGATTTCCATCAACTTACTTTTGGATTAGAAGGTCAAGTGCCGAAACAACTCAACACACAGTATTTCAGAAGCTCTTGTACCATCGTGTTAGCAGTGGAAGCAGTTCAGATGTGCCATCATCGTTGGAGCTTCGCTCTTTAGGACGTTGATTGACATCCGTTTTTTCTGCTGTTCTACGATTGGAAGCCTTTAAGTTAAGTGGCCTGTTTGTATGTAAACTGTGCCCTTATACTTCTGCTGAGTCTTCTGTGTATCATCTCATTCTATATGTTATATGTCTATATGTTATTTGTATATTTATATGTTTATATTTCAGCGGGTTCTCGGTTGGGTGGTGTCTCCGTTAGATTATGCCACGTCATAGAGGTCGTCTATTGTGAGCGTTTTCTGTAGGGTTTGCAAATTTCCGATACTGGAATTTGCTAAGCGACTTCTGTTGCTATTTATGTTAGCTGTGATGACATGTTTTAATATTGTTTTCGTTATTATTTCACATTCTTTAGTTTTGTTGTGATTTGTTTGTATTTGTTAGCCTACTCTTGTCTATAATTTAGTTTCATACAACATTTTTGTTTATACACTGTGGTGTCATGTATTTTGTTTAATTCTATCGCAGATATCGTCACATTTTTTGTGATATTTCATTAATTTCTGCTTTATTTTTAGTTGATTTCTGCGAAAGTTTTTGTATTGTTGCTGATCTTTGTTATTGTTTACATTGTTATTGTTTACATTGTTTGTATTGTTTACATTTTCAATGTTTACATTCTGCATGTGTTTACATAGTCATTGTTTACAGTTATAGTAATTAGTTAATGGGCTATGCTAATGCACTGTTACTACTATACTGATGATAAATGAATGATGAATAGTGTCGTGCACTATTGAATGAGAAGTGCACTTATGATCAAGATTTGAGTGCTGATATTTCATATACAAGTTCTTTGATTGGAGACTTGTTTCCCACAGAGACTGGGATAATATAATGTGATGTGAATATACAAGTGCTTAATTAAGACTTGTTACACTTAGGTTTGAAATAAATTAGTTAATTATTTCAGGTTTTGGACTCATATGTTAGACAACATGTCTACATTTGAGCACTTTATTGAGCAGGGTAAATTGCTTGGGAAGACTGGTGATAAGTTAGAAGAATTTGCAACTGCTCGATATGATAAAGCAATGGAAGCTGAACAAAAGAAACTGCATATGGAAGCTGAACAAAAGAAACTGCAGATGCAGGTGGATGAAAAGAGATTCCAAATGGAAATGGAAAAACAAAAAAGGGAATCAGAAGCTGAGGAGGAAAACTCCAGCTACAGCTAGAGGCTGAGAATAAAAGACTTGAAAAAGAAGCTGAGAATAAAAGACTTGAAAAAGAAGCTGAAAATAAAAGACTTGAAAAAGAAGCTGAAAATAAAAGACTTGAAAAAGAAGCTGAAAATGAAAGACTTCAAATGCAGGCTCAAGCTGAAGAAAGGAAGTTACAAAGAGAGTCTGATGAGAGGAAAGCAAAAATGGAACATGAAGAAAAAACTCTTAGCTTTAGAGTTGGAGAAATTGAAATTGACGAGCATGAGTAATGGTAATGATTCAAACAAGGGTTCATCTTCTGGGAAGGCTAATAATGATACTTTTAAGATTAAGTTACCAACATTTAGTCCTTCCAGTGATGACATAATGTTCTATCTGGACAGATTTGAACAAGCATGTACAGCTCATAACATAGACAAAGCAAAATATGTTTATCAGTTATCAGGGATACTGACAGGTAAAGCTCTAAGTATATTAAATATGGTGGATGAACCTGACAAGAGCAATTATGAGGTTGTCAGGGCCGCTTTGTTAAAGAAATATCAGCTTAACGAAGACGGCTATCGTCTACAATTTAAAAACATGTTACCTGAAAATGGAGTTGAATTCTCCGAGTTTATTGCAAGAATACGCATTACTTTCTCACGATGGGTTGAACTATCTAAGACGGAAAAAAACTTATGAAGGACTTATGGACTTAATACTTAGAGACAAAGTCATGTCGTCTGTCAATGAGTCTTTCCTTGCTTTCCTTCATGAACGTAAACCTAAAACAATAAAAGAAATGGAAGATTTCTGTTGCCAATACGTAACTGCGCACCCACACATAACCATGGGTAACTCTAAGGTGAAAGAAGGTTTACCAGTTGCTTCGGCAGCTCCGTATGGTCAAAACTTTGCTCGTAGATCCCAACAAAATTTTGATAGAAAGGGTAGCGGTAATTTCTGTCAAAATCATGGAAATCAATTTCATGGTGATTCTTCTTCGAAGAATTGGAGACAACCTGATAGTACTCGTTACTATCACCCTAATAATTATAAGCATTTCAAAAGAGGATATGGTAATAGAGGTTATTCCTGCCGAAGACCTCAGAACCAAACAAATAGATGTTCGCATCAATGTGAACATGATAGTAATCGTGGAAACTGGTATTCGAACCATGATAACAATTACAATAGAGACAATAATAACTGCAGAGATAATAATAACTCTGATAACTTCAGAGGTAATAATAGTCGGGGTAGATCTCAACACAAAAAAAAGAGATATCAGCAGGCTAATGCTGTACAACAGGAAACTGAGGGAGCCTGTAATCATGTTGTTGATAGTAAAAACTTTGACGCTGTCACTAGTTCTGCTTTTGACTTTGAAAGAGCAAACAAATGCCCCCAATGCAGTACTTTATTCGAACCGGGTACCATAACTACTTTGAGTTGTGGTCACCCACTTCCCGCTCTTCCTGCTGCTGTTGCGCATGACGGGAGGGGTTCTTTAATTCTACATAAGGGTCTTGTTAATGATACTCCGGTCTCACTACTTTTCGATTCCGGATGCACACTATTGGTGTTAGACAATCGCTTGTAGATCCATCTTGTGCTACAGGAAGGGTTATTAAATGTGTCACATTTGGCGGCACTCTAGAAAAATATCCTACTGCTGTAATTCGCATTGCCACTCCTTTCTTTACTGGAGATGTGCATGCTTGTCTCTTACCTAATCCTATTGCGGACCTTATTATTGGTCGTATTCACGGAGTTAGGGAGTGTACCCCACAGCAGATTGCTGCTTGGGAAGATAATAACATGCAAGCTACAAATGCAGTAGTTACAAGAGCACAAGCTCTACAAACACCCGAAACTTCACTGAATAGTGATAATGAAGTTGATAGCCAAGATAGTCACTTAGTAATTACTCGTGACTCTTTCATAAAATTGCAAGAAGAAGATCCTTCTTTAAAAAAATTCTTCGTTCTTGCGAAGAAAGGTGATCCGAATCAGGATACAAATAGAAAATCTTGGATTGCAATGTGAAACGGCGTACTTGTACGTATGGTACAAGATTCGACTACGTCGGCACATTCGCAAATTCTTGTTCCCAAGAGCATGAGAGTCCAAATATTACAACATGCTCATGACTCGCAATGTGCTGGACATATGGGTTTTGCCCGTACGAAGTCGAGAGTCCTTGCGGCTTTCTTTTGGCCTTTTGTCAATAAGGACATTCGTATTTACTGCCGATCATGCAAGGTATGTCAGGAGGTCAAATCTAGAGGACCACGACATGCTGCGCCTATCCAGGCTGCTGACATTCCTATTCGGCCGTTTCAGAAAATGTCCATAGATATTATTGGCCCTTTTAAGGTCAAGTCGGCCAGAGGACATCAGTTTATCCTTACATGTGTCGATATGTGCACACGTTGGCCAGAGGCTATTCCTCTTAAGAGCATATCTACTACAGAGATCGCAGATGCTCTTTGGTTGATATTTTCTCGCTTGGGGTTCCCCAGAGAAATATTGTCAGACCATGGCACTCAACTCATATCTGACACTATGTCACAGGTAATGTCTACCTTACATATTGAACGATCTCTCAGTAGTATCTACCATCCTATGTCTAATGGGTTAGTTGAGCGTCTGAATAGAACGCTCAAGACTTTGCTTGGTAAGATAACTGAAGATCATCCTCAAGATTGGGACAGGGTTTTACCCGCGGCTCTCTTTGCCTAGAGAGAAGTCCCTAATGAACACACAGGATTTTCTCCCTTCGAACTTGTCTTTGGCGCGCGTCCACGCGGCCCTATGTCTTTATTACACGATCTCATCACTGCCGATGATATTAGCGATGAAACTCAATCCTCATATGAGTATGTCCTTGCTCTTAGACAAAAGATCATTGAGGCATGTAAGCTAGCAACTGCTTCATCAGAAATTGCTAAAGAGAAGGCAAGACAGTTTGCTAACAAGAATAGATGTCTACGACAACTTTGTCCAGGTGACAAAGCATTCGTCCTACTCCCCAGTAGGGAAAATAGACTTCTTATTGCATGGAAAGGTCCGTATGCAATAGTCTCTCGGATTTCCGATGTTGACTATGTGGTCGATATTGATGGAAAGCATAACACTTTCCACATAAACATGCTTTCGGAATTTCACGAACGTCCGGACTATTTGCTGCCTATTTTCCAGGCAACGGATGATGCTCCTGCACCTCACGGTCATTATTCATCCCTGTCTGTCATTCAGGATGAGGAAGCTACCTTCTCTGATGTCAACCTTCCCCTTCCAGTGGTTCCATTACATTCCACGGAATCTTGGAAAAACGTTTCTGTTTCTCCTAATCTTTCTGGTGACGAACAGCGACAAGTCTCGTCGATGTTACAAACATTTCAGGATGTTCTCACTGACATTCCTGGACACACAGATGTCATAGAACATGACATAATTCTTACCGACAATAATCCAATTAGGGTTAGGCCGTATCCTATTCCTATACACTTTCAGTCGCAAGTGGAAAAGGAATTGGATGAAATGATTCAATTAAATATAATTGAACCATCGACTTTCACCATATTCTTCTTCCATGGTTATTGTCCGGAAGAAGGATAAGAACATACGAATTTGCGTTGATTATCGCAAATTGAATCAGGTCACAAAGTTCGACGCTGAACCGATGCCTTTGTTAGAAGATCTACTGATTAGACTTTCTAATTCTAGATTCTTCACTAAACTTGACTTGTCTAAAGGTTATTGGCAAGTGCCTTTAGCAGAGCATGCCAAACCTCTTACTGCTTTTTCTACACCTAGGGGTCTATTTCAATGGAATGTTATGCCTTTTGGTCTCATGAACGCCCCTGCCACTTTCGTTCGCATGATGCGTCGAATTCTGTCACATCGTTCGGATGTCATCGCATACTTAGATGACATCTGTCTCTTCAGTGATACCTGGGAAGATCACTATTTAGGGTTATATGACTTACTGTCCACTCTACGTGAGAATAATTTGACAGCAAAAAACCTTCTAAAGCTTTTGTTGGTTTTGGTGAAATCTCTTTCCTGGGTCATCGTGTTGGTCATGGTCTCTTGAAGACAGAAGACCACAATACTTCCAAAATACTGAACATCTCTGTTCCTAAAACGAAGAAACAAGTTAGGAGTCTCTTAGGTTTAATTCAATTTTATGGGAGATTTATTCCAAATTTATCTTCGATCATGGCACCTCTCTCAACATTGTTGAAGAAAGGTTCGCCTAATCTGGTCCGTTGGTCTGAAGATGCCAATCTTCACTAGACCAAATCAAGAATATATTTTCTTCTCCTCCCATCTTAAGATTACCTACTCTTGATAGGACTTTTGTTCTTCGGAGTGATGCTTCATCCACTGGGATTGGAGCAGCACTGATGCAAGAATATGCAAATACTCTGCATCCTGTTATGTACATTTCTAGAAAACTAAATGCGGCAGAGAGGAACTACTCGGTTTTAGACCGTGAGTTGTTAGCGATGGTTTGGTCAATTCTAAAGCTACAAAGATTCCTCCTGGGCGCACATTTCATTCTAGAGACTGATCAGAAAGCTCTTACAGCTATTCAGACTAAGAATTTGAAGAGTTCGAGATCCACTCGATCTGCTATAGCTCTTCAACCTTTTCACTTCACGGTACGAGCTATCCGTGGTGCGGATAATGTGATGGCTGACATTTTGTCTAGATGCCCACATGACTCCAACTAATACTTCTGTCCTATATTTCCATATATTACAGAGTCATAACACACCTATATTTCTACAATAGATTAGCACATCTGTACTTACTTTATATGTACACACTATCGTGCTTTGTTGTCATCTTCTTCTGTTCGTTTTTTTAAAATGATAGAGGAGGACTGAGTAGTTAATATAAGGGCCGTTAGTTTACTAAACAGCCACAATTATTAATAATGTATTGTACCTTATGAAGCATATTAGTTATTAATTAGCATTATATTGCTTGTACTTTCTCAGAATGTCATTGTTGAGCTGAGGACTTACCTTACGAGTTCTAGATTGTGTACTTACCCTCGGAATACCAGAGCATATGTCCTGGATCGTCATGTAGTTTAACTTTACTATGTACTTATGTCATTACATGTCAAAGAATGTACTATTTAAATTTTCCTATCAGATTTGTACATCCATTTTTTAAAGACAATATTAGAGTATGCTGTTTAATGATGATTATAGTAACTTGCATACGTATATTGTGTTTACATGCTAACGTGATGTGTGTTGGTGACACCTCCCCGATGTGAATATTTTTTGAGACATATTTATTTTTCTGTTGAGGTATATCCTCACCAGACACTCTATAATTAGCCTATTGTTTGGCAATTTAATTAATTATCAGCGCATAATTCGTGCGTTTTGAGCCGCTTATCGCTTGCTCTTTGATATTGAAAAAAAAATATGTTCCACATTTTTTTTTTTATCGGGAGGAGGTGGTGATATGTTGCGTGATAAATTCTCGCAACAATCGTTTTATTTCAATATCTGTTTTATAACGCAAGGGCAACAACTGCTTGAAATTTATAGTCACTTTTCTCGGTAAGCATTTGTCTTCTCGCGTTAGTATCGAATGCAGTTAACTTTTGAGCTGTGGTCATTTTTGCGCTGGACTGCGCATGACTTGTCTTGTTGTTTGTCGATCGGTTTCCGCCCACCACTAGTGGGAGTGAGCGATTTGGAATGGCGAAAGAGATGCCTCGTTGAAGAGGGGATCTCCGCTTTCTTTTGTTCTGTCAGGGATGTGTAGTCCTCTTATGGATATTTCGTTTAGTCGAGATAATACCTCTAGTGTTTTCCCACATGTCGGGAGGCGTGATATTTCTGTGTATTTCTTGAAAGCAAGGTAAATTAACATTTTCATTAACTCTATTGATTTTGGGTCGTGAGCGATTTCGATTCATAGCCTGTCTGCGAAAGTCGTCGTCACGAGATGTTTTTTCCCAGCTCACATGTCGCTGCATTGTACTGCATCGGTTGATGCATGTACCAAGGACCATTACTTGCTACTTTGTTAAATGAACTAGGTTTAGAAAACCTTTATTATCTTATGGATATTCTTGAGGACATTATTTATACTTCGGCAGACGTGTCTGTCTTGCTGAAGTCAAACTAAGGAGAGTGAACTGATCTCATACATCTGGTTATCTCCTGGCTGTTATAGAAAAGGATGGAGTTTTCCACCTGACTACATTTACAGCACTATGAAATATAACATGCATCTGACTCATCATTGTAATGCTGTCTACCGTCTATTGCTGTATTGAATGTTGCTGTGATAATGACTGTTTGATGTGCCTACATATTTGCGTAACCATTTTGTCACTGTGGCGTCCACAATAAATAATGAAGAAAAACGTCAACGGCTGTTTCAAGACTCATTGACTTTATACGTCGTGAGTTTACTGACGTCCTATGTGGATTGCCCTGTTATTGTTGCATGAACATTGTTTTGACTGAACACATCTACACACTACACAAAACCAGACATGCGGATGCCATCCATCATCATATGGCATCACGCATCAGCGATCATTTAATTGCCCTCAGTATCTCTCCCGTATCCATATCCAGTGCATCTACAAGGAGTGCTTTTGAAGCTAGTCTGTCAGCTCTTTCATTACTGCATACCCCTGCATGACCAGGACAATAGATATACACCAGTTCCTGAAGATTTGAGGCTTCAATGGAGGTTTTCCATTCATGCTGGAACCATCCACTTTGGACCTTTCGAAGCATAGATTGTGAGTCTGATACAATAACTGCCCTTGTTAATGAAGTTTCAGACAGCCACCTTAAGGCAGCTGTAGCTGCCTCTACCTTCATTCTTATGCTATTAGTCAAGTTAATTCTGCTATCATATTAATAGTTTCAGCTCATGACGGAACTACATTTTATGGGCTTGTACTGACTTGATCAGTTAAAAATACAACAGCAAAAACCAGTAAATGACAGCACATGTGGAAACAATGATTATATCCAGCAATAACACAAAAGACAGCATGTTCTTCTTCTACTTCAAGTGCCATGTTAACTGGCATAGGCAATCATGTCTCTCCACAACTTCCTAGTGCTGTTTATCAATTCTAATTATGTCTTCTTTCCATGACATGATGTTAAATTGTCCAGTATGTTCTTTTTTTTGTCACTATCCAGTTTTTGCATAACACTTTCATGCTGTCTAAATGTAATCCAGTATGGTTTTTATTTCTTTCTACTGGAATGAAGAACTGCAAAAACTTGAAGATGAGGTAACAGAAGCCAGAGACACAGCAGAAACAGAACAAACAACTGAGGAAAACATCTTGCTTAAAGCAACCACTGCAAAGTACAAAAGAACATTAAACCAAACAACGAGAGACTGCTGGAAGCAAACAACATAAAATCTCAAACTAGATAAAGAAGGGAACAAACTGTGGAAACTAGTTAGAGCTTTGAACAACAAAGAACCTTACAAAAATCACATCACAATCAAACAAGGTGAAAATATGCTCTCGGGAAAAAAAGCTGCAAGTGCACTCATGGAACACTATGCTGGTGCAAACCACATTGATGTCCCTATAGACAGAAGAAAGGCCATCACTGATGAACAAAGGAGTCATGATAGCAAAATGCTTGCACCAGAATAACACATGATGGCAAAGTTAACAATGCAAGAAATGGAAGAGGCAATGAGGGCGCTATAGAAAAAGAAGTCACCTGGAAAAGATGGGATAACCAATGAAATGCTAAGAGGATTACGAACAAAGGCAAAAAAGAAGCTTTGGCCATCCTAAACTGCAGCTGGAAAAGAGGAATAGTACCACAGGCATGGAAAGACGCCATACTGATTCCAATACCTAAGAAAGACAAAGTTCAGACAGAACCAAATGGCTACAGACCTATCAGTCTACTTAGCTGTGTTGGAAAATTGATGGAGCGCATAATTAATACCCGACTGATGTGGCATCTTAGAGGAAAAACATCTCTTAGCCCAACAGCAAGCAGGATTCAGAAAACACATATCCACTGAAGATCAGATCACTTATATAATTCAGAAAATTGAGGACGCTTTCCAAGAAAAAAAAGCACACACTGGTGGTTTTGGTGGACTTAGAAAAAGCATTTGACAAAGTATGGAAAGATGGACTAAAAGTCAAGCTGCAAAGAATTGAAGTGTGTGGGAGAATGTTCAAATGGATCAGCCACTATCTTGAGAATAGAACTGCCAGAGTCCAACTACAAGGACAGACCAGTAGGAAGATAGTATTGGAGCAGGGTGTTCCACAAGGGGGAGTCCTGTCACCCACATTGTTCCTCGCATATATTAATGACATATCAGAGAATATTCCAAGAAGAACTCACAATGCCTCCTTTGCAGACGATTTAGCCCTGTGGATCTCAGAGGAATATATCACTACAGCAAGCATTCAGATGCAGCAAGCCCTAACATCATTGGAGGAGTGGGCCAAGGCATGGCTTGTAAAGATAAATGAAAGGAAAACATCATACAAAGTGTTTTCTCTCTCAAACAAACTACAGATCTCCAAATTGGTACTAAGTGGGAAAAATCTACATCTGGATGAGAACCCAAACTACCTAGGCATTACCTTTGATTGCCGCTTGACTTGGAAAACCCAGATTTAAAAAAACAGGACAAGAGCAAGGCAGAGAATGGGAATCATGAAAAAACTTGCTGGCATAGGTTGGGGAGCAGACGAGAGAGTACTAAAGAAGCTATATACTGGGCGAGTGAGACCAGTCTTAGAATATGGCATTGCAGCATGGTCAGTGGCAGCTAAGTCGAACTTTGACAAAATAAACGGAACCCAAAACCAAGCATTGAGAATCATAACAGGGGGCATGAAGTCAACACCAATTGAAGAGTTGGAAAAGATTACTCACCTCCAGCCTATGGAGGATAGAAGAGATAGCAGAGCCCAGTAACAAGCCGAGAAATTCAGGAGGCTGATAGACCACCCAATGCACCAGAGAATAAATGGACTTGGAAGGGGAAGACTGAAGCGAAGCAACTTTGTAGAGACAGTCGAAACAAAGATGAGAGCAGACCCCATAAATGCAATATCAACAGCTACACCAATATATACTGTGCACAAGCTACCAATTTGGAAACAACAGTGCTTCCCAGAAATGATAGAAAACGTTACTGGTATTAAGAAAAAGAACAGCCAAAATGAAACAGAAAGGAGAGTCCTAACCACAAAATATATAGAGAAACATTACCCATGCAACACCTGGATCCATGCATATACAGATGGATCAGCAACTAATGCAACAGAAGATGGGGGTGGAGGAGTCTTCCTGAGCTTAAGCAATGGCACACAAAAAAGATAGCTGTCACAACAGGGAAATTTTCAAGTAACTTCAGAGCAGAGGTAGAGGCCTTAAAAACTGCATCAGAAATTCTAATGACAGAAGAAAGCTCAGAGAGACCAGTAGCTATCTTCTCAGATGCGCTGTCAGTGATTACAACGCTGAAAAGTCAAAGTAATGCTGAATTGGATGACCTAAGAGTAACACTTCACAGACTATGTCAGCAATACAAAAGAGTTGTGATACAATGGATCCCTTCTCACTGCAACATCCCTGGAAATGAATAAGCTGACAGATTGGCAAAGGAAGGAGGAAAGCTTCCTCAACTTGACACAAATATAATCTATGAGGAGTCCAAGAGTTTTATCAAGCGCAGATACAGGCACAAGTGGGAAGAAGAGCATCCAGGCCACTACAAAAAATGATCTGTATTACCAGCTCAGCAGAAGTGAACAAGTGGTAATCTTCAGACTTCGCACAGGTCAATACAGATTGAGATACCATCTATTCAACAAATTAAAGATAGGAACTACTGATGGGTTTGACTGTGGCACCGATAAAATGACTGCCGAACATCTGCTTCAAAGGTGCCCAACATATGAGGAAAACGCATATGGCCATCACCAGTACCAATCCTGGAGAAAATCTACGAAGATATCAACAGCCTCAGGCTGACCACTGATTTCTTTGAACTTATTCAAGTTGACATCTGAGGGTGAATGATGAAGAACAAGAAGAAATGTAATCCAGCTTTCTTCTTCTCATAACATGTCCACAGCAAGTGGACTGCTTCCTTATTATATACTACGAGGGAAGGTCAAAAAGTAATGCCTCCTATTTTTTATGTATGCAAATACTGCATCGGTGTGCAATTTGTAAATTTAGCAGGATTCCTCAAACACTCTTCTGCACTGTACAGCATTACCAACCTGTTTCAGTAACAGGTGGCACCACTGTAACAGTTTAAAAATGGCTGCCAAAGACGTTCGGTTAAAACAACGTTACGTCATTGAATTCCTGAATGCTGAAGGCGAGACCCCAATTCGCATCCACGAACGTTTGAAGAATGTTTATGGAGATTCAACAGTGGATGTTAGCACTGCCCGACGCTGGATACATCGTTGTGACGAAGCTGAAGTAGGTCAATCCTCAATGGCTGACGCAAAGCTAACTGGCCATCCGTCTACCGCAGTGACTCCATGCAACATTCATCGAGTTGATGGCATCATTCATGGTGACCGTCGGGTAACACTGGATGAACTTTCTTCCATGTTGTCCATTAGTAAAGGCAGTGTCCAGAACATCATTAAAGACCTGGGTTATTCAAAAGTTTGTGCACGTTGGGTACCCAGAATGTTGACAGACAGACATAAAGAAACAAGGAAAACCATAGCCATCAACCTCCTGCACTGTTACGAAACTGAAGGAGAAGAGTTTTTATCAAATATTGTGACAGGTGATGAGACTTGGGTTCATTTTTTTGAACCAGAATCCAAGAGGCAGTCAATGGAATGGCATTACACAACATCGCCAACAAGAAAGAAGTTAAAAAGTTCACCATCTGTAGGGAAAGTTATGGCCTCCGTGTTTTGGGATGAGAAGGGTGTGATTCTTCTCGACTTCTTGGAACAGGGAAACACGGTGAATGCAGACCGTTACACTGAAACTTTGAAGAAGCTTAGAGGTCGTCTTCGGCGACTTTACCCATTAAAAGATCAGAGAACTGCACTACTGTTGCACGATAATGCCATGCCACACACCACTAAATGCACCATTGATGCGATTGCAGAATTTGGCTGGACATTATTACCACATCCCCCTTACAGTCCCAATCTTGCACCTTCTGACTTCCATCTGTTTGGACCACTGAAAGAAGATCTTCGCGGACATCAATTTGAGGACACCGAGACCCTTAAACGCGCCGTACGCCAGTGGTTTAGGAAAAAGGACACAAATTTTTACCGTGCGGGGATACATGCCCTTGTGAGAAGATGGACAAAAACTGTAACAAATAATGGAGACTACACTGAGAAATAAATTTTTGAAGTTCAGACTTGGGGCTACATTACAATGTGAATTTTATCTGTTTTCTTGCCTATTGAATGAAATTAAAAATTACGAGGCATTACTTTTTGACCGTCCCTCGTAGCAGTAACCCGTCAATAATGATGAAAGTAAATCAAAAACTGTAATATATATTTAAAATATTTTATAATTCAATATAAAAGTTCTTTGATGACAACATTTTTTGTGAAAGGCATGGATTTGTTTCAAAGAATGTTCCCTGATAAAAAGTGTTTTTAACGAAAACTCAAGTTTTCATGATTTGTTCCTCGGGTGAGGGCGACATAGAGCTGGCCGTGTCCGAAAACAGGTTCAGGAAGGAAAACTCCTGCGTGATCAAAAGATTGTCCTTCCGCCTTATTGATCGTCATTCATTCATTCATAACCCTCCACTCCCAAAGGAGCATGGAGCCGCGGTAGCATAGTGGTTAGTGCACTGGCTTCCTAGCGCAGTGGTCTATGGTTCGATCCCCAGATGAGGCGGAAAATTTTTAGGCCACAAACGGCTCCTGGGTCGACCCAGCCCCAAATGGGTACCAGAGCTACTCTGGGAAGGTTAAGGCGGCCGGCGTGATGCCGACCACATCACCCCTCGTGTGCCGACGGTCAAGATAATATGGGCCTAACACCATATTCCCAATATGCCTCAATGGGCGTGTAACGGGTTCCTTTACCTTTTTTTACCCAAAGGAGCATAGGCCTTCAACAAACACATGCCAAGTCCTCCTGTCCCGTGCCATCATCTCAAGTTCTTTCCATGTTCTCCTCATCATTTTCACCTCTGTTTCCAACTCTCTTCTCCATGTACTTCTTGGTCTTCCTCTGCCTCTCTTGCCCTGGGGGTTCCAGAACAAGGACTGCCTTGTAATGCTATCAACAGGTTTCCTCAGTGTGTGTCCTATCCATCGCCATCGTCTTCTTCTCATCTCTTGTTCCACTGGCACTTGTCTAGTTCTTGTCATCAGTTCCACGTTGGTAACCTTGTCATACCATTTTAATCCCTCTATTCTACGCAAGCACCCATTTATGAAAGTCTAGCTTTTTGGTTGTTGTCTTTGTTGTTCTCCATGTCTCCGAGCCATACAATAGGACTGACTTCACATTTGAATTGAAGATTCTTATTTTCGTGTTGGATCCGATTTCGATTTCTCTTGCCTATTGAATGAAATTAAAAATTACGAGGCATTACTTTTTGACCGTCCCTCGTAGCAGTAACCCGTCAATAATGATGAAAGTAAATCAAAAACTGTAATATATATTTAAAATATTTTATAATTCAATATAAAAGTTCTTTGATGACAACATTTTTTGTGAAAGGCGTGGATTTGTTTCAAAGAATGTTCCCTGATAAAAAGTGTTTTTAACAAAAACTCAAGTTTTCATGATTTGTTCCTCGGGTGAGGGCGACATAGAGCTGGCCGTGTCCGAAAACAGGTTCAGGAAGGAAAACTCCTGTGTGATCAAAAGATTGTCCTTCCGCCTTATTGATCGTCATTGCAAATGTTAAAATCACTGGGAAT
Organism: Oreohelix idahoensis; assembly: GCA_024509875.1. Lineage (NCBI taxonomy): Eukaryota > Metazoa > Mollusca > Gastropoda > Stylommatophora > Oreohelicidae > Oreohelix > Oreohelix idahoensis. The sequence goes on along the minus strand of JAMPIV010005186.1, from coordinate 169,304 downwards.
TGACGACTTCGCATCCTAAATGGCAAACTGTGCTTGCTGTAGAGTCTTGCTTGCTCGTTGTGATTGCAGCCATCTTATCATTTTGATCCATAATAATAAGTCTGCAATACTTTAAATTAAAATTTTGTCTTGAAGAAACAATAAAAAACTTACATTTTAAGGTTATTTTTATCAAAATGATGAGTTAAATCCGTTTCCGGAATGAAACTGGGTTCTACACCGACTTGTCTTCGTTGAGTGTTACTATTTTTGGGAGAGTACATATAAAGGAAACAATACAATTAATGTCTAACTTTCAACCACAGTTGCATCCCTTAGATATGACCGACGTACAAACGGCAAGAATTATGGATTTTGATTGATGATGATGATGTAATAAGAAATCGTTGTGCACTGACTTCTTTTAGGACATCCTCTTTACTCATTTTAGCTGACCATGATGCTCTTCCCATGTATAGATCCCAGGATGTTTCTAATGAGACAAAGAAAAAATAGGAGTACTGCTTCCTCAAGTATGTCGTACAAGGCGAACTAATATGTGGTTGATGGGGTTGTGACCTCATCATATGACACACATTGCTAGAGAAACCACTCCTGCAAGAGCATGTGACTTCATGCGAGGCCAGCTACAGGTGGTGGCTGTGCTCCATAGGGGACACAAAGGAAAATGAGGATTATAGTAATGATGATGATGGTGTTCTGAACTCTCTTTAAGATCATTTATCTGAGGCTAGCAGGGATTTTCTTGTCTATGACTTGCTTCAGTATAACACGTTCAGCTCTACCTATGTAAGACAACATATTATTGTGAAAATTCACTACCAGCGCACAAGAGGAACAATTAGCATTCAAACCCTTCGACGTTTGCTGAGGGAGACTGAGCACCTATGGGTTTGCCCAGAGTGCAAAGATGCCAGTTATGATCAACAATAACAATAACATGTTCTCTTAATAAAACAATTTCCGCTATAATTTTTTTTTTCAGCCGTACTTTAATGACCTAATCAGGTACATGACAAGTGGACCATCTCACCTCCTGGTCCTCACAAAGGGAGAATCAGGAATGACAGTTGTCAAAGACTGGAAGGAAATGATTGGTCCAAGTAATGTGGAGCAAGCCAAGGAAGAGGCACCTACAAGGTTTAGGATGTGTTTATTTATATGTTGTTGTTGATTTTTATTATTTTTTAATTTTTTAAAAGGGAATAGGAACTAGAAGATGTTATACTCCTCCCTGGTCTCCTGGGTAGTGAGATCGGATGCCTAACCTCGGATAAAGGTGGAAAAATAGGAAGTCCCATGTGCATGTTACATACGTTAAAAATCCCATGGCACTTGGAAATCATAAAGACTAGGCCATAAGGCCACCACCCTGGCAAAGTTTAAAAATTATAAACCTACCTACCACGAAATATTTATAGAATGTGTGATTCCTATTTACACACATTAGGATTCTCGCCTGTGCTATGAAGTTCATGCACTGTGCTGAGATCCTCCTTGTGTGATCTAAGGGAGGAGATTGGAGCACTGATGGAGTTGTTCATGTGTAATGAAGATAGTCCTTAAGATAGTCCTTAAGATAGTCCAAAATCAAACTAGAAACTAGAAAAATGGCCTTAAAGGATTGTTGGTCTTGTGCTTGAAAATACTATTAATAATTACGTATCTTAAAAGATATGATAGAGGTCACTGAGAAGACAAGACATCCACATGGTAAAAGTATGCTATCTTCTATATTTTAAAATTTACTTTAGTCGACAAGGTCCATGTATTTCTTGAGGGGGGGGGGGGGGGGGGGGAAACAAAGAATAAATATGGCTACTGTTAACTCATGCATATCATAAAGGGTGAATTTAAAGATAGGAACTACTAATGAGTGTGACTGTGGCACTGATAAAATGACTGCCAAACATCTGCTTCAAAGGTGCCCAACATATGAGGAACAGAGAAAACGCATATGGCCATCACCAGAACCATTCATGGAGAAAATCTACGGAGATATCAACAGCCTCAGGCTGACCACTGCTTTCTTTGAACTTATTCAAGTTGACATCTGAGGGTGAACGAAGAAGAAGATAACGGATGAATAAAGTTAGATTGTGTATGGAGAAGGACCAAGTCTCATACAAAACAGGTTGCTACAGACACCACAGCTGCAAGAGTACATGACACTGCTTCTTACAAGGGAACCATCTACAGTGTAGGCCCCACCGTCAATAGGGAATGGAAAGGGAAATAGTGATGATGATGATAGTCGAAAGGCATACTCTATTTACTTTAGCAGTTCAAATCTCCATGCCAACTTATGGTGTGGTGTTGTGTAGTGCTTCATGGGACTGGCTAACTCATCATATAAAACAAATTGCCATAGAGCCCACTACTGTTTGAAAGGAGCTGCGGTAGCATAGTGGTTAGTGCACTGGTTTCCTAGCTCAGTGGTCTATGGTTTGATCCCCAGTTCAGGTGGGATTGTTTTAGGCCGCAAACGGCTATTGGGTCGACCCAGCCCCAATAGGGTACCAGATGAACTTCTGGGAAGGTTAAGGCGGCCGGCGTGATGCTGACCACATCACCCCCTAGTGTGCCGATGGTCGAGAAAATATGGGCCTAACACCATATTCCCAATATGCCTCAATGGGCGTGTAACGGGATCCTTTACCTTTACCACTACTGTAAGAGCATGTGAATACTTGGTGCAGGTTTTCTACAAGGGGACCAGTTGTAGTGGTGGCTGTATGCTTTGATAGGAGCACAACAGAAATATGAATGAATGAGAGCAGTGCTTCTGAAGCTATCTAATATTGTGACCAGTATTTATTTTTGTTCTCCAAACATGCCAGGGACTGGTACCATGGTGGTTCCATTTTATTCTTATATTTGTTACAGAAAATGTGTAGGTCAATACCAGAACATAATTATCTCAGTTTTTGAAATGTGTGACTGTTTTTTATTTTTTTTTACCTATGAAACTTCCAGAGACAGGCAGCCAGTGATTTGTGACCTGGCATCAGTCTGCCGACTACAAGGGTATTAATTTATTAGATTAGACCCCCCCCCACCCCCCCCCCACCCCTCCCCCCACCTTGTCATAACTGACTACGAGGATGATGCGCCCTTAAGATGATAGCCCTCAAATGTTTTTTTCTCTGATATTCCTTTCGGTAAATTTTTTCTCTTCTGCTTGTTGTAAGAGTCTCTTTTTTTTTTTGCCCAATCTGAGGTTATGCCATTGTGGGGATCTCCACTTGGCACTATCTTCAACTTCATCCTCCCAGGTTTCTAGATTTATGTCAAGTGCTTTCATGTTTCTCTTGCACACATATTTTTTTCTCAGCTGCAGTTTCACATCTGTTCTTTTGTCATCCGGCAGATGTCCCTAAAAAATATCTTTCGGGATGTGACCAAACTTGTTTGGTGAACATGGGCAAGCCAATGTAATCTATGCTGTCTAAGCAGTGAATACATGCTTTGAAGGCCAGCGTATCTTCTTCTTCTTCGTCCTGAAAAGGACGTTGGTTGCTTTGTGTCCGTTTACAGCGAAGATGCGATATTTGCGCCTTTCGGCCGACACATCCGACTTCAGCACAGCATTTTTGGGACCGGGTTAGCCTTCCCTCTTTGATCCCTACCCACTCAGCCAGACTGCAGTAATGCAGCCTGTTTCCAGGACCACCACTTGGAGGTGGAGTAGGGTCTTGGTCAGCTCTGGTTCGCTGACCCTGACGCAAGCAGTCTAGCTATGGGTCGCTAACTGCATTTCTCACTGTTCACACGTCTTAGGTCCCTAAATTACCTTTTATGTGACAGCACTTGTATAGACTACACTTATTCAACACTTTCCATTTTCCATGTTCTTGTCATACACGTAGGATAAATGATTTGGTTTGAAAATTGAAAATGCATAAGTCATTGTTTCCTGCTTGCTAGTTCTAAGTGTCTTTTGGATGTTTTTAAATGTTCATTTTTTGTTGTTGATAGTTTGCGAGCCAAATATGGAGAGAAAAGTTTCATTAATGCTCTGCACGGATCTTCTTCAAAGGAAGCAGCAGCCAGGTAAGTCAGTCTGATGTAATACCAAAGAATCAATAGTTTCTTTGATTTTATTTAGGTGCCATATTAGATAATCCTTTGACATCAAAGGTCATTTGGATATATGAAACCATGAAATAGCTTATTAAAGTTGTTTAGTTTGATGATGATCAGTCAGTGCCCCAACAAACACATACCAGGTCCTCCTGTTGGGGTGATGATGATCAGTCAGTGCCCCAACAAACACATGCCAGGTCCTCCTGTTGGGGTGATGATGATCAGTCAGTGCCCCAACAAACACATGCCAGGTCCTCCTGTTGGGGTGATGATGATCAGTCAGTGCCCCAACAAACACATGCCAGGTCCTCCTGTTGGGGACCATCAGTTCAAGGTCTTTCCATGTTTACCTCATCATTTTAATTTCTATTTCTCATTCTTTTCCATGTGTTCTTTGGTCCACCTGTAGTTCTCTTTCCCTGGTTCTAGAACAAAAACTGGTAATGCAGGTTTACTCAATGTGTGTCCAATCTATCACCAGCTTTGTCTTCTCATTTCTTGTTCCACTGGTACTTGACTCGGTCTTGTCATTAGTTCCACATCGGCGGCCTTGTTGTCTTGTTTCAATCCTTTTATTCTGTGTAAGCACCCGTTGATTTCTATATGTTTCCCAGCGCAAAGAAAGCTCCTCTTGCTTTTTGTATCCTTCTTCTTCTTCTTCTTCTTTGATCCTTAGCCGCCGACCGTCAAAGCAGTCAGTGGCCATCACGCCTAGTGGCGTCTTGTAGGGCAACAACAAATTGATTCCACTTTGCTCGGTTGGTGGCCATCCTTCGTACAGTGCCCCAACTCTGGTTCATTCTTTGCATCTCAGCAGTGATATAATTGTGTGTACCCCCAGCTCTGTCTGTATTGCTGCCAAGATAAATGTATGATCCTACATCTTGTAAGGATGTTTCTTCAAGTGCACTCTTGTTATTGTTTCCTGCATGTATTCTCATTATCTTTGTCTTTTCTGTGTGTATTCTCAGACCCACTTGCTGTGACCTTTCATTAAGTACATATTTTCGTGTTGTCTTGTGACATGAGTTTGATGGACTTTAATGATGAAAGGATTAGTGTATATGAAATGGCTATGACTGCAAAGTTCTTACAAACAAGAATATAAAAACGTATTTGATGTGTTAACATCTAATAGAAATGGACCTTGAGAATTTGGCATTTCATAGTGGTATGTTTTGTAAGGAAACAATAGGAGGCAATCTATCATCAGAAAGGGTCCCCCCATCATCAAGTTTTTCAGCCCTTAAATCTCCTTTAAACTCAAAGGGGGTGGGCCCACTTGGATCATCACTATCACATGTAGCTTGTTGTTTTTCCAGACTGTGCTGGGAATTGAACCCACTTCACCTTGGTTGCAACTTTCAACTTCACTCTTGTTTTTTATCCATGCTGCCAGCTGGAGGCAACTGTGAAAGTAACCGATATGTTGTAAATAAATTAAAGTCCTGAATTCCATAGCTGTTGCGGTTGTTCCACAACCAACATGATGCCTTTTCCATCATTTCATAGAGCCTCTTAAGTTCCCTTGTTCGTGAATGTTCTTTCACACCCAATAGTTTCAGTAGTTCATACAATGAGGCAGCCACTAGACCTCTTGCACCTACTTCAACAGCATGACTTTTACTGTGAACCTGTCGTTTCTCAAGTCCATGACCTGATCATTAGACTTTGCCACTCTGAACGAGTGTTGCTCATCTGATCTGGATTCAAATGGCACGGTCAGCTAATCATTTTAATCTGGTATGATGATGAGGAATGTAGCACTATATCTAGCCATCTTCAAGATCTCCTAATGATTAATGGATATGTCCCTCACCGAGGTAGATCTACTGCCATCTCTCAGTCATTTGCACCGTCAAGAATAGATGGTAAACTGCTACTTGGTTTACTTGGTTTGAGATGTGCTGACTTTCCTGCTCTCAGAAAGTATGTATATAACCAGAAATAAATAAATAAAAATCAGCAAAGTATTTTCTTAAAAAAGTGAAGAAATGGTGCACTTTTTCTTTCTGAATACTTTATAAGCTCTAATGAAAATAAAACTAAAGCGGCTATGAGAATGAAACCATTAGGCATTTCAGTTATATCTGGTTAAATTATAAGTTTACAACTTCTATCTACAGGGAACTTGCTTTATTATTGCCACATTTCACGGTGCCCACATATCAGAAGAAGAAAGAGAACATTCAGACAACCCTAGCCCTCATCAGACCAGAAACTTTTGCTACCAAAAGTAGTGAGTACAGTTTAGCAAATCATCAGTCACCGCTTGAAATTGCTCATTTGTTTCTTTGGGGGTGGTTAAGAAAGAATGTATCTTATGACACATTTGCATAGATTAGAGTATATCATGACATTTGCATAGATTAGAGTATATCATGACATATTTGCGTAGATTAGAGTATATATTATGATATATTTGCATAGATTATAATATATCTTATGACATTTGCATAGATTAGAGTATATCTTATGACATAGTTGCATAGATTAGGGTATATCTTATGACATAGTTGCATAGATTAGAATAAATCATGACATTTGCATAGATTAAAGTATATCGTATGACATTTGCAAAGATTAGAGTATATCTTATGACATATTTGCATAGATTAGAGTATATCTTATGACATATTTGCATAGATTAGAGTATATCTTATGACATTTGCATAGATTAGAGTATATCTTATGAAATATTAGCACATTATAGAGTATATCTTATGACATTTGCATAGATTAGAGTATATCATATGACATATTTGCATAGATTAGAGTATATCTTATGACATATTTGCATAGATTAGAGTATATCTTATGACATATTTGCACAGATTAGAGTATATCTTACCACATATTTGCATAGGTCAGAGTATATCTTATGACACATTTGCATAGATTAGAGTATATCGTATGACATATTTGCATGGCTTGTGGTTGGGTTGACTTCTTCCTTGCTGCATTCATTCGTCATTCATATCATATCTGAAACTTTGGAAAGAATTCCAATAGTGGAAAAAAGTCTACACCCTAATATGTGTACAAATTAGGAATAGTTTTAATTGCTTGTGTAAAATTGTAAATGTGTTTGTGAAGAAAGCTTTGCTGCATAGAGATAACATGATTGCTTGTATTGCCAGCTGTGCCCTTTTTTTTAATTTTATAATAGTCGCTTACTTACATTAGTCATTCCTCTTCTACCATGGAGTGTAGAGGTTTAGAAGAGAGAGCACCATACTATCCTATCAGCTGTCTTCCTCCTGGCCTTGTTCCATTCTAGTCCTCTGTCCTTCCTAATGTTGTCCTCCCTGCGAACTCTGGGTCGTACTGTAGGCCTGGATCCCTGGCTCATAGCCTCCCATACCTGATGTGGCAGCCAATTTTCTCCCATTCTGCAGACATGGCCAGACCATCTTAGTTGGGACTGTTCTACTTGGGTCTGCAGGGGTTGGGTTTTAGGCCTTGACATATCGTCTGGTTGCGGACCATGTCTTATAAATAGTTACATTGTGATAAAAGTACCTGTCTTTGACCAAGATGCAGTACACATATTTTGGGTCTATTATGAGAAGTTGAAAGCTGGAATACATTGTAACAACAGGTAAAAATTGCTGGAAAAAAGAGACACAGAACAAGAAAAAAGATATGCTGTTGAAGTAGGTGCAAAAGGCCTGTTCTTGTCCCACTGAATGTATTTCTGAATTCCTTGATAGTATTTTCCAGCCTTTAGTCGCCAATCTGCCTTCTTATTTGAAAGACACTACTCATGCTATCACTACCTTTGATCGATCAGATTTACACCTGGCCGCACTTACTGTCTTTTCCTCCTAGATGTTTGTTCCCTTTATATTTCTATTCCACATGCTGATGGTCTGAAGGCACTCCAATTTTTTCTTGACAAGCGTACTGATCTTACTATAAGTACAGGTCCGCTTCTTCGCCTTGCTGAGTTGGTTCTTGTTCTCAACTCTTTTGAGTTTAATGGCCATTTCTTCAACCAAATCACTGGCGTCGCTATGGATACCAAGATGGGCCCTAGTTACGCTTGCCTGTTTATGGGCCACTTTGAATATTTGGTCTTTCAAAGTTATGGTGGACCGATACCCGAGTTTTACCGCCGCTATATTGATGATGGTATTGGCATTACAGACATGTCTGAGGTAGCCTCCATCGATTTATTGACTATGTTGGTAATTTCAATCCTGCCATTAAATTCACTTCTGAAATTTCTATGACTTTAGTGAACTTCCTTGACATCACTGTGACTATTAGTCCTACTGGTCTTATAACATCTGTCTATTATAAGGCTACTGACGCTCACGGTTTCCTTGTTTATACTTCAACGCATCCTCTCAGTTGTAAAAATTCCATTCCCTTTTCTCAACTTCTTTGCTTGCGTCGGTTATGTCACGATGACAATGATTTCCATCAGTGAGCTCAAGAGATGCTCGAGTTCTTTCGCCGACGTCTTTATCCAGAACATGTTTTATCTGATGCTGTTAATCACATCACATGCGTCACTCGTCAGATGGCACTCACTACTAAACCTTCTGCCCAATCTGATAGACTCAAACTGGTTCTGGGACTCCAAGATGCAGCAATAGTGAATGCAGTCAGCGACCCATAGCTGTACTGCTTGCATCAGGACCAGCGAACCAGAGCTGGTCAAGACCGCACTCCACCTCCTTGTGGTGGTCTTGGAAACAGTCTGCAGCAGTGCAGTCTGGCTGAGCGAGTGCGGATCGCAATGAAAAGGCAAATCCGGTCCCTAAAAAATGCTGTGCTGAAGTCGAATGTGTCGACCAAGGTGCAGATATCACAGCTTAGGCGTAAACAGACACAACTCAACCACCGTCCTTTTCAGGGCAAACAAGGAAGGAAGAAGAAGAAACTGGTTCTAACTTTCCATCCTCACTGTCTGGCGGTGAAGAGAATTCTGTTTCGACATCTGCCTATTCTCCACTCTGATCCTGACACCAGAGAGTTGTTTCGTGATACACCTTTGGTGGAATATCATAGGGATAGGAATTTTAGGGATATTCTTGTACACAGTTGCTTGCGACATACTAGTCCTTCATACTTTGGTACTAAACCGTGCCAACACTGTATATGTAAGAGCTGTCCGTTTGTACTCCAAACTCAGACAGTCACTTTTCTGAAAGGAAAATTTGCCATTAGAGAGTCTTTCATGTGCGAATCCAGAAACCTGATTTATGCTATCATCTGCAAGAGGTGTGGCATTACCTATATTGGTGAAACTGGCAGGCATTTGGCAGACAGATTTCATGAGCACTTAAATGACATCTATCATGGCATACATTTACCGGTGGCCCTTCATTTCAATAGGCCTGACCATTCAGGTAATTCCGATATTCATGTCACTGCCCTCCTTTCATGTGTCGGTGATGACCGGACTCGCTTTTCGTTGGATAATCGTCTTATTTTTCAAATGGGTGTTGTATCTTCTGATGGCCTTAATATCCAACATAATTTTGCATAAATTCTGGTAGCTTTTCTCTCTTTTTCATTCTTCTTTATTCGTTGTTTTTTCGATCTATCTTCTTATGTTTTTGTTTTTGTTTGTTTTGTTTCCTTTTGTATCTTTTTAAATTGCCGCTATCTTATACGGCACTTCCTTAGACATTTTCTTGGACTAAGCGCAACTGTGTTCTAATCTATAGCACGTTTCACTAGCTTTGCCCAACTTCAAAATGCTATATCTCAGCGAATATATAACGCATGTAAGTGAAATTTTGTGTGTGAATTTGAAATGGTATAGACCCTATGAATTAAATTTTTCATTAAAATGCAGCCATTGGTTTCAATTTTCGTTTCTTTGCGATATATCAAAAGTCCACTTGCCAACACACATCACACACACACATTTTGAAATGTCTACAGTAAATTATACGACCTCATTTGCACATGATTTGGTTTATCAAACAATTCGCATGATTTTAGCGTGAAATTGCGTGAAATTGCACTTCTTGAACATAAAACAGTTTATATCCGGTGTTACTCACACATTGTCAATCAGTGGCGTGTCTACAAAAAATATTGTGTGGTTAAGTAGGAAAAATGAGTCTGCGAGTACATTTTATGACATTACAGCAAATCACAAATAGGATTTTTAAGTATTTCTGCAATGAAGCTACTCGAGGAAAACTATATCATTCTATTTCAAACCCACACAAGAGGACTATTCATGCCTTGGGGATAAGCAAACGATCATTGCACCGCTGGATAGCGACATCTGAAATTTCTAATTCCAGTGTTTTGGACACGAAAATTAGGCCTAGAGTGGTGGATAATTTTGACAGAGAATTGATCCGCAGAGAAATTTGCAATATGTTTCACAACAATGAGGCAGTGACTTTAAGGAAATTGAAAATTTGGTTAAGAAAGAATAATGACATTGATATTTCCAAATCTACGCTATGGAGGACTATTAGGAGTTTGGGATTCACTTTTAGAAAATATGTTGGTGATAGAAATCTTATTTGTGAGAAGCCTCATATACTTGCAATGAGAAGCAAATATTTACGCGAGGTCAGAGAAATGAGAAGAGATTGTTATGATTTTGTGTATTTAGGTGAAACTTGGATCAATGCGCACCACAGTATTGAACAAGAATGGCAATCATCTGATGGGACAACTAAGAGACTAGTACCAAGCAGCAAAGAACAGCGCCTAATAATTGCACATGCAGGAAGCAGTCATCATGGGCTTCTAAATAATACTGAACTCATATTTGTTTCAAAATCCACTGATAATAGGGATTATCATACAGAGATGAATGGCAAGATATTTCAAGATTGGATTGTGAATCATGTACTTCCTTCCTTGGATAGACCGTCGTGTTTGATAATGGACAATGCTTCATATCACAACGTTGTGGCACCAGAAGATAAAGTTCCTAATTCATCAAGTACTAAAGATGTAATAAAGATTTGGCTGACCAAAAACAACATTCCATTCAACGAAATGTCCCTGAAGCCTGAATTACTTGGAATTGTAAAAAAGACACAGCATACAAAGATATTTCACATAGACAAGGCAATCCATGAACATGGTCACAGATGTTTAAGATTGACTCCTTACCATTCTCACTTAAACCCAATAGAATTAGTCTGGGCTAAAATTAAGGAACAGGTAGCAACAGAAAATAGAACGTTCAAATTAAAAGATGTTGAAATACTTACAAAAGCCGCCATCTCCAATATAGCCAGGGATTATTGGAAGAAATGTGAGAACCATGTGTTACAAGAGGAAGAAGAACATTCAGCCGAGATTGATTATCAATTTCTCAGAGACATCTGATTATGATTCGGATGAAGTTTAATTTCTTTAAAGATGACCTTACCGTTATTTACAAGCACATTAGAGGAGTAACGTACCATTATGATATTTATGAACCGCAAAGAGGTGATACCTATTGAAATAATTAGATCAATGAAGGTCCAGTTTGGTAGCGCATTAAATGTCAATGACAAACAATGTCATGAGTATCTCGCGTGCAGATAATTTAAGAAATCATCTTCAACAGGTATTCATATGCAAACATGATGGCCACATTATTGTAATAGTAGACACGCCTATGCCTAATCAATTCACCGAATCTGTGACTGAAGTGGTAAAATTTCTTTTCTCGATACACAATAATTAGTATGCTGACAAAGATCAAAGGATTTCATCCGTTTATGGGAACTGGACATGATGCACAGATATAAAGTATATATTTGTTGGGTCTAACCAAATATAACATCGTATGCAAAATTTTGACAGGGTCAAAAGTAAACTACAGAATTGATAAACAGCATTAGGAATAGCATGGTACATGTACTGCAAAAACTTATAAAGTACATTGGTGCAGACTTCCTTCAAGGAAGGAGCAACTGTTCTGACTGTGTGCCTCTTCAGAAATATAAAAAGGAGAAGTAAAAGACAAGGGGAGAAACCTGATTGCTTGCTGTGGGCAGCATGACGCAAGCAGAGGAAGAAAGGGGAGTTTGGCCAGCATTTTGAAAGATCATTTACCACTTTACTTATTTTTTGTGTGTCTGTAGATGCAGTTTTGCAGAAGATCATTGATGCAGGATTTAAAATTACCATGCTCAAGGAGGTGCAGCTTACCAAGGAACAAGCAGCAGAGTTTTACAAGGAGCACGAGAATTACGCATACTTCGACTCGCTTGTGGAAACTATGTGCAGGTGTGTAAAGTTACATATTTGTTGTTGTGGAGAGAGTATTTGTGAATGTTGTGATGTGTAGAAATTAATGTTAGTATGATGTTTAATGGAGTGATTGTTGGTGTTGCTGTAAAGAATTTGTGGAGGAAAGTGAATATTAATGTTAGAGCATTGCAGAGTGAGGGGCTCTGGTTGTTGCTGTGGTGATGTTTAGTAGTGGAGTGAGTTTAAAATATGTTGAATGAGCGATTGTTGAAATAGGTTGTGTGTAGAGGAAGTGATTTTTGGCGTGACATATATCCTAAATGCCTAGTATAGTTCCCGGGGTGGTAACTGAAGAGACAAAGAAAAAAGTAAGACTACCACACCCTTAGACATGTTGTACAAAGTGACTAATCTGAGGTTGTGCATGAGGTTGGTAACCTCATTATGTAAAACAAAGTGTCACATAAACCACCACTACAATAGCATGTGACTGCTTGATGCAGGTTTCCTGCAAGAGGACCAGCTACAGTGATTGCTTCATACACCAATAACGAATGACAAGGAAAATGTTAAAGATAGCAAGTGAGGGGCTGTGGGTGGTGATGTGTGGGAGTGGAGTGAGTTTTGAAGTGTACTGAATGCAGGATTTTTTTATGTGGGTTTGTGTGTAGGAATTGGTGATTTTTGGTATAACAAATGTCCTAATGTAACTGGCAGACAATGTCTAGGTTGAACTTAAGATCATCACAAAAACAGGATAAAAAGTGTGTATTAAAAAAAAGATTATTGATTTGTGTAGTACATAGGTTTTGATGTTGTGTAGGATGGTGTGAAGTAAGTACACTGCTGTTTGCCACCATACTTTCAGTTTAGCTATGTCAGCGTGCGGTCACCACGTCACATTAACATATGTGATTGGTCTCAGAAGCGACAGTGCAATGGACATTTGATATTCATTCATTCAATTATTTATCACCCATTAGCTCCCCAATAAACATAGGCCTTCAACAAACTTATGCCAAGATTTCCTGTCCTGTGATATCAGCTAAAAGTCTTTCTGTGTCTTCCTCACTCCTTGCATGTCTTTCTCCAATTCTATTCTCCATGTATTCTATATCCTCCCTGTACACTTTTTTACACATGGGATTCCAGAATAAGGGCTCCCTTATCAGCAGGTTTCCTCAGTGTTTGCCCTGTCCATTGCCAGCATCTTCTTCTCATCTCTTCTTCCACTGCCACTTGTCTGGTTCATGTCATCAGTTCCACATTAGTGATCTTGTCATACCACGTCAGTACTTCTATTCTGCGCAAGCAAATGTATGAAAGTCTGTAGCTTTTTGGCTACATTGACATTTGATTTGAAATTTTAAAAAACAAAAAAAATATCTGGCAAAATTATTGTTAGGAACTTCAAAGTTTTTATGTGTTGGTAAGTTATAGAAGGAATATGACTTTATGGTGCGATAGATGTGTGGAAAGTAGTGATTGTTGATGTGTTAAATGTGTGGAAAGTAGTGATTGTTGGTGTGATAGATGTGTGGAAAGTAGTGTTTGTTGGTGTGACAGATGTGTGGAAAGTAGTGATTGTTGGTGTGATAAATGTGTGGAAAGTAGTGATTGTTGATGTGTTAAATGTGTTGAAAGTAGTGATTGTTGCTGTGATAGATGTGTGGAAAGTAGTGATTGTTGGTGTGACAGATGTGTGGAAAGTAGTGATTGTTGGTGCGATAGATGTGTAGAAATGAGTGATTCTTGGTGTGATAGATGTGTAGAAATTAGTGATTGTTAGTGTGATAGATGTGTAGAAATTAGTGATTGTTGGTGTGATAGATGTGTGGAAATTAGTGATTCTTGGTGTGATATAAGTGTGGAAATTAGTGATTGTTGGTGTGGTAGATGTGTGGAAAGTAGTAATGTTGGTGCGATAGATGTGTGGAAAGTAGTGATTGTTGTGTGTGATAGATGTGTGGAAAGTAGTGATTGTTGGTGCGATAGATGTGTAGAAATGAGTGATTCTTGGTGTGATAGATGTGTAGAAATTAGTGATTGTTAGTGTGATAGATGTGTGGAAATTAGTGATTCTTGGTGTGATATAAGTGTGGAAATTAGTGATTGTTGGTGTGGTAGATGTGTGGAAATTAGTGATTGTTGGTGTGGTAGATGTGTAGAACATAGCAATTGTTGGTGAGACAGATTTGTGGAAAGTAGTGATTGTTGGTGCGATAGATGTGTGGAAAGTAGTGATTGTTGATGTGATAGATGTGTGGAAAGTAGTGATTGTTAGTGCGATAGATGTTTGGAAATTAGTGATTTTTGGTGTGATATATGTGTGAAAATTAGTGATTGTTGGTGTGGTAGATGTGTGGAAAGTAGTGATTGTTGATGTGATAGATGTGTGGAAAGTAGTGATTGTTGATGTGGAAAGTAGTGATTGTTGGTATGATAGATGTGTAGAAAGTAGCAATTGTTGTTGTGGTAGATGTGTGGAAAGTAGTGATTGTTGATGTGATAGATGTGTGGAAAGTAGTGATTGTTGGTGTGATATATGTGTGGAAATTAGTGATTGTTGGTGTGATATATGTGTGGAAAGTTGTGATTGTTGATGTGGTAGAAGTGTGGAAAGAAGTGATTGTTGGTATAATAGATGTGTAAAAAGTAGTGATTGTTGGTGTGATATATGTGTGGAAAGTAGTGATTGTTGGTGTGATAGATGTTTTGAAAGTAAGGATTGTTGCTGTGATAGATGTGTGGAAAGTAGTGATTGTTGGTGTGATAGATGTGTAGAAAGTAGTGATTGTTGGTGTGATAGATGTTCTGAAAGTAGTGATTGTTGGTGTGATAGTTGTGTTGGAAAGTAGTGATTGTTGGTGTGATAGATGTGTTGGAAAGTAGTAATTGTTGTGTGTGATAGATGTGTGGAAAGTAGTGATTGTTGGTGTGGTAGATGCATAGAAAGTAGTGACTGTTGTGGTATAGCTGTACTTTAGATGTGAAAAAGGTAGCTATTGTTTGTGTGCTAGATTTATAGAAAGGGGTGGTAGTTTGTGCTGTAGGTGTATAGATGGTAATGGTTATTTTCTTGAAAGTTGTATAGAAAGGAATTTGTTGGCATGATAGGAGTGTGGAAATCAGGGATTATTTGTTGTGGTGGATGTGTAGAAGGTAGCCATTGTTGGTGATTCAGATGTGTGAGAAAGCAGGGATTGTGTGGCACATGCATAAAAAAGTAGTGGTTTTGCTGTGGTAGATGTGTATAAAGTGTTATTTTTGGTGTGATATAAGTATAGAGAGTAGTAATTTGTGGTGTGGTAGATGTGTAGATATAAGTAGTTCTCAGTATAGTTAATGCGGGATAGACCTTAGTGGTGTTTACATGGTGGATATAATGAAAGTGGAAAATGATTGTAGAGGTCATTTAGAAGGAGGAACCGATGGCAAGGGATGTGGAGCAGAAATTGATCTGGATGTGATAGGAGGATGTAGTGATGGCAGAAGATATGTAGAAAAAAGGAATATTTGGTGCAGAGGATACATAGAAAAGTTTGGTTAATGCTTTACTTTCTAAATGTCTATAAGTATTACATAGTTTAGCTGCTTTTTTTTTTTAGATCAGTGACGTGGAAGCTTTTATATAGAAGAGATATAGTTATAGGGTTTGGTGGCACTCCAATTGTTGGTGATGTGTAACTTTAAAAATGACCCAAGAGATCTCACTACCAACAGTAGAGAGCATTTACTTGCCAGAAATCTCAGTCATAGCACTCAGTGAATATCATTAAGGCTTTATTTCAATCAGGGAATTAATTAATATTATTTAGAGCACTAAATGAGTTTCATTTAGAGCTGTAAGTGAACACATACAGTGCACTAAATGAATTTCAATCAGGTCTTTAATTAATATCATTAAGGGCACTAAATAAGTTTTATTAAGGTCATTAATTAATATTATTCAAAGCACTAAGTGAGTTTCATTTAAGTCATTAATTAATATAATGCAGAGCACTAAATAAGATTTATTCACAGCTGTAATTGAATAACTGCAGAGATCTAAATTAATTTCATTCAAAGCAATACAGGGTTATTGAAAAGTCACCTCCTAATTTTAAAGTTTTATATCTTCACTTCTATCCAACAAATTTACATGATACAAATGTCAATATGAGAAAATGAAAATTCTTGATGAGAGGTCACAACAAGTAGGCCTGAAAATACACAGGAAAAAGACAAAGATTATGAGAATAAATGCAAGAAATGATAACAAGGTTGAACTTGAAAAAACACCACTAAATGATGTAGAATCGTACACATATCTTGGAAGTAATATAGACAACACCCGTGTGTTACCGGGGCCCGAAAGGGGAGCAAAGAATAGTAACACTGCACCCTACCACGCATGTCGTAAAAAGCGACTAAGGAGGGTATGGGCATGGGGCTGTTTACCCCATCCCGTAAAAACTTCGCACAGTGGGCTGATCACCTGCTTGCCAACCAATCTGATTACGGAAACAATGATAGATTGTTTGGTCTGTTTTTGTTCCACAAAGACGCCACTAGGCGTGGTGGAAGCAGCAATAGATTGATCAATTTGTTGTTGCCCTAAGACGCCACTAGGCGTACTGGCCACATACTGCTTTGCCGGTTGATGGCTAAGGATGGAAGAAGAAGAAGAATATAGACAAAGTTGGAGGGACAGACGGTGATATCAAAATAAGAATACAAAAAGCAAGAGGAGCTTTCATTGCATTGGGAAACATATGGAGAACAAAAGAAATTAAGTCCAACACGAAAATAAGAATCTTCAACTCAAATGTCAAGTCAGTCCTGTAATGTTATGATGTATGTATATAAGCATTACCTCATCATCTACACAAGCACACACATGTTTCAGAAGGCACTCAGTAAAAGCATGTTCAGTTTGTAGCCATGTTTATTTACAGAATATCGTACATGTCAAGATTCGCATTATATTACAATGTGTGGTTCGTACTTTAATGTATTCATATTACATCCCCCCTTTTTTGAAAAAAAAAATGTGTGCAAACATTTCCAACGAAATGTTTCATGTGAGAAAGGATAAGTATGTGTAATGCTCAGTGTGAGTATATATGTCACTGTCTGTATCGGCTGGGAGGTGTCACTGTACGGCCAGAACGAGTGGTGTAAAGTGCTGGTGGTTCTGCGGAAGTCCCTGGTTTAGCTTGAGTTGGTTGTGATTTCGGCCTTGGCGCTTGTTGGTTTTGTGGGGCACCAAAGTCTGGAGTTACTGCATTGTCTGTTGAAAGCATGGGAATTCTCTGTTCTGTTGTATTCTGTGGGATTTCTCTTATGTCCACTCTGTTTCGCCTCAGGAGGTTGCTGCTGCTGTCTGGTCTTAAAGTATAGCTCCTGGGTTCAGGGTTTCTGGAAATGATTGTTGCTTTTGACCATGTGTCATTGTTGTGGTTGTAGGTAGTCACATGCTGACCAGGATATAATGGTGGTAAGTCTTTAGCACATTTGTCATAGTTGAATTTCTGAACTTGCTGACGATGCTGAAGTTGATCATATGTGCTGTCTCTATGTTGTGGACGGAAGTGGACCTTAGATGGTAGGAGGTCTTTAATTCTTCTATCAAACATAAGTTCTGCTGGACTGTCGATCTTACTGTCTACCGGTGTTGTTCTCCATCTCAAGAGTGCTAGGTGTACATCCTCTGTTCTTGTTTTCTTCATGATTGACTTGATAGTTTGTATCTGTCTCTCAATGAAACCATTAGATTTAGGGTATCTAGGTGATGATGTTGTGTGTTTGATCTTCCAGTCCTTAGTGAAGTTTCTGTATGCTTGACCTCAGAAATGTGGACCGTTGTCTGATCTAATTTCATCTGGGATGCCAAACATGCTGCAATACTTCTTTGTAATGTCTGCAATAACAGCTGATGGTGAGGGTTGTGGAAGTTTCTCAATGATGGGAAATTTGCTGTAGTAATCGGCAATAATAAGATAGTCATTATTGTCGATTGAGAAAATATCAGTTCCTATAATGCTCCAAGGGCTCAATGGTATGTCTGATGGTATGAGAGGTTCTCTGCACTGCCTATTTGCATGTTCTTGGCAAATTGAACAGTTTTTACATAGTGTTTCTATGTCCTTGTTTATCTGTGGCCAGTAAACATCTTTCTTTGCTCTCAGTTGTGTCTTCACAATACCAAGGTGACTATTATGGAGCTGTTTAAGGATGATATCGCGTTGTGTTTCTGGTACAACAATGCGATCTCCTTTAAGGATCAGACCATCTTCGATGCTTAACTCGTCCCTCATCGAGTAGTATGGACGGATGTGTGTTGGAACTTCCCTGATAGAGCTTGGCCATCCATGGTATATCAGTTCTTTGAGAGAGTTAAGGATAGGATCTCTCATTGTGTCTTCTCTGATGTGTTCAAGCCGATTATCGCTAAACTTGACAAAATCAACTTTGATGTTTGGGGTAAGATCTGCTGTCTTGTTGGGGTTTGGTAGTCTGCTGAGAGCATCTGCAAGACCTATATCCTCTCCTGGGATATACTGAATATTAAAATCATAACCTTGTGTTTCCAATAACAGAGCTTGTAGTCGTGGTGGTGCTGAAGCTATTGGTTTTTTATGAATCATCTCAAGTGGCTTGTGATCTGAGAGAATTGTAAATGGGCGGTTGAAAAGAAATGTGTGGAAGCGTTTGATTCCAAAACGTACAGCTAGCATTTCTCTTTCAATGTTTGCAAGTTTCTTTTCGCCAGAACTTAATGATTTGCTTGCATAAGCTACAGGACGAAGTTCTTTGGCATAGTGTCCTTCAGGATTTTTGTCTGATTGCAAAAGTGCTGCTCCTAGGCCTTTCAGACTGGAAACAACCATGAGAAAAGTGGGTGCTTGCATGTCATAGTATTTCAAGCATGCATCAGATGATATGAGGGCCTTCAAGTGGTTGAATATGTGTTGGTAGTCTTCTGACCATTCATACGGAGTTTCATTCTGTAGTAGAGATCGCAAAGGTTCTGCAGCAGCTGACAAATTTGGTATGAATTGTGCTAGGAAATTGACAGCACCTAAGAATTGTTGCAGTTCCTTCTTTGTAGCTGGTGTTGGCATGTCATGAATATCTTCAATCTTTTTAGGGTCTGGTTTTACACCATTCTGGGTGTACAGCAATCCAAAAAATTGTATCTCCGTTGCCTTAATTGTACACTTTTTGCTGTTGAATGTTAGCCCATTGGCCTGTGCTACATGCATCAAGTTAATCAAGTTACGGTCGTGTTCTTGTTCTGACCTGCCGCAGACTACAATGTCATCCGCAATAGCCACTGTACCAGAACATTGCTCAACAATGTTGTCAATCTTCTGTTGGAAGATGTCTTGTGATACATTCAAACCAAATGGGAGTCTCTTGAAACAATATCTGCCGAATGGTGTTCGAAAAGTTGTAAGGAGTTGACTTTCCTCTGCTATCTCAACACTCCAGTATCCATGTACAGCATCTAGTTTAGAAAAATATTTGGCATTGTGGAATCTGTGAGTTATCTCTTCCACTGTATGCATTTTGTGTGGACAGCGCTTTAGACTGTTGTTTAAGTGTTTTGGGTCAAGGCAAACCCGAAGAGAACCATCCTGCTTCAGAACGGTTGTGATACTACTACACCAATCAGAATGCTCTTCAACCTTTCTAATAACATCATTCTGCACCATCTTTTCTAGTTCTGTGGCAAGTTTCTGTTTAACATGTATAGGATACTTTCTAGGTGGGTCTATCTTTGGCTCAGCGTTGTCTTTTAAAAAGAATCTTGCCTTTCCTGGAAGTTTGCCTATTCTGTCGAACTGTTCTGGGAATCGCTGTTTAAGGTCCTCTACTCCAGTGACGTGTAGAGTAAGATGTTCTTTTTTGTCAGCTTTAATGTTGTTAATAGTTACCACACTCAGCTTTTCGCACATTGGTAAACCCAAAATTGCAGGTCCTTCAACATCTACCAAGTAAAATGTTGACGATGTCCATTCAGAGTCTCTGTATAAACATTAAAGTGTTACTGCTCCGAAACAGTCTATACTTGTTCCATTGTAAGCTCTTAGCTTTGTCCTGCCACTCCTACTTTTTACATCCCTTGTGGGAAATCCTTGCTCATCCACCTTGTCAGGCATGATCTGTCTGAATATTCTTAAGGGTAGAGTGTTACCTTGGGCACCTGTGTCTATCTTGAACCGAATATATCTTTCTTTGTGCCTTTTAATTCCTGGTATTCGGAATTGTACCTTGCAGAAAGCCTGCGTTCTCTTTGGTTCATTACTGAAAGTTAGTATCTTCACAGTATCAAATGTGGAAGGATCACTTTCTTCACTGGAGTCAAGGTCCTCAGTCATCATAAAGTGTGTTTGTTTTGATGACTCTCTGCTGTGAAGGTTGTGTTGAGCACTGTCTTGTTTCCTCTTGAAACATAATTTTATCCAGTGGCCCCTCTTTCTGCAGTAATGACATGTAGAGTCTTTAGCTGGACAGTGGTTTTGTATGTGGTTTAGGCCACAACATTTACACATAGCACCTCTGTTTGTGTTGTGTTTTTCTTGTTGCTTCGAACCAGTTGCTTTGTTGTGTCTAGGTTTATAGCTTTTCACTGCATCCACCTGGGCTGCTAATGTACCTTGCTGAATTTGTTTAATGTTTAGTGCTTGTGCCTCGTGTTTCCTGCCTTCATCCAGAAGTTGTTGTAAAGTTAGTGTATCACTCTGGCTCAGTATCTATTTCTGGAACTCTGGCATTGGTGTGCTGAGAAGGATCTGTTCGATAATTCGCTCTTTTTCTTCTTCTTTGTTAAATTTGCATACACTTGTTTTCTCCTTGATGCGAGTGAAAAAAATCATCTAGACTTTCACCAGGTTTCTGTCGCAGGTGGTGAAGTTCTAATCTTGCCGCTCTAAAGTTCGTGTGCTTTATTATCAGACGTTTTTCAAATTCGTCCAATATGGCTGCGGGGTCTGTCGCCGACTCCACAGGCATGGCGGTAGCAAAACTGTTGTAAATTTTCAAACCTTCATCGTCCATTGCTTCTAGGATATATGGAGTTAGGGTTTGTCCTTCCAGACCAGTGGTCTTGGAATATAGATCTATGTGTTGGCGCCATAACAAGAAAGCTTCACTCTTATCATCTTGACCGGCGAATCTCATTTGCGGTGCGTTGCGATATTGTTTCGCCGCCATGGCTGACCTCGATGACGAAAATTAGCCGAATACTGTACTCACGTGTTATCGTGTAGCTGTTTTTTGCGTCAGTCCGGTATCGACCGCTGCCACCATGTAATGTTATGATGTATGTATATAAGCATTACCTCGTCATCTACACAAGCACACACATGTTTCAGAAGGCACTCAGTAAAAGCATGTTCAGTTTGTAGCCATGTTTATTTACAGAATATCGTACATGTCAAGATTCGCATTATATTACAATGTGTGGTTCGTACTTTAATGTATTCATATTACAAGTCCTATTGTATGGCACTGAGACATGGAGAACAACAAAAACAACAACCAAAAAGCTACAGACTTTTATAAACGGGTGCTTGCGTAGAATAGAAGGACTGAAATGGTATGACAAAGTCACAAATGTGGAATTGATGACAAGAGCCAGACAAGTGCCAGTGGAACAAGAGTTGAGAAGAAGACGCTGGCGATGGATAGGACACACATTGAGAAAACCTGTTGATAGCATTACAAGGCAGTCCTTGTTCTGGAATCCACAGGGAAAGGGAGGCAGAGGTAGACCAAAAAAACACATGGAGAAGAGAACTGGAAACAGAGGTGAAAATGATGAGGAAAACATGGAAAGAACTTGAGCGGATGGCACAGGACAGGAAAACTTGGCATGTGTTTGTTGAAGGACTATGCTCCTTGGGGAGCTAAAGGGTATTGAAATGTCAATATCAAGAAAATTCATTGTTATTTTATTACATAAAATGCGGTATCACATTAACATTACAGCTTAGTGTAAGATCCGGCCTGATAAACACAGAAAGTGGACAGAAATGTTCACTCTATCTTGTAATAGTAATTTGTTGGGAATTTTTAATTTGTTACATTGATTGTTTGTTCTGGAAATAAAAGTGAATGTATTAATAAAATGGCAGGTATTGGTTTCTTGTTTTGACATTTGTTTCATAAACATGCAGTAGATAAAAGTGAACTTATGAGACTATAAAAATAGAGAGTGACTTTTTGATTGCTGTGTACATTCATTCTCAGTATTGAATGAGCTAATCATGTTTCCACATGTGAGTTTCTGACTAAATGCAACATTGGCTCTCACCCTCAGTGGTCCCATATTAGCACTAGGCCTGACCATGGATGATGCCATCAAGGTCTGGAAAGAAGTACTTGGCCCTTCCAATATCGATGATGCATTGGAGAAGGCACCTAAGAGGTGAGCTGATAGACATACCTCTGTCCATCTTCTCTACTTACTTTGCTCTGCATGGTTCCCTCTAACAAGAAACTTTACCATTCAGTTTTGCACAATGTGAAATATTAGTTTGTTTTTCTTTGTGTAGCCATTCATTGTCAAGAAATTTGTTAAAATATGTCCTTAAGATCCTAAAATTGATCTATAAGACCACCATTCATAAGACCTGCATAGTTCCCAGGGGGGTCTCTATGGAGACAAGGAAAGATCAGGACTACCTGCCACCTCAGCCATGTCATAAGTGGCAACTAATATGAGGTTGTGCATGGGCCTGGCAACATCATTGCATAAAACTAATTGCTACTGAAAATACCATTGCAGAAGCACATGACTGCTTCAGCTTATTTCTCCTGCAAGGGGATTAGCTGAAGGGGTGTCACCATGCTCTATATGGAGTGAAAAATGAAAATGATGATGATGAGGATTTGTTACTGAAACCATCACTACAAGAGCTCATCAGTGCCTTGATGTAGTCTTCCTGCAAGGTGCTGGTCACATTAGTGGCTGCATGTTACTGAAACCATCACTACAAGAGCTCATCAGTGCCTTGATATAGCCTTCCTGCAAGGTGCTGGCCACATTAGTGGCTGCATGTTACTGAAACCATCACTACAAGAGCTCATCAGTGCCTTGATGTAGCCTTCCTGCAGTGAGTTGGCCACATTAGTGGCTGCATGTTACTGAAGCCATCACTACAAGAGCTCATCAGTGCCTTGATGTAGCCTTCCTGCAGTGAGCTGGCCACATTAGTGGCTGCATGTTACTGAAACCATCACTACAAGAGCTCATCAGTGCCTTGATGTAGCCTTCCTGCAGTGAGCTGGCCACATTGGTGGCTGCATGTTACTGAAACCATCACTACAAGAGCTCATCAGTGCCTTGATGTAGCCTTCCTGCAGTGAGCTGGCCACATTGGTGGCTGCATGTTACTGAAACCGTCACTACAAGAGCTCATCAGTGTCTTGATGCAGCCTTCTTGCAGTGAGCTGACCACATTAGTGGCTGCATGTTACTGAAACCATCACTACAAGAGCTCATCAGTGCCTTGATGTAGCCTTCCTGCAGTGAGCTGGCCACATTAGTGGCTGCATGTTACTGAAACCATCACTTCAAGAGCTCATCAGTGCCTTGATGTAGCCTTCCTGCAGTGAGCTGACCACATTAGTGGCTGCATGTTACTGAAACCATCAGTACAAGAGCTCATTATTGCCTTGATGCAGCCTTCCTGCAGTGAGCTGGCCACATTGGTGGCTGCATGTTACTGAAACCATCACTACAAGAGCTCATCAGTGTCTTGATGTAGCCTTCCTGCAAGGAGCTGACCACAATGGTAGCTGCATGTTACTGAAACCATCACTACAAGAGCTCATCAGTGCCTTGATGTAGCCTTCCTTCAGTGAGCTGGCCACATTGGTGGCTGCATGTTACTGAAACCGTCACTACAAGAGCTCATCAGTGTCTTGATGTAGCCTTCCTGCAGTGAGCTGGCCACATTAGTGGCTGCATGTTACTGAAACCATCACTACAAGAGCTCATCAGTGCCTTGATGTAGCCTTCCTGCAGTGAGCTGGCCACATTAGTGGCTGCATGTTACTGAAACCATCACTTCAAGAGCTCATCAGTGCCTTGATGTAGCCTTCCTGCAGTGAGCTGACCACATTAGTGGCTGCATGTTACTGAAACCATCAGTACAAGAGCTCATTATTGCCTTGATGCAGCCTTCCTGCAGTGAGCTGGCCACATTGGTGGCTGCATGTTACTGAAACCATCACTACAAGAGCTCATCAGTGTCTTGATGTAGCCTTCCTGCAGTGAGCTGGCCACATTAGTGGCTGCATGTTACTGAAACCATCACTACAAGAGCTCATCAATGCCTTGATGTAGCCTTCCTGCAGTGAGCTGGCCACATTAGTGGCTACATGTTGCTGAAACCATCACTACAAGAGCTCATCAGTGCCTTGATGTAGCCTTCCTGCAGTGAGCTGACCACATTGGTGGCTGCATGTTACTGAAACCATCACTACAAGAGCTCATCAGTGCCTTGATGTAGCCTTCCTGCAGTGAGCTGGCCACATTAGTGGCTGCATGTTGCTGAAACCATCACTACAAGAGCTCATCAGTGCCTTGATGCAGCCTTCCTGCAGTGAGCTGGCCACATTGGTGGCTGCATGTTGCTGAAACCATCACTACAAGAGCTCATCAGTGCCTTGATGTAGCCTTCCTGCAAGGAGCTGGCCACATTAGTGGCTGCATGTTACTGAAACCATCACTACAAGAGCTCATCAGTGCCTTGATGCAGCCTTCCTGCAGTGAGCTGGCCACATTGGTGGCTGCATGTTACTGAAACCATCACTACAAGAGCTCATCAGTGTCTTGATGCAGCCTTCCTGCAGTGAGCTGGCCACATTTGTGGCTGCATGTTGCTGAAACCATCACTACAAGAGCTCATCAGTGCCTTGATGTAGCCTTCCTGCAGTGAGCTGGCCACATTGGTGGCTGCATGTTCCTTAAGGAACACTTTAAAATAAAGCATGTTTTGTTTTAATCTGTTTATATCAGATTGTCTCTGTCTTGTCTTTCTTCCAAGTTTGCATGCCTTTTTTTGTTTTAATCTGTTTATATCAGATTCTGCCTGTCTTGTCTTTCTTCCAAGTTTGCGTGCCCTTTTTTGTTTTAATCTGTTTATATCAGATTCTGCCTGTCTCTCTTGTCTTTCTTCCAAGTTTGCGTGCCCAGTTCCCAGGCACCAGTGGAATCAACCAGATTCATGGTTCAGACAATGAAGAGGTGGCTAAAGAAGAGCTGGCTTACTTTTTCCCGATGGAGCAGACAGTCGCTGTCATCAAACCTCACGCTATGGAATATAAAGGTCCTTGTTTGCTTGTTGCCTTTGTCTGCCATGTTCTACATCACTCAATACTAGTAATTTAACTCTAAGGTTAAGAGTTTTGTTTTCTAGTCATTTTTTTTTAACTCTCTGTCTCAGGCAGTTTTTTGGTATAACCCAGATAGTTATCGTTATTGTTGATCAGAATTGATGTCATTGCACTTTGGGCAAACCCTTAGGTGCTCAGTCTCCCTCAGCAAATGTTGAAGAGTATGAATGCTAATAGTTCCTGTTGCTCACTGGCTGTATACATGCTAGATGCATCCTTTCATGTGTCCAACCCTGCTGGTCTTATGTTTGATACCAAATTCCAGCAATCTAGCCTTGATACCAAAATGGAAGACAATGTTTTCCCAAAAATTGTTATTTTATTGCAAACAGCAAACATATATATTTGAAAGAAAATGTTTTGGTCTGTAGAGTGGAGAGCACTTGCCTTCCCTTTCATGTTTGAGAACTGGTAGTGTCATGCTCCAGTCTACCTAGCTGTAAACGAGTACTTTACTCTTGAGTTTGAGAAGGCAAAGATGGCGAGGAAGGGAGCCAATCATTCCACCTCATAATGCTGGACCTAGTATAGTGAAGCCTGTTAACACTTCACTCTCCAGCAGCAGTATATGTGCTTTGGGTCTACCTTTTTTTAACATTCATTCTTAATGGCCTGAAGACTATTTTGAAGTGTTGTAAGCTTTATAAGCCACCAATGGGGAACTGATGACAAGAATCAGACAAGTGCCAGTGGAACAACAGAAGAGAAGAAGATGCTGGCGATGGATAGGATGCACACTGAGGAAGCCTGTTGATAGCATTATCAGGTGACCCTTGTTCTGGAATCCCCAAGGAAAGAGAGGCAGACCAAAAAACACATGGAGAAGAGAGCTGAAGACAGAAGTGAAAATGATGAGGTAGACGTGGTAAGCGCTTTAGCTGAAAATATATTCAAAGGGGAAGAGTGGAGTATGTCAGATGAGAACTGGATTAACTACCAGGAAGTCATCATCAACCTTGGCAGAGACTGTAGAACTTGGGGCAGTGGAAAAGCAGAACTGGAAATTAATCAGCTGATACATGATAATGCCGGGGATAAAGATGTCATGCATCCTCTAGAATCCTAGAGCAGAGACTCCGATGCCTAGCTGAGCCACAATTGGATGAAGTCCAGTGCGGATTCAGAGCAAACCAAAGTACTCAAGACCTAATCTTCACACTCAGACAGCTGAGTGAAAAGGCCCTTGAGTATAAGAGTGAGATCCATCTTTGTTTCATAGATCTGGAAAAGGCATTTGACAGGGTCCCCTGGAGCAAACTTTGGGACTGTTTGGCAAGGAAGAACATTCCAGCACCTCTGATTCATGCTATACAGAGCTTCTACAAGTCTTGCAGAAATTATGTGAGGACAGCAAACCATAAGTCAGAAGAGTTCAGGACCACCACTGGTGTAAGACAAGGTGATATCCTGTCCCCTTATCTTTTCATACTCCTCATGGACGATGCCATCAAGGCATGTAAGGAGAGAACAAGAAAGTATTCAGTGGGGTACTGGAAGATGAGACAGGTCTGTATTTCAGAGCTGGCATTTGCTGATGATGTTGCCCTGATTGCTAAATCAAAGGCACATCTCCAATCCAACCTGCAAGTCTGGAAGGAAGAGCTGGAGAAGAGAGGGATGGTCATAAGCAGCTCTAAAACAAAATCCATGGTGATATCACGAGAAGAAAGAGTACATCAGATTAAGCTGGGAGAACAGGTCCTGGAGCAGGTCGACCACTTTAAATACCTCGGAGCTATTATAGACCGAAAGGGAGACATCAGAGAAGAGTTGGCCACTTGAAAAGCAGCAGCTGGGAGACTTTTTCAGGCCATAAATCAAGGATTCCTCAGCAAGAGAGAGGTTGGTAAGAAAACGAAGATGGCTGTATACCACTCCCCCTATGTCCCAGTCTTGACATATGGATGCGAGTTATAGGCAATGACCACAATCCACAAAAGCCAGATCCAAACCTCAGAAATGAGGTATCTGAGGAAGGTGGTTGAAGTAACAAGAAGAGACATGGTCCGCAACCAGACGATACGTCAAGGCCTAAAATCCCACCCCCTGCAGACAAAAGTAGAACAGTCCCAACTAAGATGATTTGGCCATGTCTGCAGAATGGGAGAAGATTGGCTACCACGACAAGCATGGGAAACAAAGAGCCAGGGATCCAGACCCCCAGGATGACCAGAGTCCGCTGGGAGGACAACATTAGACAATCTTTGAAGGACCGAGGACTAGAATGGAACCAGGCCAGGAGGAAGACAGCCGACAGAATAGCCTGGCGATTTCTCTTCCAAACCTCTACACCTCACAGTAGAAGGGGAACGACTAGGTAAGTAAGACTCTTGATTGACATGAACAATGACTATTAGTCAAGTGTTCACATAGGGTGTTCTAATAACCAAGAATTATTGGAATGATCGCAATGTAATCCCACTGGTCACTGCAGAAGACAAAGACTGTTGTGCCCCTAATTCTGCTGACATACACTAGAATGTGGTGTGCTTGTAGCTATGTTGTCTAGGGTAATAACACACCATTTAAACTCGTGACACATCGACTGAACATGTCACAGGTAATTGAAATGATTGAACAAACTCCATGTTTCAGTCTCCGACATATATATTGTATACACATCACACGGATAGCATGGGTAGTGATTCAGCACTATACAGTAGTACATCATGCTACTGTTACCATATCACATTTAAGTCAGTGTATCATACAACAAAGATGAATTTCTCATTACATCTCCCATAGTCAAACAACTGCCATTCATTATCTCCGCTCAGATATTGCCAGAACATCCCGGCAGGAACCACTACACACAGACTGCCTGAGAACCAACATTTGTCTGCCTTGTTCAACTCTCACTCTAATCTCTCCACCAGTGACCACTTCACAGTTCACGCTTATTTTTTGACCAATAAACATTTATAGAATGTGTGATTTCTATGTACACAAATTGGGATTCTTGCCGGTGCTACGGAGTTTGTGCTGAGATCCTCCTTGTGTGATCTAAGGAAGGAGATTGGAGCACTGATGGAGTTGTCTGTTTGCAATGAAGATAGTCCTTAAAACCAAACCAATACAAAAAACTCACAACATTGTGTACACACACAGCAGACTGACAGACAACAGCTCATGCACTACTCTTGTATCTCACTAACAAACATATCACAGTTACTCACAGTCAACTCACAACATTGTGTACACACACAGCAGACTGTCAGACAACAGCTCATGCACTACTCTTGTATCTCACTAACAAACATCATAGTTACTCACAGTCAACTCACAACATTGTGTACACACACATCAGACTGACAGACAACAGCTCATGCACTACTCTTGTATCTCACTAACAAACATATCACAGTTACTCAGTCAACTCACAACAACCAAATATAGCCAAGCTCCCTATGGAGTATCCATCATCAACAACTATCTATATTATAAATACAAACACCCTTGACAAGTGCAGAAATGTTTATGTTCACACTCTACAAATTGTTTTACAGCATATTTTATTTTCATCATCATCATCATTATGACTATCATCCTTGTCATCATCATCAGTCATCATCGTTCCTTTTGCTTCTTTGTGGAACGTAGAATTACAACAGTTGCTCACCACCAATTTTTATTTTGGGCTGCATTTTTCAACTCTGCTAACTTTTCTCTTGGCTTAGCTTACTTGGCAACATTCTTCTCTAGATTCCTCTTGGCGTCCTTACTGTTCTCTTCCCTTGTTAGTACTAGTCAAGGGCATGTCTGGTTATACTGGGGGTTTTTTTCTATTCTGAGGGTATTTTGTATCAGTCCTCATTGTCTGCCTGTATTCTTCAGCTGTATTGATTTTCCCCTGTTTCTGTTCCACACATCTGTGTTTGGTATTAAACAAGGTCATGATCTTGTTGTTACAGATGAAATCATTGCCAAGATTTATGAAGCTGGCTTCAGGATAGCAGCACAGAAAGAAACCACCATCTCACCAGAGGTAGTTGACACTATGTACCGAAAACATGCAGATCAGAGCTACTATGAGGACCTTATCAACTCCATGACAAGGCATGTACAGGATCTTCTCCCAGCATAATTACAGAGGTTTCACATTAACTGACATCCTGTGTAATATCTCAATCAATCAATCAATACCCGTTAGCTTCCCACATACCATAAACCTTCAACAAACACATGTTAACTTCTCCTGTCACGTGCCATCAGCTC
Organism: Oreohelix idahoensis; assembly: GCA_024509875.1. Taxonomy (NCBI): domain Eukaryota; kingdom Metazoa; phylum Mollusca; class Gastropoda; order Stylommatophora; family Oreohelicidae; genus Oreohelix; species Oreohelix idahoensis. Next base: position 139,436 of record JAMPIV010005186.1, on the reverse strand, counting down.
AAGTTCTTTCCATGTCTTCTTCACCATTTTCACTTCTGTCTCCAGTTCTCTTCTCCATGTGTTTTTTAGTCTGCTTCTGCCTCTCATACCCTGAGGATTACAGATCAAGGTCTGCCTTGTAATGCTATCAACAGGTTTCCTCAATGTGTGCCCTATCTATCACCAGCATCTTCTTCTCATCTCTTGTTCCACTGGTTCTTGTCATCAGTTCCACATTATTGATCTTGTCATACAATTTCAATCCTTGTATTCTATGCTAGCACCCATTTGTGAAAGTCTGTAGCTTGTTGGTTGGTTGTTTTGTTCTCTGCATTTCAGAGCCATACAATCGTGTGATAACTCCTGATCAAAAAATTTGATTGATTACTTTTCATGAAGTTCAGCCTCTTGCATTCTTTATTTCCAGTCACTTTGATCCCAGTAATTAAAACTGAGCATCTGATTGGTAGAGTGGTTAGAGCACTTGCATCTTGTAGCTAAGCTACTGGGTTCAAATTGTGGTATTGTCATGATCTAGTCTACCCAGTTAATATGGGTACTTAACTCTGCTCTTGAGTTAGAGAAGGCAAAGACAGCTGGAACGGTGACTGATCACCCCACCTCATTTATATATATATAATGAAATCTCTAACACTTCACTCCAGGATTGATTGTTTGACTAACTCTACCACTAATTGAAGCCACAAAGAGGAAAGCACTGTGAAGCTAATATTTACAGAAAGTTAGCACATGACTTCACCAATGAATAATCAAAAGTAGCTCATATACAGAGAAACTGATTAACGTGAAAGCTAAATAAATTGTATATTTAAATCACTGCTTTCATAACCTTTTAGAAATCCAGCATCCCTTTAAAGTATCGTAAGAAGCCTCTCACCCCTTTACAGCATTTGTAAAAGCCTCTCGCCCCTTTACAGCATTTGTAAAAGCCTCTCACCCCTTTACAGCATTTTAAAAAGCCTCACATCCCTTTACAGCATCTTAAGAAGCCTCACACCCCTTTAACTCATTCTAACCCAGGCAGTTTTCTGGTTTTACCCAGGCCCCAAAATGGATGCATTTTTTTTTCTAGAAGTAATGTTTTAAAAACAGGCAGTAGGCATATATATTAATTTAGTAGATATATGTATATTATACATCAAACTTTAGGAAATTTGCTGAAGAATGTTGTGAAACAATGTTGAATTCTTGTGTAATGTAATAATTGTTTGTTATGTCTTGTGTGTACAAACAATAAAAAATCAAAACCAAAAATTAATTGAAATTGTTAACATACAACAAATATTTCAGCTCTGCTTAATCCCTTGGCAGTTAAAGCCTCAAAATCGAAACATATCCAGTTGAAAATTAATCCAAGACGTTTGATCACAAACAAATGAAATTTCTAACTTTTATGATTTTTTTGTGAAGTCACATATTGCAGAATTGGAATCTCACTTAATCATTCCTGTCACATGCAATTTAATTAATTTATTACATTAAAATATCAAATTTGTTAAACATCCTTATTGGAATCAAAAATAGGTTATTATTGAGATCGCTAAAATCCATTTAGAAATAATCTATTGCGGTTGATCCGTTGATAGTTTATGACTGTTATGTATGTGACTACACTACTTGTAAACAAACAACCTCTTGAAATCATTGATTGATAAAAGTATGCAAAGATTAAACACCAGAACACTTATTCTGCTACCAGTTCAAAGCATGTAGTCCACAGGAAGTGTTTACATGATATGAACATGCTATGGCCACTTATTTTCTATTTTTTCATTCAAATTCAAAATCGTATCAAGTGGGCGTACCAAGCGGCCCACGAGTAGATCTATAGCAATGCTAGTAATGGATGTAAAGCACAAAATTTCAGCTTCAGAAATTTGTCTTTTTGCTCAAAACGTTCACATGTTTTCTGGATGTAATGAAATGATTTAAAACCAGATTATCGGCAGGGTTTTTTTTATATTTTCCTTTCAAATTTGACATATCATGCTGGCACAGGAAGTGCCCATGAGTAAAAGTAAAGGTCTCTGGTGCACCATATGGCTTATTGGTTAGAATGAGTTAAAGCATCATAAGTAGCCTCACACCCTTTACAGTATTTTAAGAAGCCACGCACCCCTTTACAGCATCTTAAGAAGCCTCACACACCTTGAAAGCGTCCTATGATGCCTCACACCCTTTACAGCATTTTAAAAAGCCTCACACCCTTTACAGCATTTTAAGAAGCTACGTACCCCTTTATAGCATTTTAAGAAGAAGCCTCACACCCCTGTAAAGCATTTTAAGAAGCCACACACACCTTTACAGCATCTTAAGGAGCCTTGCACCCCTTTACATCATGTTAAGAAGCCTTGCACCCCTTAACAGCATTTTAAGAAGCCTCGCACACCTTTACTGCATCAAGCCTCATACACCTTTACAGCATTTTAAGAAGCCTCACAGCCAATAATATTCTAGCTTACAAAATATGCAGAAATACAATTCTTTCATCTTTCAACTTCCCAAGGAGCATAGGCCTTCAACAAACTTATGACAAATCTTCTTTTACCATGCCATCAGCTCAAGGTCATTCCATGTCATCTTCGTACTCTTCATGTCTGTCTCCAGTTCTTTTCTCTATGTGTTCTTTGGTCTACCTCTACCTCTCTTACCCTAGAGAATCCAGAACAAGGATTGCCTGGTAATGCTGTCAGCAGGTTTTCTCAGTGTGTGTCCTATCCATCTCCAGAGTCTTATTCTCATCTCTTGTTCAACCGGCCACTGGCTAGTTCTTGTCCTCAGTTCCACATTAGTGGTCAGGTCAAACTACTTCAATCCTTGTATTCTACACAAGCACCCATTCTTGAAGGTCTGTAGCTTTTTTATATGTCACTTTAGATGAAACATAATTTTATTTGTATATTTAACTCTTGTAGTTAACCTGGTAAAATGGGAAACTGGTTGTTAGAGGCTCATGAACTAGGATTTTTATGAGTAATTTCTAGTCTTTTTTTTCAAACAGCTGCGGGCATAGTGAAAATAATTCATTTGAGAATCTTCAAAACTTTACAATAAATGTTGGAAAGTTGAACATTTCACATTTGATAATAGTAAATGTTGTTAGAGCACTGGCCTCTCACGGCAAAGGTGCCAGGTTGGAAACACAGTGGCATGCTCCAGTCTACACAAGCTGTAAATGGATACGTGACTCTGCTCATGAGTTACAGAAGGAAAAAGCAGTGAGGAAGGGAACTGGTCAGCCCACCCCTCGATGCTGGCCTTATTATAGTGAAGTCTCTAACACTTCACTCCCCTATGGCAGTGTCAGCTTTGGCTTTAGCTTGACCTTTTAATCAGGAGTTTACTAGACTAATGCACCTTCTGCTGCTTTTTTTCATTTATGCTTGAGAAAATGTTATTTTTAAAATGTGATTTAGGTTCAGTACTGAAAACACTGTTCCATTTTGTACAAATACAATGTAAGTTCTGTGTATTATACATCCGTATCCCAGAATCAGAAATGCTCAGGGAAAACCGTGTTTCAGAAATCGAATTTTTTCAGTTTCCAGATATCACCCAAAAGTCGCCTAAAGTAGCCAAAAAGAAGCCTAAGTCATCCAAAAATCAGTTTGAAAATCGGCCAAAAGTTTGCTGAAAAACATTTTCAATTTTCAGAATATTTCAGTTTTCGGATGTTCAGATTCTGGGATACGGACCTGTATAGAGTGTTTATAATGAGTCACCTTCTAAAATATCTGGCATGTCTCACACCCCCAAGAGTGGGTCCAGAACCCCTAGAATTGGGTACAGAAACCCCAGGAGTGTGTCCAGAAGCCCCAGGAGTTGTCCAGAACCCCCAGGAGTGGGTCCAGAACCCCCAGGAGTTGTCCAGAACTCCCAGGAGTGGGTCCAGAACCCCCAGAAGTGGGTCCAGAACCCCCAGGAGTTGTCCAGAACCCCCAGGAGTGGGTCCAGAACCCCCAGGAGTGGGTCCAGAACCCCCCAGGAGTTGTCCAGAACCCCCAGGAGTGGGTCCAGAACCCCCAGGAGTGGGTCCAGAACCCCCAGGAGTTGTCCACAACCCCCAGGGATACATGGTCTCCCCATGTTAAGATGCAGTGATTTAAATACAGAAACTGACAGTTTGTTATTTGCTCTACTAGAGACTAGTCACTAACAACACAACATGATGAGTAGATGAATGATAGACTCAGGAGGTCAGGATTCCAAGGGTTAAACTGTAAACTTCAAACTTTAATCCTACAGTGGGCCCTCTTTGTTCCTGGTCCTCTCAAGGGAAGGCGCAGTTAGTGGTTGGCGACAAGAGATAGGTGATGTTGATCCAGAAGTTGCCAGGAACCAGCAACCTGATTCGTAAGTGTCAACAAACAAGTGATTTCCTTTTGAAGAAATGTTTTATTTGGCTGTGAAATGTTTTATGTGGCTGTGAAATCTTTTTATCTGGCTGAAATGTTTTATGTGGCTGTGAAATGTTTTAAGTGGCTGTGAAATGTTTATGTGGCTGTGAAATGTTTTATGTGGCAGTGAAATGTTTTATGTGTCTGTGAAATGTTTTATGTGTCTGAAATGTTTTATGTGGCTGTGACATGTTTTATGTGGCTGTGACATGTTTTATGTGGCTATGACATGTTTTATGTGGCTATGACATGTTTTATGTGGCTGTGACATGTTTTATGTGGCTGTGAAATGTTTTAGGTGGCTGTGAAATGTTTTATCTGTCTGTGAAAAGTTTTATGTGGCTGTAAAATGTTTTATGTGGCTGTGAAATGTTTTAACACATTAACTACCGAATTGAAAAACACTGTGGCTGAATTAAATTTTTTTCCCATTTTCATCATGTAGGTGTATGCACAAAGTAAGCTGTAGTTTTCATAATTGTTTACAGATTTTTATGAATTACACGACATTTTAAAGATAAATGAATATACTATTACAATAAGCACGATTTGTAACTCTAATAGAGGTTGTTGCTATTTAACGGCCCTCCGATAGCCGAGGACTTGCAATATTTTCACAATTATAACTGCTTGCGCCCCATCTCTATCAATATCACTATTTCAATCAATGTGCACACTGTTTTCACTCTTGTCCTCAATGCTAGATCTATCAGTCAATTGTTGAAACATGTCTCTAGCCTATTCAGCCATTAGACGAGATGCACAAGCATTTTTTGTGGTCCTATCACTAGTTGCCACGGTAAACAGTTTTACACGATTAGGTCACTAACCCAAAACGCCGAAAAATATGAACATAATATCAATTTTCCAGTCATAATATCAATTTTCCAGTGTTCTATAACAACCATGTTTTGGGAATTTGTTTTACGGTGGCAACTTAAAATCTCGAACCAGATCAGAAAGTGTTTCAATACATTTTTCATTCGTTTTATAACTAAACATAGATTGACGCTCTGACTGAGCGGCTCGTGGTCCAAATGATAGGATTTCAAAAGCCGGTTCCGACCGGCTGGCGGTAGTTAATGTGTTAAGGAGACAAAGAAAGAATAGGACTACTGTTTGTTCAGGTATGCTGTATGAGGTGACTAAGTGTAACATTTTTCATGGGACTGGCAATCTCATCATGTAGTACAAGTTGATACAGAAACCACCACTGAAAGACCACATGAATGCTTTGATGCAGGCTTCTGTCATGACACAAGCTGCAGTGATGGCTTCATGCTCCAGAGTGAGCAAACAGAGAATCATAATGACACCATGGAATATCATACTGGCATGAAATATGCTAATACCCAGTGGTTCTCAGCATGGGAGATATGGCCCCTCAGGTGGCCATGTCATATCTCTAGCCACAGTAAGATGGTAAAGTACCTTTTTTCTAGCTAACAGAGACTATGAGGAGGACCACAGAGGTAAATGAGGCTCAGAAGGGGGCCATGAGCAAAAAAAGGTTGAGAATCATTGCTATAACCAACCAGCCAAAATAATCAATAGTTTCTTGAACTTCACATACCTCAATATAAACTTTCACTGAAGCAAATTCACAACAGGCAATCCATCTGTTGGAAAAAACAAGTCTCACTAGCCACTTAACTACTAGATCAAACTGAGAGGATAAATCTTGACTAAGCATGCTGTAACATATCAACTAGATAAAACTCTCTCAAACAACTTTTCCTTCCAAAAGTCAGCCGCCTATCATCTTTAAAGTAAATCTCTTAACCAATCATCATTTCTCTTTTTTGATCACATGACCAACCCTGGTCACTTACATACATGAGGACCTGATCTCACAATAAAGATGTGAAAGAATCAAGTGCAAGTAAAAAATGTGAACATATGATCATCAAATGAAGTTGTACTCACAATAGTAACAAAATGTAAGTTGGCACTGTATGATACAATAATAATAATAATAATAAATCCTTTAAGCACCAAACACGGCGCATAAGGCAGAAACCAGTGCTCTCCAGGTTGTTCGTTGTGACGCCACTCCTCTTAGCTCTTGCACATTATTTAGGCCCAACGTTCTTCCTTCTCTTATTATTGTTCTTCTGAGTGTTTCTTTTGGTCTTCCTTTTTTCCTCTTACCCTCAGGAACCCAAGTGAGCGCCTGTAGTGGTATTCTGTTGTTTTGCATTCGTAGGACATGACCGATATATGACCATCGTCTTTTCCTTATATAGTCGGAGACATATTTCTGCCTAGAGTCTTCTCTTATTTGTCGATTAGTCTTGAATTCTTTCCAACTGATGTTCATGAGTTTTCTAAGACATTTGTTCTCAAATGTATTCAGCTTGTTCTCCAATGATACAATGGCCGCCAAGTATTGGTGCATAAAACTACTTAAAACATGCAGTAAACATGCGGTGTTTCCATTTATTAAATATAATCAAACACGACATCTGTCTCTTTTACTGAGAAATCCTCGATTTATGGCCTGAAAAAGTTCTCAGTAAAATAGAAGTTGGCAAGAACGAACGAACGAATGAACGAACGAACTTTATTTTCGAAGGGTAAAGAATTGGGCGCGCAGTGCAGGAAGACAAAGATGGCTGTTTACCACTTCACCTATGTTCCAGTCTTGACTTATGGATGTGAGTCATGGGCAATGACTACAGCCCACAAAAGCCAGCTCCAAACTTCAGAATTGAGGTATCTGAGGAAGTGGATTAAGTAACAAGAAGAGATATGGTCTGCAACCAGATGCTATGGAAAGGCCTCAAAACCCAGACCCTGCAGACTCAAGTAGAACGATGGTTTGGCCATGTCTGCAGAATGGAAAAAGATCGCCTAATATGACAAGTATGGGAAACTAAGAGCCAGGGATCCAGACCTCCAGGATGACCCAGAGTCTGCTGTGAGAACAACATTAGACATTCTCTGAAGGGTTGAGGGCTAGACTGAAACCAGGCCAGAAGAAAGACAGCCAGTAGGATAGTTTGGAATTCTCTCTGGACAATTCTACACCCCTGGGTAGAAGAGGAATGACTAAGTAAGTGAGTACATAAGATATCTGTCTCTGATTATAAACAAAAGATGTGTAATTATAAGGAAATGTAGACATATATATATATATATATATATATATATATATATATATATATATATATATATATATATATATATATATATATATATATATATATATATATATGATAAAATAATAATAATAATAGCCCCTTCAGTCATAACTGACTATGGGAATGCCCCCCTGAGGTGACAGCCCTCAGCTGCTTATTTTCCTGGTGCTCCTTTCGACGTTTTCTCCTCTCTGCTTGTTGTGTGAGCCTCTTTTCGCCCAAATCTGAGGTGGCGCCGTAAATAGCATCGCCACTTAGTGCGATCAGCAGCTTCATCCTCCCATGTTGCTGGATCCATGTCCAGTGCCCTCATATCTCTCTTGCACACATCGTTGAACCTCAGCTGTGGTCGCACAACTGTTCTCTTGCCATCTGCTAATTGTCCATAGAAGATATCTTTTGGGATGCGACCATCTTCCATGCGGCGAACATGGCCAAGCCAGCAAAGTCTGCACTGTCTAAGTAGTGTATACATACTTTGAAGGCCAGGACGTGACAACACCTCAACATTTGTCACTTTATCTTTCCACGAGATGCCGAGGATGTGGCGTAGACACTGTAAATGGAAGGTATTGAGCCTTCTTTCTTGCTTAGCATAGGTCGTCCAGGTCTCGCTGCCATACAGGAGTGTGCTGGTGACGCAGGCTTTATATACCGCAGCTTTGGTCTTCGTTGTGAGTTTGGAGTTTCCCCAAACACGTGATGTGAGGCGGGCAAAGGTAGCTGCAGCTTTGCCAATGCGGCTGTCGATGTCTGTGTCCAGTGAGAGTTTGTCATTGATGGTAGATCCTAGGTATGTGAAGTGGTGCACCACTGCCAATTCATAGTTGTCGATAGCGATAACTGGTGCAGCACCCACATCCTGACTCAGCACATTCGTTTTCTTTAGACTTATTGTGAGGCCAAAGTCCTTGCATGCTTTAGTGAATCAATTCATCAAGCTCTGAAGCTCCTGTTGGCTTTGAGTGATGACTGCAGCATCATCAGCAAACAACAAGTCTCTTATAGTGACCCTTCTGATTTTTGTTTTTGCCTTCAGCCTTGAAAGATTAAACAGACGGCCATCTGACCTAGTGTAAAGGCATATTCCTTCAGTTGCATCTCTGAATGCATGTTTCAAGAGTAAGGCAAAGAAGATCCCGAAGAGGGTCGGAGCCAGAACACAGCCTTGTTTAACGCCACTTCATATGTCAAAGGGCTGTGACGTGCTTCCAGCATATTGGACTGTTCCCTTCATGTCATCATGGAATGACTTTATCATTTCCAGCATTTTAGAAGGGCAGCCTATTATCAGGAGGAAGAGTCCATCCCTACTAACCAGGTCAAATGCTTTTGTGAGGTCTATAAAGGCGATATATAAAGGCCTTTTCTGCTCTCTTGATTTTTCCTGAAGCTGGCGGAGAGAGAAGATCATGTCTGTTGTTGATCTACCAGCTCAGAATCCACACTGTGACTCCGGCTGTATATACCTTGTATATATATATGTCTATGTTAGAGAGAAGATAAACACCTATGCAGGCCACCAAGAACCACTTTTGTCAACAGTGAAACGTCGAAAGCTTGCCTGGTTTGGGCATGTAACTCGTCATGACTCCCTTTCGAAAACGATCCTTCAGGGAACAGTCGAAGGTAAACGGAGAAGAGGAAGGCAGAGAAAATCCTGGGCTGATAACATCAAAGAATGGGCAGGACACGGTTTTTCCACACTTGTACGCATTGCTGAGGATAGAGAGCAGTGGAGAACCCTGTCTGCTGATGCTTCCACCATGGCACCCCTACGACCCATGACCGGTTACGGGCTGAGATGATGATGATATATATATATATATATATATATATATATATATATATATATATATATATATATATATATATATATATATATATATATATATATATATATATATATATATATATATATATATATATATATATATATATATATATATATATATATCATCATCATCTCAGCCCGTAACCCGTCATGGGTCGTAGGGGTGCCATGGTGGAAGCATCAGCAGACAGGGTCCTCCACTGCTCTCTATCCTCAGCAATGCGTACAAGTGTGGAAAAACCGTGTCCTGCCCATTCTTTGATGTTATCAGCCCAGGATTTTCTCTGCCTTCCTCTTCTCCGTTTACCTTCGACTGTCCCCTGAAGGATCGTTTTCGAAAGGGAGTCATGACGAGTTACATGCCCAAACCAGGCAAGCTTTCGATGTTTCACTATTGACAAAAGTGGTTCTTGGTGGCCTGCATAGGTGTTTATCTTCTCTCTAACATAGACATTTGTTTTGTGCTCTTTATAGCAAATGCGCAAAATTCTTCTATAACATTTATGCTCGAAAGCCTGAATCCTTCGCTCCGTATCTGCAGTGAGTGTCCAGCTCTCACACCCATACAAGAGAATAGATAATACAAGTGATTTGTATAATTTGATCTTCACAGGAAAACTGATGTTACTTTTCCAGATCACATTCAACTTTGTCATGGCAGCTGAGGCCATCTCAAGTCTTGTCTTGATTTCTTTACTTGATCTTCCATCACTACATATAGTGGACCCGAGATATTTAAAGGTGTTAACTTCTTCTAATGTTTGCCCATTTAACGTAATGTTGGTCGGAACATGTTTCTTATGGCTATTCACCAATATCTTGCTTTTTTCTATATTAATTTCCATCCCATACGTTCTTGTTACTTTCTCCAGTCTAGAGGTAAGGTCTTGAAGTTCTGATTCTGATCCAGCTATCAGATCAATATCATCAGCAAAACGTAGGTTGCACAGAGGTCGGCCTCCAATCGATATATATATATATATATATATATATATATATATATATATATATATATATATATATATATATATATATATATATATATATATATATATATATATATATATATATATATATATATATATATATATATTATGAAACATCTTTCAAATGTATATGTGTCCTGTTTGGTTTAAAAACAACCCGCAGGAACAATTTTATATTTATTTTGGTGCCAAGGCAAAACCTTAATCTCGCCTGGAACAGAAAGAGTTAAGGAACAAAGACTCTGTCTTGTGAAAGGTGCTGGAAGACTTGTGCACTGAGGCTTTTGTCTTGAAAAATGTTATCCGTCTGACAAAGTGTTCATGTAAACCTGGTGTTCTGATAAATTTTGCTTTAAGTGAAGTTTCGAAATATGTTAGAAATTCCCATTCTCAAACACCCTTCATGCATTAAAAAATTTTTTACTAAGTTCAAGCAAAAAATTGTATTTTTAATTAAGGCTACCAAACATTTTTGTCAGGCAAATAATTTGTAATTTCAGCTCAGATATGTGAGACAATTTAAGAAAAACCAAATAACACCCAGAGCTGGCTCAAAGAAACATTACTGTATTGATTCATTTTTTTTGGTTTGTGTTATTTCATCACTGAAACTTCTACATCTATGCTGTAACTAGTCATTTCTATTTCCATTTTGGATGCAGCTTGATAACAATTTTACTGTCTTGATTAAATATTCCTGGCATTGGATGTAGCTAGTGTTCAGATAAAAAACAAGTTGTCTAAAATTAAGATCCATTTACAGTGCAGACCTGATAAGGAGAACTCACCAGGGACCCAAGAAATAGTTCTTCTTATCAGAAATTCCTCTTATCAGATAAGAGTTCAAGCATATGGTAATGCATTTGCAACGTACAATGCAATAATGAATTAGCGTTGAATACGACAGATGTATGACACAGAAAATATGTAAATCACCAAAAGTGTTAATGTACAAAGTTGGCACAGATATCTAGATAATAACAGCACTTTTTACACTTTAAAAAGAAAAGGCTGCAATTTTCCTCTGTATCTTAGTACCCGTACTTGAATGAATAAAAATGTCTTTCCATGACATCCTTAAATTCAAAGAAATGATAAATTAAATCATCTTGGCATCCAGCCTGCATTATATACATGTTAGTTTTATCCATGCAATTTGAAACTTCCAACTGTGAAATAGTTTGTACCGTTAACCCAGTCATCATTATCTCTAGAATTTGTAAACTCTTAAATGATAAAGCACTCTTAAATGAAAAAGTCTGTAATTTTCCTCTGTGCCTTGGTACCTGAGTTAATAAAATGTCTTTCCATGGCCTCTTTAAATCCAAAGAAATGAGAAATTAAATCATCTTGGCATCCAGCCTGCATTATAATCATGTTTTATCCATGCAATTTGAAACTTCCATTTGTGAAACAGTTTGCACTGGCAACCCACAGTCATCATCATCATCTCCATCTAGGTCAGGACTGGAAAGGACAGAAGATGAAACTGTTGGCATACACATCCCTAGAATATCAGCACTGGCAAGGCTAGCACTACATGTAGTAACAATACCATTGTCAATGTTGACAAAATCTTCTGCTGAAATGTTCAGTTCCTGATGTAGTCGATGAAGCAAAGGTTCCATAGAAGTTTCAATTATAATACTGCCATTACAAGTATTTGATACAACCGTGTTTTCATCACCTGTATCATCTCCAACTTTAAAGCCTGCTTTTCGAAAACAGTTTGCAATAGTCACAGGCAACACTTTACCCCATGCAGATTTCAACATAACAATAGCGTCCAGAAGGGTTATCTTGAAGTCTTCAGCAACCAAGTCTGCATCAATGTGACCTACAAGTTTGGACAACATTGCTGACCTATAATGAACCTTCAGATTTTGAATAATACCTTGGTCACAAGGCTGAAGTTTGGATGTCGCATTTAGTGGTAAAAATAAAAAGTTCTGTTGCTTTTAGATTTTGAACATTTAGGTGGGCTGAACAGTTGTCAAGCACCAAAAGAACTTTGCGATGTTGACGTTCCATAGAATGATCAAATGCATGTAGCCACTTGGTGAAAATGTCTGATGTCATCCAGGCTTTTGAATTAGCTGCATAATCAACACACAATTTTTTCAAACCTTTAAAACAGCGTGTATTTTTGAATTTACCGATTACAAGTAATGGCAATTTTTCTGAACCATCCATATTTGTACACACAACAGCTGTGATTCTTTCTTTCGATTTTTCCCCCCATGACACTTTTCATTTCTGAAGGAAAAAGTCTTGTCAGGCAGCAATCTCCAAAACAATCTAGTTTCATCAGCATTAAACACATCAGCGGAATTATACCTACTCATGGCTGGTTTTCACCCGTGTGTTACCGGGGCCCGAAAGGGGAGCAAAGAATAGTAACACTGTCCCCTGCCAAGCATGTCGTAGAAGGCGACTAAGGAGGGTTGGGCATGGGGCCGGTTACCCCATCCTGTAAAAAAAATTTAAACCACAAAAAACTTCAACAAATATGGACAAGTCAAATAAAGAAAATAAAACACAGCCATCCAAGACAGGGGAAGGTCCTCTCGTGGGGAGGCGTATGATGCAACACAGAGAAAGCCGAAAGGAGTCTGTGTTGCTGACTAACCTTCTTTCTTCTAGGAGAACTTCCAGATTTGGCACCTGGAATGTTCGGACATTGAACGAACAAGGGAAAGTGGCACAAGTAGCAGCAGAAATGAGGGAATACAAAATCGAGGTTCTGGGAATGTGTGAAACAAAGTGGAAGGGGGTAGACAGGAAGAAACTCATCACAGGTGAATTGGTGCTGTCCTCAGGACACGAAGACGAAAGTTCACACCACAGTGAAGGGGTAGCTCTTATGTTATCTAAAGAAGCACAGAAAGCACTCATTGAATGGGAAGCTGTGGGACCCAGAATAATAACAGCTATTTTCAAAACAGCTAAAAAGAAAATTCATGTCAATGTCATCCAATGTTATGCACCAACTAATGACAAAGAAGAGTCTGTGAAAGAAGCATTTTATACTAAACTACAGGAAATTATGGATAAAGTAAAAAGAAGAGACATCACAATTTTGATGGGTGACATGAATGCAAAGATAGGTACAGTCAATACTGGATTTGAAGAAGTCATGGGAAAACATGGGCTAGGAGTAATGAATGAAAATGGAGAACTATTCGCAAACTTCTGTGCTTCAAATCAACTGGCTATAGGAGGAAGCATGTTTCCACATAAGAGAATACACAAGGCAACATGGATATCACCAGACCATAGAACAGAAAATCAGATCGATCATATATGCATAAAGAAGAAGTTTAGATCATCATTGCAGGATGTAAAGGTATATAGAGGAGCAGATGTGGCATCAGATCACCATCTTCTGATAGCCAAAGTAAAAATGAAACTCAAGAGATATGCAACAATGCAAAATTATAGACAACAGTTTAATGTAGGACAGCTAAGAAATCAAGAAACAAGAGACAAATTTGCGGTCACAGTATCCAACAAATTCCAAGTGCTCCAACAGTTGGAAGATGTAGAGGATACAGAAGACTATTGGCAGCAGGTCAAAACGGTATGGAAGGAGACATGTGAAGAAATACTGGGGAAAAGGGAAAGACAACAAAAAGCATGGATAACAACAGAAACCATCAATAAGATAAAAGATAGAAAAAACAAGAAAGCAGAGTTAAACACAAGCAAAACCAGAAGTTCCAAAGCCAAGGCTCAAGAAGTGTACACAGAAGCAAACAAAGAAGTAAAAAGAAGTATCAAAAGAGACAAGAGGAAGTATATTGAGGAGTTGGCAAGAGAGGCAGAAGATGCTGCAGCCAAAGGAAATATGAGAGAACTGTATAGCAGCACAAAGAAGCTAACAGGGAAATACAAGCAAACAAGTTGCCTCATAAAAGATAAGAATGGGAAACTGCTCAGCAATATACAAGAGCAAATGAAGAGGTGGACAGAATATTTTGGGGACCTTCTCAATAGACCAGCTCCACAAAACCCGCCGGACATCCAGCCAGCAGAAGAAGAGCTACAAATTAACGGTGAAAGACCAACGAAGGAAGAAATAAAGAAAGCCATAAAGCTTCTAAGAGATGGAAAAGCGTCTGGACCTGATGGCATTCCAGCAGAGGCCATCAAAGCAGATATCGACACGGCTACAGAGATGTTATATAAATTACTTGGTAAAGTCTGGGAAAAAGAAGAGATACCAGCAGAATGGAAGGAAGGATATCTGGTTAAGTTGCCTAAGAAGGGAAATCTACAAGAGTGCACAAATTATAGAGGAATAATGTTACTATCAGTGCCAGGAAAGGTATTGAACAGGATTATCCTTGAGAGATTAAAGGAGTCCATAGACAAGAAATTGAGAGATGAACAAGCAGGTTTTCGACAAAACAGATCATGTACAGACCAGATAGCCACTTTGAGAATAATAGTTGAACAAAGTCTGGAATGGAATTCACCACTATACATCGGATTTGTGGACTACGAAAAAGCATTTGACAGTGTGGACAGAGAATCACTTTGGAAATTGATGAGGCATTATGGAGTTCCCCTGAAAATCATTAATTTAATAAAGAAAACCTATGAAGACATGACGTGCAGAGTTCTTCATGAAGGACAGCTTACAGAACCATTTGGGATAAGAACAGGAGTGCGACAGGGATGCCTCTTGTCTCCATTTCTTTTCTTGCTGGCAATAGATTGGGTTATGAGATCATCGACAACACACAACAGAAATGGAATCCAGTGGACTCTGACTAAGCAGTTGGATGATCTGGATTTTGCTGATGATTTGGCTCTCCAGGCCCATAACCGTAATCAGATGCAGGACAAATTGAAAACACTCGATGAGAGGTCACAGCAATTGGGTCTGAAAATACACAGGGAAAAGACAAAAATAATGAGAATAAATGCAGGTAATGAAAACAGGGTTGAACTTGAAGAAACGCCAATACAAGATGTAGAATCATACACATATCTTGGCAGTAATATAGACAAAGTTGGAGGGACAGACAGCGATATCAAAATAAGAATACAAAAAGCAAGAGGAGCTTTCATTGCATTGGGAAATATATGGAGATCAAGAGAAATAGGATCCAACACGAAAATAAGAATCTTCAACTCAAATGTGAAGTCAGTCCTATTGTATGGCTCGGAGACATGGAGAACAACAAAGACAACAACCAAAAAGCTACAGACTTTCATAAATGGGTGCTTGCGTAGAATAGAGGGATTAAAATGGTATGACAAGGTTACCAATGTGGAACTGATGACAAGAACTGGACAAGTGCCAGTGGAACAAGAGATGAGAAGAAGACGATGGCGATGGATAGGACACACACTGAGGAAACCTGTTGATAGCATTACAAGGCAGTCCTTGTTCTGGAACCCCCAGGGCAAGAGAGGCAGAGGAAGACCAAGAAGTACATGGAGAAGAGAGTTGGAAACAGAGGTGAAAATGATGAGGAGAACATGGAAAGAACTTGAGATGATGGCACGTGACAGGAGGACTTGGCATGTGTTTGTTGAGGGCCTATGCTCCTTTGGGAGTGGAGGGTTATGAAAAATGAATGGCTGGTTTTAGCACCTCCTCCGTCCATGACTCGGTAGTCGTTTCATTAACAGAATGCCTTTCCCCACACAAAGCTTTGTAAGTAATGTTGTGCCGTTTTTTAAAACGACCCAACCAGCCAGGACTACATTTCCAGCCAGGACTACATTTCCAGCCAGTCCGACCTTCCAGAAGTGCTAACTCTTCTGCCTTTGCAGTCAATATAGGTCCATTTACAGGAACATTTGCTGATCTCGCCATGGTGAACCATTTTAGGAGTGCCGTGTCAACAACATCACACGCCGCTTTTCGGTTCTTCATTCTGTGACAATCAACTTGTCCACCATAAAACATTTTTCTGTACCGATCTTTATTTTTTATGATTCCTGAAAGCGTTGATTTTGGAATGTCGAATTCCTTTGCTATTTCCATTTTCTTTTTGTCACTATTTTCCACTTCTTGTAATAGCTCAATCTTTCTTTTCAAAGATATGGATTTTAACTTTCCAGCCATTTTTAGAGGGGAAATAACTCAAATTCTAACATTGACGAAGCGCGCAATTTCCGAAAATAGCCGAAAAGTTGTACAAATGTCCAGGTACTGTATTTGAAAAAAGTTCGTCTTAAGCAGATCAAATTATATAGTCGGGACACGTTTAATCGTTCGGCATATCCGAAAATTCGTGATAAACGGATTCCGCTTAACCGGACATTTTTTACAAAGACAAAGAAGAAAAATTGCCGGGGATAAACAAATTGTTCTTCACAACAGAAATTCGCCACATCCGAGATCGCCTTAAGCGGTCTGCACTGTATGTTGTTTCATCATCATCATTTCTGCTTTTCTTTCATAATGGTGCATAGAGCCACAATGGTAGCTGGTCCCCTTGCAGGAAGCTTGTATCAAAACATTCATGTCCTCTAGCAGTTGTGATCTCTGTAACAATTTGTTTTATATAGTGAGGTTTCCAACCTCATGCACAGCCATGTATTGGTCACTGTTCCTGACTTTCCTAAGCCAGTAATAGTCCTAATCTTTCTTGTCTTCTCAGTAACTCCCCAACAACTACATGATGACCAACCCAACTACATGTTGTTTGGTCCATGCTTCAAAAAAGAAGAAGCTAGGAAGCATGATGACAATGATGATAGGAAACTCTTTACAGAGCGATACAACAGGAAGCAATCTGATCATCAAAAGAAGTCCCCCCGTCCGACAAGTGTTTCGGCCCGATTACTCCTTTACACTCTAAGGGGGGCGGGCCCACTTGGGTCATGACTCCCAAGTGTCTCAGCCTCCTGTTGTCTTGTATCGAAAATGAACCCATTTCACTTATGGTAGCAACTTTTAAATCCACAACTCCGCCAGCCATGGAGGCAATTGTGAAAGTAACAAAGAGAAGACAAATTATTCCATTCGTTCTGTCGCACATTACAACTAAGGACACACACTGAGACACCAGCGTGAAGCCAACGAGTCTAGCCACTGCGCGCAAGCCACTGAAATTCTGTTCCTGACACCCCTTATAATATACACCGCCTGTTGCCCCTGAGTCACAGCCCTTTCACTAGTACACCAAAAAACTCAGCGTATCATGGACTAAGAAAAATGTTGGTGTTTTCTGTACCGCAGCGTTTATTGTCACGATTTCCATTGTCCATTGCGGTTGTTCCACAGCCAGCCTGATGCCTTTTCGGCAGATTCACTAAGCCTCTTCAGTGCCCTTGTTCTCGACTGTCCCCTCAGCCCCAACAGCTTCAATAAATCATACACTGATGCAGCCACAAGCCCTCTTGCGCCAACTTCAACAGCCATGACCCTTGCAGTGAACCCATCGTGTCTCAGATCCATGGCCAGATCGCTAATACTTGGCCGCTTTGAATGAATGTTGCTCGTCTAATCTGGATTCAAATGGCACGGTCAGTTCAATCAGTATGACCTGAAGCGTTGCTGAAGAATGACGCACTATATCCGGCCGTCTCCGCGATTTTCTGATACTCTCTGGATATGCCCCTCGTCCAGGTAGGTCTATCGCCATCTCCCAGTCGTTTGCACAGTCAAGAAGAGATGGTAAACTGCTACCAGTTTTACTCGGTTTGGGGTGTGCTGACTTTCCTGCCCTCAGAAAGTATGTACAAGGTATTTGCGGTGCTCGGCCTGGGTTTGCTATTCGCCTTCATCCTTGCCAGATCTATTGTCGCAGCAAGCTCATTTAGCACTTTGTTATGGCGCCAAGTGTATCGCCCTTGCCCTAATGACACCTTACACGCTGAGAGCACGTGATCAAGTGTCTGCCTCCCCTGGCACAGGGGGCACTGCTCATCATCCGACTTTCCCCATTTCACAAGGTTGGTGGCCGACGGCAGCAGGTCATACATTGATCTAACAACGAAGCTGAGCCTAAGAGGTGCCATATGCCATATATCATTCCATGTCAAGGACCTCTGCAGGGCTCCTTCCCATGTAGTCCATTGGCCTTGTAGGAACTGCTGCACTGCTTTTTGCAACCTCTTATCATTCTCAGCTCCTCGTATCTCCTGAACTACCATGTCTCTGCGCTCCCTGCTTGATGCCTTAGACCACCAGCGGATGTCTCCATGACCAAATCCCCGTCTATTTGTTTGTATGTATCCGATTACCTCTCTCAGTTTGAGTGACTCTTGGGCAGCATCAACAGCTTCTTCCACTCTCCACTTCCTTCCCGTTTTCAGTGTGGGCTGAATGGACTTAACCACGTCATCAGCTGACTCGCGTAGTATCATTGCCTTTCCAACTTTGTACTCTTCAACAACTGACTTGAAGGGAAGCAGAAGTTTTGACTTTTTGCAGTACAGTGCTACATCTGACAGACCTGGTGGTACCCCTAGCCATTTTCTCATGAACTTGTTGACCTTCTGCTCTTATAGCTTCCACTGTACTTGTGCTTATTTCATATATAAGCAGTGGCCACAGCAACTTCGGTATCAACATGAACTGGAAGCACCACAGTTTGAACTTTTCCAGGAGTCTGCTTTGGTCTATGATCTGTAGTCCTCTGTCTGCCATTTCTATTGTCTGTTGCACTGCCTTCGAGTCTTTTAATGAGGCATTGTACACCCTGCCAAGACTTTTAACAGGTTCCTCAATGACAGTAGGGATTCTTTGGCTGGAAACCATGAATATGACCTCTACTATTTTCCCTTTCCTGACTGATAGGCTTCTCGACTTCTTGGGTTTGAAGCTCATTCTGCACCAGCTGACTAGTTCATCCAGGCATGCTAACATCCTCTGGGCCTGATGTTCATCTGATTTCAGAATTGTTGTGTCATCCATGAATGCTTTGAGCAGTGGCATGTGACACATTCCACCGAGCTTTGGACCTATAGCCATTCCTTCAGCCGCATTGAGGATTACCTGCACAGCCATCATGAATAGTATCGGAGAGATGGTACATCCCATCGCAATTCCAACTTCAAGGCCAATCCACTTCGTTGTGTACTCTCTGGTTGAAAATCTGACAGAAAACCCTGTGAAATACAGCTTCAGCATTGCTGCAATCTCTTGTGGAACATGATACATTTCTAGGGCCTGCCACAACATCTGGTGTGGAACGGATCCATAAGCATTCACTAGATCCAACCAGATTACATGGAGGTTTGTTCTGTCAGACTTTGCCTTTTGGATTGCTTCCCAGATCATTGTGGCATGCTCTAGACATCCTGGTGTACCTGGGATACCTCCTTTCTGAATGGTAGTGTCAGTGTACCCATTTGCCAGGAGGTATATAGTGAGTTTTTTCGCCATCACTGAGAAGAATATCTTACCTTCCACATTGAGTAGTGAGATTGGCCTGAACTGACTGACATCTGTGGAATTTTGTTCCTTCGGGATGTAGACTCCGTTCGCTTTTCTCCATTCCTTGCTTATGAGCTGGGTTTTCCACGCATTCTTCAGTAAACGGAGCAGTCATTTGAGCACCTCAGGGCATCTCTTATACACCACATATGGACAACCATTAGGACTTGGAGCTGACTTGCACCAAGCTTTCTGGACAATGCTTTCTACCTCTTGCACCGTTGGGGGCTTGGTGTTAAATTCAGCTCCTGGCTTACTCGGCCATTTAAGGCCTGCCATGCTGCTGAGTGGCTCATCTTTGCGACCATCTGAATATGTCATTCTAAGGTGTTCTTCCAGGTCTTCTTTCCTGATGTTTAGCGTACCCGACCGTGGCTGCTCAAACAGTTCTTTGGCAAACTTGAAGGGCTCCCTAAAGAATCTTTCCCTATCCCTTTGAGTCTTCCTTCTCTTTCTGCACAACCTTTCTGCTCTACAAAGGGCATTATGTTGGCCTTTCAGGTGCTCCCAAACTTGTCGTAACCCTTCCTTCTCTGTGGCAACTGCATTCTTGAACAATTTTTGGGCATGCTTCTTCTGTTTCCTGATTTCTTCTATTTTAATTTGTCTTCTGCTTTTTGGTGGTGGGTTACTTTCCCTTGCCTCCCTCACTCCGAACACTTTGCGACAGTGCAGATATATTATGTCGCCGAAGATTTCCAGCTTCTTCTCCAAAGTTAGCTGCTTCAGGTTGTTATCCAACTCTTTTGCCAAGGCTTCGTCCAGCTGTTCCCAAAGCCCTTTTACATTGGCAGGTGGAAACTTGATTGCATCTCTCTTCCCGTCCAAGAAGTGTGTGAGATCATCATCTGGCAGATCAACTTGAATGTACGAGGGGCGTTCAGAAAGTAATGCATCACATCGTTTTTCTCAGGAGCTGTTTATTCAAAAAGCATGAAATTTATGCACAATATACACGGATATGTCATGTAAACATCGGTATTATTCAACATAATCTCCATCAACTTGTACGGCTTTATGCCAGCGCGAAACAAGTGCATGTATTCCTAGCCCGTACCAGATTTTGTCTTGATAAGGTAGCCATTTCTTCACTGCATGAATCACTCCTTCATCATCTTCAAACCTTGTCCCACGGAGTGCATCTTTAAGTGGACCAAATAGATGAAAATCAGAGGGTGCCAAATCGGGACTATAGGGTGGATGGGGTAGTACAGTCCAACCCAATTTGGTGATTGCTTCCCATGTTGCCAGACTTGTGTGAGGGCACGCATTGTCGTGAAGGAGAAGCAGGTCTGCTGGATTCTTGTGTGGCCGAACTCTGCGAAAATGTTGATTAAGTTTTTTTCAATGTCTTAGTGTAAGCTTGCGAATTGATTGTCTCTCCTCTTGGCATAACGTTCACAAGAATCACACCTTCAGTGTCCCAAAAGACAGAGATCATGACCTTTCCAGCTGAAGGAATTGTCTTGAATTTCTTTCTTCTTGGTGATTGCGGATGATGCCACTCCATTGACTGTCTTTTTATCTCAGGTTCAAAATGATGTGCCCAGGTTTCGTCACCTGTAACGATCTTAGCCAAAAAGTTCTCTTCATCAGTATTGAAACGCTCCAACAATTCAGAAGAAATTGCTTTCCTTTGCAATCGGTGGTCATTTGTGAGACTTCGAGGAACCCATCTTGCGCAAACCTTAGAAAATCCGAGAGTTTTTATAACTGCATTTGCACTACCAATGCTGACTGACAGCTGTAAGGCCAATTGTTGAGTAGTGATTCGCCTATCAGTAAGAATAATGCCCTCAGCGCATTTCAACATTTCTGCGTTGGTGGCTGTGGCAGGATGTCCACAGCACGGCCGATCAAGCAGCTCCGTATCTCCACTTCCTGATTCTTTGATTCTCTGAACCCAGCGACTGACTGTACTCCTGTACACTGCAAAACTTCCATACACATCACATAGACGCTTGTGAATATTCACAACAGTTTCCTTCTCCGCAACGAGTAAAGACGCCAATAGGTGTGATGGGAAACAATGGCAAAGAAAACCTATCTGCTGTTGCCCTAAGACGCCACTAGGCGTAATGGCCACTGACTGCTTTGACGGTCAGTGGCTAAGGACGGAAGAAGAAGAAGAAGAAGACCATCTATAAATGGGTACCTGACTGGCGGTGAGGAAGGTAATTGGGTTACCCCATGTCATAAAAATGTTGAGACCTAGTCTGTTGAAATGTATAACACTTCACTCCCCAACGGCAGTATCTGCTAGGAACTACCTTTTATAAAGGACTAATGGAGGGGTTTTTTTGGGGGGGAGGGGGGGGGACACAGTAGTTGTTTGAGCTGTCATAGACAATTTCCTCCTCATGGAATGCTCATGCTATCACATGGACTAACTATATTTTCATCTGTAGATTATGCTGCATATCTTCTTTCTTTTGTGTTGTCTAAGTATAGTCCATCTCAGAATGGCAGAGGCAGCTGTACATTAACTTTGTTGATTTTGAAAAGGCTTTCGACAGCATACACAGGGACAGCCTATGGAAAATTCTGAGGGCTTATGGAATTCCCAGCCGCATTGTTTCCATTATAAAAAGCCTCTATTCTAACTTTACGTGCAGTGTTGGATCAAGTAATGTAACTTTCGAAGTGAAAACAGGAGTACGACAGGGATGCCCCTTATCAACAACATTATTTTTGACAGTCATAGATTGGGTGATGCGCCAGACAACAGAGGGCAGTCCAAGAGGAATTAGATGGACAACGTTTTCTACACTGGAAGATTTGGAATATGCAGATGACATTGCACTACTCGCGCATTCACACCAACACATTCAAGACAAAACCGATAGACTGAATAAGTATGGCCAGCAGGTTGGCCTGAACATCAATTTGAAGAAGACAGAGGTCATGAAGGATGGCCGCCGACCGAGCAAAGTGGAATCAATTTGTTGCTGCCCTACAAGACGCCACCAGGCGTGATGGCCGCTGACTGCTTTGACGGTTGGCGGTTATGGATCAAAGAAGAAAGAAGAAGTATAGTCCATAGCTTCTGGGCTTGTTATGGAGGTTGTTGATCATATTTTATGATCTAAAATAAAGTAATTTCATTGAAATTTGGTATAAAAGTATATATTGAAGTATGATATTTGCTAATATTTTATTTTCCCCCAGTATACGAGCTCTGTATGGAATAGATCGTATCCATAATGCAGTTCATGCCAGTTCCAATTTGGCACATGTCAAGCAGGAAATGCGTGCAGTTTTTGGTGACTTGAAATTCAATGAAGATGGCACAGTCAAAGGTATCTATAATGACTTCCTTGATGTCAGGCTTGCACTGGCATTCAGTTCTTTGTTTAATTCACACTAACCTACATTCAGATTTCAGCATTTAATTCAATATTTTAAATGTTATACATCCTAAAGATTGTAATTTTGTTTAGTTATTTTGTGAAGCTGTGGAAAAGGGTATTGTATTGGCTGTGGAGCAACCGCAACAGGCTGTGGGATTTAGGACAGTAATTTATATACAACATAAAGGTTACTTTTAAAATTGCCTTTAGCTGGCAGGGATAAAACCAAGAGTGAAGTTAATAGTTAAAACCAAGATGGAGTGGGTTCAATTCACAGCGCAGGCAGGAAAGACAACAGGAAGCAGACACTTGGAAGTCACGACCCAAGTGCGCCACCCCCCCCTCCCAGAGTGTAAAGAAGATAGAGGGCTGAAACACTTGTCCAATGAGGGGACTGCTTTTGATGATCAGATTGTATCCTGTTGTATATCTCTGTACAGAGTTTCTTATCATGTTCTGTAAACAATTTTTGTGTAGATTAACTTTAGCATTTTGAATTTTCCTATCCCCAAGGTTATAAGTTTTTACTCTTTTTTTTTCCTTACTAGCTTTAACAAGAGATTTAAAGACAGTATTGTATGCTGCACTGTAAATGAAACTTGTTTTTTTTAAAAACTGTTTTAGTTTAATCTTTCTTGTTTGTTTACACAAAATGTGTCACTTCCCTAGCTGTTTCCTGTGTGTTGTAAATATAATTTGTAGTCAACTTTAACAGTCTCCCTCAGCCATGTCGTACAAGGCGACTAATATGACGTTTTGTATGTGGCTGGCAACCTCATCATGTCAAACACATTTCTGGAGAAACTACCACTCCAAAAGTTAATGCTTTGATGTGGGCTTCTTTCTGGAGGCCAGCCATATGCAATGGTGGCATGATGCTCTATAAGGAGTGAACAAATAAAAAAAATGATCGATTGATGATACCAGAAATAAAATACATTTTATTATTTGTATAAAATCTAAAATGGCCAGTAAACGGACATTACAAGACAGACAGAAAACTGCTGCCCACTATGAGGTCTGGGGATCAGCAGAGGTGGTGGAGGAGATAGAGATAACAAACAATAAAACTTATTGGTTAGCAGCAGTTATTGCTGCTTGTTTTAATATTTGTTTCATTCATTTCCAATAGTTAGAAGCCAGGAAATAAACATTTAAAAATAAGAATTGACTTTTCAATCTCCCTATATATCAAAAATATGTGCTTAACCTGATTCTAGTATCAGTTACAAAAAGGTTAAGAAATTATGGGTAAAATCAAAATAAATCTTCTTTCAAGTTTAAAACAGCTCAGATTTTCTTCTTCTTTTTTTTCAACAACTACATAAAGCAAATATAGATAAAGATAGAACAATAACTGGGGGGGGGGGGAGTTTTGTAGATTTGTAAGCACATTAATTTTGTCCATGATATGATTATAACATATTTATATTTTCATGTTATTTTAATTTTAGGTGCTCAGCCAGACCTGGATGAAACATCACACGGTGAGTATTTGTTGAGACTTTTTAGGCATTATTTTTAGGGTTATTCCCTTCTTGTGCTATAGCTTCAAACTTATTTCTGTTAAGCTGTGGGAGTACATTGGTTTTTTTTTAGATTTTATTGTGCAGTGGTTTTCAACTCATTTCTCAGTGATAGATTTACCCAGTACATTTATATTGTTACCAAGTTATTACCATGAGGCAGGAATGTTAACAGATTACTGTGCTACTTTGCAAATTACCTACATATTTTTACTTTACAAAAGGCTAACAAAACTGTGAGGAGTAGGTAATTTATTTTGTAGGTCCAATTTCTTACCCAAAATAGTTGGGGATAGTTGTGTTTTGGAAACTGGATGTTTTCAGTTTCCAGGTGTCACCCTAATCACATTCAAAAAGTCACCCACAATAGCCCACAGTGGCCCTAAATGCGTTTAAAAATTGCCCAGACTCGCCCAAATTGTGTTCAAAAATAGCCTAAAGAAACTTTCAATTTTCAGAATATTTTGGTTTTAGGGTGTTCATATAAAAAGATAAGACCTGTAATTGTACAAGAGTGTTCTAAGTCACTTAAGTTGTGTAAACATCTAAGTCACTTGAGTTGTATAAACTTCTTAGTCACTTAACTCTTAGTATACAAGCGGCCTTTCATGACTACCATTACAGATTTTGCAATAAATAATTTATTTATAAAGATAACATAAGTGTGATATATCAAAATGTGAAGAAATGAAACCCCTATATCATGCACATAACTAAATTGTTCAGTGGTTTTAAACATGCATTCAGCTATAAATTTTCGCTATTGACGGGGATCGATCATCGGCCTCTCTAGAAGGCCGCTCGTATACTAAGAGTTAAGTTGTATAAACATCTAAGTCACTTAAGTTGTGTAAACATCTAAGTCACTTAAGTTGGATAAACATCTAAGTCACTTAAGTTGTATAAACAGCTAAGTTACTTAAGTTGGATAAACACCTAAGTCACTTAAGTTGTATAAACATCTATGTCACTTAAGTTGTATAAACACCTAAGTCACTTGAGTTGTGTAAACATCTAAGTCACTTGAGTTGTATAAACTTCTTAGTCACTTAAGTTGTATAAACATCTATGTCACTTAAGTTGTATAAACACCTAAGTCACTTGAGTTGTGTAAACATCTAAGTCACTTGAGTTGTATAAACTTCTTAGTCACTTAAGTTGTATAAACATCTAAGTCACTTAAGTTGTGTAAACATCTAAGTCACTTAAGTTGTATAAACTTCTTAGTCACTTAAGTTGTATAAACATCTAAGTCACTTAAGTTGTATAAACATCTAAGTCACTTAAGTTGTGTAAACATCTAAGTCACTTAAGTTGGATAAACACCTAAGTCACTTAAGTTGTATAAACACCTAAGCCACTTAAGTTGTATAAGCATCTGGCAATGCAGATTTGGTCTGTATAGTTCTTGATGGTCTCTCAAGAGATGAAGAAACAGTAGGACTACGGCACTGTGAGGCATGTCATACAAGGTGGCTAATATGAGGTTGTGCAAGAGACTGGTAACCTCATCTTGTAAAACTAATTGCCACAGAAACCAGTGCTGTAAGAGCATGTGACTGCTTCATGCAAGTGTCCTGTGGGGGGGGGGGGGGGGGGGGGGGGGGGGGGGAGACTATCTGCAGTGGTGGCTGTGTAGGAAGCCCAAAGGAAAAAACATGATGAATGCAGATTTGATAAAATGCTGCATTGTAAACATGTTTTTACAAAAAAATTAAAGTTAACATAAATTTTATGAAAAGTTAACATGTAAATTTGATTAAAATGTTTAACACTGTAAATTCTGGTCGTTTAACTGCATGACAATTAACACTTTATTTGTAGTGAACGAGTTAACTTATGCAAGTTTAATTTCTGCATCTTTTTTTTGTTAACAACATGTTCCATCTAGTCATTGAGCATGACAGAACTTCTGATGCTGGAGACGTTGCTGATGAGCACAATGATGCTGGTCAGGCTGGAAAAATTTTTCTTTCTCTATTTTGCTCAGCTTTAACAGTGCTTATGCCTTCATTGTTTTAATGAGTCATCTGCTGTAATGCTTTGATAATATATTTTTCCTACACTCCAAGTTTGCACAGCTCAGGAATTTGTTTGCTTTTCATCATCATGTTTATGTTTTTTAATGAAGCATTTTCTTGAATACTGCGATGATGTACTTTTTCTAAGCTCTTATCTTGCACAGCTTAAGAAATTGCTTTACTTTTATAGATCATGCTTAAACATTTTTTTTTAATTAACTGCTTGCTTGATCATATATATAAATAAAAAAAATTAAAAAATATATATATATATATATATATATATATATATATATATATATATATATATATATATATATATATTCAGAGTGTTCCAAAAGTCATGCAACTTAACTCTTAGAGGCCGAAAAGACGCTGGGAGCGTACATCCGCAATACCCATAGAAGCCGAAACAACGATGGGAACGTCACTTTTGTGTTCTGTGAAATGTGTTCCGTATTTTAGTAATTTGGTATTTTAACATAACGGAAGTTACTATTTTTTTATTCAGAAGAGCGCTATCTTTGAGTTGTGATTCGGAAACACGCTTGTTCTAGCTAATTTCACTGTGAAAAAACGGTAAATCTGTCAGCTTTCGATCGGCGATTATTGTTGTTTATACAGACAATGTCTAGCGAACCAACCACATCATGTTTATCAAAATGTAAGTCTTTTTTATCTGTAGAAAAAGCTAGGGAACTGTGTATCTTTGACGAATTTAGCGATAATGATGATTTTGAAAGTCAAAATGATGATTTCGAATTAGAACTTAACGAAGAAGCTAGTTCTAATGAGGAGGGGGCGTGGTCACAGCCAGGCCCTAGTGCTACAAAACGACAAAAAGTTTTGACCAAATCATCGACAAAAAAGGGAAAAAGCATTAGTACCAAGGAGCAACAAGGGGCAATTAGTAATGAATGGATTTCAGTACCAAACATCAGTATTACAGAGACCCAAAACGCATTCAGATTTCTTCCCAAATATGGTCGTAAACCAGGAGTACACGATGACTTAGGTCTTAGTGAGGCATCAACTCCTTTTGACTGCTATAGGACATTGTTTACTGATGACATTGCAAATTCAATAGTACATTCTGTAAATGAGTATGCAAATCTTAAAGTTCTTAAAAATAATCCATCCCTAAAAAGATCTAGATTTTCCAGCTGGACAGCACTATCAAACTATGAGTTGTTAAAATTTATGGCTACAATAAATGCTATGGGCATTGATCCCAGACCTTCTATTAGAGACTATTATTCATCAGAAACTGATTGCCTTTATGCTCCATTTTATCACAAAAACTTTGAAAGAGATAGATTTTTGTCTATCTATCAAACAATGTTGCATGTGGGACAGCCTGATGCTGAGGGAAAAAGTAAAGTGGAGCCATTCATCAACTCTTTGATTGAAAATTTCAATAATGCCTTTACGCCCTTTGAAAATGTTTCGGTTGATGAAATGATTGTAGGATTTAAAGGGAGATGGAAATACAAGCAATTTAATGCAACTAAGCCTAGTAAGTATCATATAAAGAGTTTTGGTCTTGTTGACAGTACCACTGGGTATGTTTTATCCCTGCTTACGTATTATGGAGCGAATACCTCATATGATCCAAGCACAGACACCAATAGTGGGATGGCAATAAAAGTCTTTGGAACTCTATTACAGCAAATTGGAACTGGTTATCATATATTTGCAGACAGGTTCTACACCACCAGGGCACTCATTGACTATTTGCTTCAGCAAAAGCAATACTATACTGGCACCCTCCAGTCAAACCGAATTGGCTTTCCATTAGAAATAAAAGCACTTTCCATACCACACATGGAACGGAAATGCTGGCAAACTAAAGATTCATCTTTGCTTTGTATTGGATGGAGGGATAAGAAAGCAAAAAAACCAGTAATCATTGTTTCCACCAAAACAAATACAGGAATGACTACCACGACAAAACCAAAGCCAATAACAGTCCATGACTATAATCAGAGCATGAATGGATGCGACCGTGCTGATCAAATGCTTGGGTATTATGGCATTCACAAACGACGCAGCAACAAGTGGTGGAAAAAAATATTCTACTGGATAATGGAAATTACTTGTACCAATGCTTTCATCCTCTATAGGCTCAAAATATCTCTGATTGATGCTTTGCTTCAGTGGGCCGCAGATCTAATGCCCGAGCCACAGAAGAGTATCAAGACAACCCCGGGAAGACCAAGGACAGCCAACCCAATTCAGAGGCTTGAAGGAGCTAAGCATATGATAGCTTACACAGAAAAAGACAGAAGATGTAGAGTCTGCAGCAAACCAGATTCTCCAAAAAGAACAAATTTTATTTGCGAGGGTTGCGATGATTATCCTCACCTCCACCCAAAACACTGCTTCAAGATATGGCATACGCAAGCCACCATTGACTAAAATGTAAATATCCTTTGAGATAAAATTGTGTACATATTGTTTATGCATAATAATGTAAGTACAATACAATATATGATTTACTTTGAATATGACCTTTTTGTTTCCAAATTTTAATAATGATAGTACGGTCCGCTGGAGAGTCTCTTAAACATTAACAAAACATCACAGAAAGCTGAAACTTGTAATTAATATTCATATATGGATTAGTGTTATTTTAAAAAAACCATGGAGCACTTTGGATAATATTTCAGTCTTTATGCATCTGTTGGTGGGTACATTTTTCATTCACTAAAATGAATTAAAAAAAAAAATTGTTTTACATTATTACTGATAATTAAATATAATATGAAGAATAGCACTTAAAAGCCCCAATATTATAATTCTAAATATATTTATCTTTACTGTGAAACATAATTTGTGTGTCTTTTGTTGTGTAATATCAACACAATATATGATTTAATTTAAAAGTTCACGCGGCCTTGAATATCTTCTTTTTTATTTTAATGATGATGGTACGGTCTGCTGGATGGTCTCTAAAACATTAACAAAATATCACAGAAAGCTGAAACTTGTAATTAATATTCATATATGGATTAGTGTTATTTAAAAAAAACTATGGAGCACTTTGGATAATATTTCAGTCTTTATGCATCTATTGGTGGGTACATTTTTCATTCACTAAAATGAATTTTTAAAAAAAATTGTTTACATTATTACTGATAATTGAATATAATATGAAGAATAGCACTTAAAAGCCCCAATATTATAATTCTAAATATATTTATCTTTACTGTGAAACATAATTTGTGTGTCTTTTGTTGTGTAATATCAACACAATATATGATTTAATTTAAAAGTTCACGCGGCCTTGAATATCTTCTTTTTTATTTTAATGATGATGGTCTGTACAAATTTAACAAAATATCACAGAAAGCTGACACTTGTAAATAATATTCATATATGGATTAGTGTTATTCTAAAATATGCTGGAGCACTCTGGATAATGTTTCAGTTTTTATGCATGGGTTGGTGAGTACATTTTTCATTAACTAAAATGAGTTTTTATTAAAAAGTAGTCTATAAAATATGTAGAATATCACTAACATCCTTCATATTCTAATTCTAGACTCATTTATCTTTACTGTGATGTATAATATGTGTGTCTTTGTTGTATAAAAACAATACAATATATGATTTAATTTAAAAGCTTCACGCGGCCTATAATGTCCTATTTCTTTCCAAATGTCTATAATGTTTTTATGGTTCGCTGGATGATCTGTAAAACATTAACAAAATATCACAGAAAGCTGACACTTGTAAGTAATATTCATGTATGGATTAGTGATATTTTAAAAGACCCTAGAGCACTCTGGATAATATTTCAGTCTATTGCATGGGTTGGTAAATACATTTTTGATAGACTAAAATTATTTTTTTCTTGAAAGTTTTCTATATTATTACTCATAACTGATTACTATAAGTAGAATATCACTAAAAGTCCTTCATATACTAACTCTACATTCATTTATCTTTACTGTGATGTATAATATGTGTGTCTTTGTTGTATAACAACAATACAATGTATGATTTAATTTAACAGCTTCACGCGGCCTCTAATGTCCTTTTTCTTTCCAAATGTCTATAATGTTTATATGGTTCGCTGGATGGTCTGTAAAACATTAACTAGATATCACAGGGAGCTGACACTTGTAAATAATATTCATATATGGATTAGTGATATTTTAAAAGACCCTAGAGCACTCTGGATAATAATTTTAGTCTATTGCATGGGTTGGTAAATACATTTTTAATAGACTAAAATTATTTTTTTCTTGAAAGTGGTCTATATTATTACTCATCACTGATTACTATATGTGGAATTTCACTAAAAGTCCTTCATATTCTAACTCTACATTCATTTATCTTTACTGTGATGTATAATATGTGTGTATTTGTTGTATAATAACAATACAATGTATGATTTAATTTAAAAGCTTCACGCGGCCTCTAATGTCCTTTTTCTTTCCAAATGTCTATAATGTTTATATGGTTCACTGGATGGTCTGTAAAACATAAACAAAATATCACAGGAAGCTGACACTTGTAAATAATATTCATATATGGATTAGTGATATTTTAAAAGATGCTGGAGCTCTCTGGATAATATTTCAGTGTTTATGCATGGGTTGGTGAGTACATTTTTCATTCACTAAAATGAGTCTTTTCTTGAAAGTGGTCTATATTATGACTCATAACTGAATACTTATTTAGAATATCAATAAAAGTCCTTCATATTCTAACTCTACATTCATTTATCTTTACTGTGATGTATAATATGTGTGTCTTTGTTGTATAATAACAATACAATGTATGATTTAATTTAAAAGCTTCACGCGGCCTCTAATGTCCTTTTTCTTTCCAAATGTTTATATGGTTCGCTGGATGGTCTGTAAAACATTAACTAAATATCACAGGAAGCTGATACTTGTAAATAATATTTATATATGGATTAGTGATATTTTAAAAGATGCTGGAGCTCTCTGGATAATATTTCAGTGTTTATGCATGGGTTGGTGAGTACATTTTTCATTCACTAAAATGAGTCTTTTCTTGAAAGTGGTCTATATTATGACTCATAACTGAATACTATATGTAGAATATCACTAAAAGTCCTTCATATTCTAATTCTACATTCATTTATCTTTACTGTGATGTATAATATGTGTGTCTTTGTTGTGTAATAACTCAGAAACTTTAGAATTTATAAAGGTACTGCTTTAAGGTAAAAAATAATTCTGGCAAAACTAATGAAAAAATTCCGGCCTGCAAGAGTTAAGAAATATTTAATATAATTATTGTTAGAATTATAATTAATTATTATATTATAATAGATGTTCAAATTCGTCACCATTGTTCTCAAGACACTTCCTGATGTGTGAGAGGCATGATTTTTGGACATTCTTTAGCAGCCGTTGATCTGTATTAATGATTTGGGACTAAGATGTAATGTCATTCTTATGGTGTTCTATTGTTGTGGGTTGGTTACTGTATACTACAGATTTCAGATAATCCTACCAAAAAAATTCCTGGGGCGTTAGGTTTTGGGACCTTAGGAGGCCATTCTACAGGTCCTCTCCGACCGATCCATTTGCCTTAAAATGTTTCATCTAAACATGTTAGGATGACGGTGGAAAAGTGCAGTGGTGCACCATCCTGTTGAAACCACATCTTAGACTATTCTACCAATAGAATATCATCCAGTTCTGGAATGACAGTTGTTTGTATCATTTTGAGATACATCTGACCTTCATTTCCATTGAAGAAATATGGCCCCATTAACCTATTATTCCAGATCGCAGCCCACACCATAATTATCAGATTAAATTGAACATGTCCTTCCTCAGTGAGGATTCAAAGTGGCCCAATAACACGCATTATGCCTATTCACTTCTCCACTCAGGTGAAAGACTGCTTTGTAACCAAACGTGATGTCTTTACAAGTTGTTGTGGGCATGGATGTCATTAAACCCACTGTCAGTACTCCATGCATCAGTCCAGGTGCCATAGAGTTCCTTTATGAGGTGGACTTTGTGTGGATCAAACTTATTTTAGATTATGATACGATGAACGGAACTTGATGAAACCCCTGTTTCTTGAAATAGTTTCCTTATTGATTTACATTGAGCTATTTTCAAAGTGGCTACAAACCATTTCTGATGTTTCTGGATCACTGACACTTTTCAGGCGACCACTGCATAGCAGATCGTGAACACTGCCAGTTTTGTTTTTTTAACGAGCAAACAATCTACTCACCATTGAATACTAGACTGGCGGCCTCTCAGGGTGGGGTTCATTAAGTTCATTAGCAACTGTTTGTTGTGATGGACCATGCTTCCCAAATAACAATATAATTTGCGTGTGTTCATTCAATTTCTCTGCCATTGTAAATCTGAAAGTAGAAATTGGTGTTAAATAAAATATATGTTATATATAAAATATAGAAATAGTGAAATAAAATATAAATTGCAAACAGATATAATACCCATGTTGCAAGACTTTTGGGACACCCTGTGTGCATATATATATATATATATATATATATATATATATATATATATATATATATATATATATATATATATATATATATATATATATATATATATATATATATATATGTTTCCTTGCTGAAGCATTTTCACACAACTTGCAAATAGTATTTAGCATTTTAGCATTGAACTCTGCCTAGGCCGGTCCCAAGCCTGGCTGAAAAAAGGAGGAGGGTTGCCTGCATGCCGTAAGGAGGCAGCCCCTCCACCATGCAAAGGCACAACAGGCCAATTACCTGTTTGCTTTAAATCATGATTATGCAAACTACAAGAGAGAAAACCAGACTGATTCTAAAGGCGACAAACTGGAACGGACTACTACTTATGGAACATGGAACACAAGAAGTATAAATGGGAAAGAAGAGGAGCTGGTGGAAGATATGAGGAAAGCAAAACTAGAAATCCTGGCTATAACGGAAACAAAGAAAAATGGACAAGGAGTCATGGATCTTGATGGCAACATGCTGCTCTACAGTGGTGTACCCACATCTGAAAGAGCTAAAGGGGGCGTGGGTTGCATTGTGGCCAAAAACCAAAAAGATAGTATCAAGGGATGGAACTTTGTCTCGGAGCGCATTATGATTGTAAAACTAAAAGAAGGAGAAACCATAGTCAACCTGGTCATAGTGTACTGGCCAAATGAGGATGAGAGAGCAGAGGTTAAGGAGGAATTCTTTGAGCTGCTTCAAAGGACAGTGGACGACT
This sequence comes from Oreohelix idahoensis, assembly GCA_024509875.1. Classification (NCBI taxonomy): domain Eukaryota; kingdom Metazoa; phylum Mollusca; class Gastropoda; order Stylommatophora; family Oreohelicidae; genus Oreohelix; species Oreohelix idahoensis. The sequence continues at coordinate 105,544 of JAMPIV010005186.1, read as the reverse complement.
GCCTTGATGAAATTATCAAGCTCGGAGATTTCAATGCCAGAGTTGGAAATGACCATGCTAGATGGGGTGAAGATATGGAGAACATACTCTCAATGACAATGGAAAGTGACTCCTTAGATTCTGCAGTGAGCAGAATCTGATCATTACAAACACAGAGTTCCCCCGTAAGCACATACATGCATACACTAGATGTGAACCAACAAAGAATAAGAAGTCAGTGATCGACTATGCCATTGTTTGGAGGAGCTCATTCAAATATGTCCAGGATGCTAGAGTGTGGAGGGGGTCAGAGACTGGAAGTGATCACTACCAGCTTACAATCAAAAGAACAACTAAAAGAGTGCTCAGCCTAGGAACTGCCCAACATCACGCAAGAAACCAAGTAAACGAATGGGAGAAATGAGCATTAAGACCTACAAGCTGAGAGAGCCAGAAATTAAGACCAGATATCAGGGGCTTATTGCTACAGTGGTGAGAAACACAGAAGAACAACCTGATGACTTGGAAACCCTCTGGCTTAAATTCAAGGACATCATAAAGACAGCTGCTGCAGAAGCATGTGGTGAAGTCTGTCTTGGGAACAAGAGAAAGAGGACACCTTGGTGGACAGAGGAAGTCAAAGAGAAAATAAGAGAGAAGAAAATGGCATGAAAACAATACTTAGGAGCTAAAAACACAGCAGGACAAATAGAGAAATATAGAGAATATGTGATACTCAGAACAGAAGCAAAGAACAAGGTGCTAGCAGCAAAAGAGAAGTCCTGGGAAGAATTTGGAGAAAAGCTAGAAAAAGATGCGCAAGAAAACCAGAAATTGTTCTATAAGACCCTAAAGAACATGAGGAAGGAAAAACAATGCCCTCTCAAATTTATAAAGGACAAGCAAGGCAAATTGCTTACTGCCCCGAAGGAAGTAATGGAAAGATGGAAAGAATATTTCTCAGAACTCCTTGATGGTGAGCAAGGTCAAGCATCAGAAATGATAACCACTAGCACAGAAGAGAAAACCAATGATGGTGAAGATGACATAAAGATTGAAGAACTGAAGGCAGCACTGGAGAAAATCAAGATGGGCAAATCAGCAGGGCATGATGGTATAACACCAGAAATGGTTAAGTACATGGGAGCATCAGGCGACCTATTACTCTTAAGGGTCCTACAGGTAGCATGGTGCAACAAAGCCATACCAAAGGATTGGGAGATTGCCATCATAACCGATTTTCTAAAAGGGTGACAATCAACAATGTGGAAACCATAGAGGCATATCCTTTCTCAGTGTCCCTGGTAAAATCTACTCTAGAATCCTAGAGCAGAGACTCCGATGCCTTGCTGAGCCATAATTGGATGAAGTCCAGTGCAGATTCCAAGCAAACCAAAGTACTCGACCTAACCTTCACACTCAGACAGCTGAGTGAAAAGGCCCTTGAGTATAAGAGTGAGATGCATCTTTGTTTCATAGATCTGGAAAAGGCGTTTGACAGGGTCCCCTGGAGCAAACTTTGGGACTGTTTATCAAGAAAGAACATTCCACCACCTCTGATTCATGCTATACAGAGCTTCACGTCTTGCAGAAATTATGTGAGGACAGCAAACCATAAGTCAGAAGAGTTCAGGACCACCATTGGTGTAAGACAAGGTGATATCATGTCACCTCATCTTTTCATACTCCTCATGGACGATGTCATCAAGGCATGTAAGGAGAACAAGAAAGTATTCAGTGGAGTACTGGAAGATGAAACAGGTCTGTATTTCGGAGCTGGCATTTGTTGATGATGCCCTGATTGCTAAATCAGAGGCACATCTCCAATCCAACCTGCAAGTCTGGAAGGAAGAGCTGGAGAAGAGAGGGATGGTCATAAGCAGCTCTAAAACAAAATCCAAGGTGATATCACGAGAAGAAAGAAGACATCAGATTAAGCTGGGAGAACAGGTTCTGGAGCAGGTCAACCACTTTAAATACCTCGGAGCTATTATAGACCGAAAGGGAGGCATCAAAGAAGAGTGGCCACTCGAAAAGCAGCAGCTGGAAGACTTTTTCAGGCCATAAATTGAGGATTCCTCAGCAAGAGAGAGGTTGGTAAGAAAACGAAGATGGCGCTATACCGCTCCACCTATGTCCCAGTCTTGACAAATGGATGCGAGTCATGGGCAATGACTACAACCCACAAAAGCCAGATCCAAACCTCAGAAATGAGGTATCTGATGAAGGTGGTTGAAGTAACAAGAAGAGACATGGTCCGCAACCAGACGATACGTCAAGGTCTAAAATCCCACCCCCTGCAGACCCAAGTAGAACAGTCCCAACTAAGATGGTATGGGGCCATGTCTGCAGAATGGGAGAAGATCGGCTACCACGACAAGCATGGGAAACAAAGAGCCAGGGATCCAGACCCCCCAGGACGACCCAGTGTCTGCTGGGAGGACAACATTAGACAATCTTTGAAGGACCGAGGACCAGAATGGAACTGGGCCAGGAGGAAGACAGCTGATAGGATAGTCTGGCGCTCTCTCTTCAAAACCTCTACACCTCACGGTAGAAGGGGAACGACTAAGTAAGTATTTTAGCATTATATAAATTATTTATGTATTTACAAAGTCACAATTTTTGTACTATAATACATTTATAATGCTACTCCACAAGCTAATTACTAAATCATCTATCTCTTATTTGTATATAGTGTTGCAGCTTGTTCATATTTTTGTGATTCACAAATAGTAGTTAGTCATTTAACATTTGACACTTTGTTGCTAAATCCTCAGTTACTGGCTTCTGAAGGTTTTTTGTACTTGTATTTTTACATTTTTCTCATAGCTTTTATCCTTCTTGATTAATTGCTTCGGTTAGTCTAGGGTTAATTACTCATTAGTCAGGTTTGACAAGAATAAATCAGGCCACTTATGTCAATGTTGGCATATAAAAATGTGACTTCTCTTACCTGTGAGTTGTCACAGTTAATTTTACCTCACTAATCTCAGGGTTGGTATATAAAAATCTGACACGTGTTGCCAGTTGGTTTTGTATTACGTACCTCAGTTTTTCTTTATAGAAATCTGACATCTTTTGTGTAAGTTTGACATGACTTATCTCATGGCTAATGTATACAAATCTGACACCTCTTATCTGGCGGTTGCCATGAATAAGTTTGACACTACTTCACTTTGGATTGGTATTTAAAGGACAACTCATTGTGAGGTGCTATAAATTTGACATTTCATATCGCAGGGTTTCATACATAAATCTTACATCATTTATGCCAGAATGAGTGTGCTGAATACCATCACCAGCCAAGAACTGCTTACTCTGAGCAACCAAGAGGACATACACACCATCATTGCTGGAGTTGGGTTGGCTACGTCCTCAGAAGAGACCTTGATGCCATCACAGGAACAGCTATGCTTTGGACCCCTGAAGGAAAGCAAAAGAGAGACCGAACAAAAACAACTTGGTGGAGAACTGTGGAGGCCGAGATGCAAAGAATGAACCAGAGCTGGGGCACTGCATGAAGGATGGCCATCAACCAAGCAAAGCAGAACCAGTTTGTTTGCCCTACAAGACACCGCCAGGCGTGATGGACACTGACTCCTTTGACAGTCGGCGGCTAAGGATCAAAGAAGAAGAAGAGTGTACATAATTTGACATTATTTATATAATTATGACGACAAGAACCAGAAAAGTGCCAATGAAAAAAGATGTAAGATGAAAAATTTGGTGATGAATAGAACACACATTGAGAAAACCTGTTGATAGCATTATCAGGCAGTTCTTGTGGTGAAATCCCCAGTGTTAGAGAAGTAGAGGTAGATCAAAAAACACATGGAGAAGAAAACTGGAGACAGAAACTAACATGATGAAGTAGATATAAAAAGACCTTGAGCTGATAGCATAGCATGCAATAGGAGAAATTGACATTCGTTTTTGAAAGCTTATGCTCCTTGGGGAGCTAAAGGGTAATTTTGGCATCTTCCTTGTCAAAACTCTGGCCTGTCCAATTTGAAATTATAGAGTCATATTATATCACAGTTCTTCACATTTTTGTGCCAAATAAATGGGGACATTTACATATGCTTAACACACATTAGTCATGCTTTTCTTTAATGTAAAATGTTTCAGATTTTGGTACCACAAGGACAAGATTTTAAATGTGATATTTTAAGTATCCAAGTTATTTTTTTATTAAATAAATCTTACTTGGTAAAGTCTGGGAAAAGGAAGAGATACCAGCAGAATGGAAGGAAGGATATCTGGTTAAGTTGCCTAAGAAGGGAAATTTACAAGAGTGCACAAATTATAGAGGAATAATGTTACTATCAGTGCCAGGAAAAGTATTAAACAGGATTATCCTTGAGAGATTAAAAGAGTCCATAGACAAGAAACTGAGAGATGAACAAGCAGGTTTTCTACAAAACAGATCATGTCCAGACCAGATAGCCACTTTGAGAATAATAGTTGAACAAAGTCTGGAATGGGATTCACCACTATACATCGGATTTGTGGACTACGAAAAGGCATTTGACAGTGTGGACAGAGAATCACTTTGGAAATTGATGAGGCATTATGGAGTTCCCCTGAAGATCATTAATTTAATAAAGGAAACATATGGAGACATGACATGCAGAGTTCGTCATGAAGGACAGCTTACAGAACCGTTTGGGATAAGAACAGGAGTGCAACGGGGATGCCTCTTGTCTCCATTTCTTTTCTTACTAGCAGTAGACTGGGTAATGAGATCATCGACAACACACAACAGAAATGGAATCCAGTGGGCTCTGACTAAGCAGCTGGATGATCTGGATTTTGCTGATGACTTGGCTCTTCTGTCCAATAACCGTAATCAGATGCAGGACAAAATGAACACACTCGATGAGAGGTCACAGCAATTGGGTCTGAAAATACACAGGGAAAAGACAAAAATAATGAGAATAAATGCAGGTAATGATAACAGGCTTGAACTTGAAGAAACACCAATACAAGATGTAGAATCGTACACATATCTTGGCAGCAATATAGACAAAGTTGGAGGGACAGACAATGATATCAAACTAAGAATACAAAAAGCAAGAGGAGCTTTCATTGCATTGGGAAATGTATGGAGATCAAAAGAAATCGGATCCAACACGAAAATAAGAATCTTCAACTCAAATGTGAAGTCAGTCTTATTGTATGGCTCTGAGACATGGAGAACAACAAAGACAACAACCAAAAAGCTACAGACTTTCATAAATGGGTGCTTGCGTAGAATAGAGGAATTAAAATGGTATGACAAGGTTACCAACGTGGAACTGATGACAAGAACTAGACAAGTGCCAGTGGAACAAGAGATGAGAAGAAGACAATGGCAATAGATAGGACACACACTGAGGAAACCTGTTGATAGCATTACAAGGCAGTCCTTGTTCTGGAACCCCCAGGGCAAGAAAGGCAGAGGTAGACCAAGAAGCACATAGAGAAGAGAGCTAGAAACAGAGGTGAAAATTATGAGCAGAACGTGGAAAGAACTTGAGATGATGGCACGTGACAGGAAGACTTGGCATGTGTTTGTTGAAGGCCTATGCTCCTTTGGGAGTGGAGGGTTATGAATGATGAATGAAGTTATTTTTTTATTAAATAAATCTTACTTGAAGCATATTACAGGAAATAGAACCTGGCATTCAAATTAAGAATAGAATATAATTTTAAGTTGCACTTATTACTATGTTATACTGGATTATTCTATACAAGTACACCCCATAACAATTATGAAGTTAACTCTTAAAGGACATAGTTATTTTCCCATGTTTGGCTCAAGGAATTTTTTGTCCCTTTGAGTTTTGATTTAGTTTTAAAGTTGAAGAATTAGTTTTTTCCCAGTTTTTTTTTTTTTTTTAAAATATGGTAGTTGTAGGGGAAATTGAATGAGGGTTAATAAAATATAAAACTGCGACTAAATGAAACAAAAACTTACTTCAGATATACCGGCCCTGAAAGCTGGCGTCACGTCATGGGCACATAGGAGAACTAGCCGTGAATACTGGCCTCTCATACTTGAATTAATACAGTTATGAATGTTATGATATTTGATAATAAATTTACAATTTTAATAACTGTATTAAATGTAATGACACAACTGATAAATTAACATATTGATTCAAAATATAATTTGCAAGTAATAATGCTTTGTATTTTCCTTTGTTTTCAGAACCCCCTGCAGGTAAGTTTTTGAGTAAGATATTAAGTAATTATTACATTAAATATATAATAGGTTATTAGTTACAGATATGTAATTATGGACATGCACAAGCATCCATGGTACACAATGTAGCAAATTCTGACATGACAAAAATGACAGATCTCTGTAATGATGGTGTGAGTATGTGATGAACACAAGTTTCATTTCTATTATTTATTCTGTACTGCTCTGTTTTCATGGTGAACATGGTGAAGTAAGAAAAGTAAGAATCTTAAGGTAAATTTGTATTTCATTTTCAAAATTTTGTATTCTAGTTTGTGGTTTTATATATATATATACTGTTAAAAAAAAACGCATAGCTACTGAAGGCAAACACATAGCCATAATTTTGACATTCAATAACTTTTTTAATTTAATGAGTTAATTGTTCAAATTGCACACAAGAATACCTTAGGGTTCAACCAATCAATTGACAGTTTTGCATCTGGGTCACGAGAGTTTTTTGGCGTACGGGCTTTCCCGTTAGTATGGTGTGTGGCCTCCTCTTGCATCGATCAGTGACTGGCATCTCCTGGGCATGGATGCGATCAGACGTCTGATGTGGGCCTGTGGGATGGCTGACCACTCTTCCTGGAGTGCCTGGAACAGATCACGACGATTGGCTGGAGCAATGTCTCGGCGACAAACACGTCTATGCAGCTCATCCCACAGATGCTCAGTCGGACTCATTTCTGGAGACAGGGATGGCCAGGGAAGGGTGAGAATGTTGTTGGCAGTCAGGAACTGCGTGGTCAACCGTGCACAATGGGGTCTGGCGTTGTCCTGTTGAAACACAGACCTTTGGGCAGCCAAAAGTGGAAGGACATGGGGTCGAAGAATTTCATTGCCGTATCGTTGCGCATTTAAGCCTCCTTCATCATCATCATGTGACATATTCTTTCCAGAACGTTGTCTCCATTACAGCTGCTCTGAACGCATCACGATTCTGGGCAAGTCGACCTGCATCAGCCAAAGACAAGTTCAGACTCTCTGTGATGTCCTGGGTCCACCATCGTCTAGGTCGACCCCTTCCCCTTTTTCCAGGGACCATGCCTTCCATCACTGTTTTTTCCAGACTATTATGTCTTTTTATATGACCAAAAAATTTCAGCTTTCTTATTGCGATGGTATTTAGGAGCCAATGTTCCTGTACGTTTAGTGAGTGCAGTACTTCTCTATTGGTCTTTTTTTTCTGTCCAAGGTATTCTCAACATCTTTCTGTAGCATTTCATTTCAAATGATGTAATCTTTTTTGCAACTGTTTTATTGAGTGTCCAAGTCTCGCAGTCGTATGTTGCTACTGGGAATATACATGCTCTGATCAGTTGTAACTTTGTTTCTTTGCTTGTGCCTTGCCATAGGTTTTTCATCTGTATTAGTTTATGTGAAGCAATTGCAAGTCTTCTTTTAATTTCTACTGCACAGTCGCCAGAGCTGTTGATGATTGATCCTAAGTATTCGAATTCATTAACACTTTCCAGTTCTTCGTTATCAATTTCAATTTCTGGTTTGGTCTTTACTTTGTCTGTTGTCAATACTTTGGTCTTCTTGGTGTTTAGGTATAGATTCTGGGCCTCGCTGTGTTTTTTGGTGGACAGAATTAATTGTTCAAGTCCTTCTGGGTTGGTCGATAGGAGGACTGTCGTCAGCATATCTGATTTCTGGGATCTGGTACCCGCCGATGTTAAATGAGTCAAACTCTGTGTGTTCTTGGTCATCTCTTACGTTTCTCATGATATTCTCGGCATAAATGTTAAACAGGTAAGGGGAAAGGGTACAGCCTTGTCTTACTCCTTTCTGTACTTTAAACCATTCTGATGTTTCCCCCTCTATTCTTACGGCTGCCTGTTGTTCTTGGTACAGCAGTGCGATGAGTTGTATAAGGTGGTTTGGAAATCCCATATTTTTCATAATAGCCCATAACTGCTGATGTTGTACACAATCGAAAGCTTTGGTGTAATCAATGAAACAAGTATATAGGTCAATGTTGAATTCTCTGCACTTTTCTATGATGATCCTCATGTTGAATATATGATCTCTAGTGCCTCTACCTGGTCGAAAACCCGCCTGTACTTCGTTTATTTCTGTTTCTAGCTTTTGTTGCATCCTTTTCATTATGATTTGTAATAGTATTTTGCTGGCATGGCTTATAAGAGCTATAGTTCTGTAAAGCCTCCTTCAATGTGCACCAATTGACTCCTTCCATTGTAACTGATCATTCCCCACACCATTGCACCTCCACCACCGTGCGGCGGAGTTTCATCAACGCAATTTTGGGCGAAACGTTCATTTCGCCTACGGTAGACCCTACGCCATCTGTCATGACACTGCAACAAAAAGAAAGATTCGTCACTAAACCAGACACGTCTCCATTGATTGTCAGCTGCCTAGGGACGATGTTGGTTGGCCCAAAGAAGTCGATTTTGGCGATGGCGGCGCGTAAGGACAGGTCCTCGGTGAGGTCATTGGGCCCAAAGTCCAGCATCATGCAGTCTATTCCGGACAGTTTGATCAGACACATGACGTCCTGCAAGCAATGACTGGGCAGTTGAGGAAGCTGTTGTAAACCTGTCTCTGAGGTGATGAAGCCGAATAAAGCGATCCTCCGCTGCTGTTGTCACTCTGGGTCGTCCACTGCAATGCCAGTCTTCAACTGAGCCAGTGGCTTGGAACCGGTGCCAAAGTCGACTGATGGTACTCTGATGCACGTTTAGATACATGGCAACCTGACTTTGACTTTCGTCTGCATGCAGTCGGCCAATAGCAATGTTCCTTAAATTTATCGATAGGTTAGCCATAAATGTCTGCTTGAAAATGAACTGAGTTTTTTGTGTGTAGCGTTATCCTTTTATAGGGTTTCAGTTGCATAGTCAGTGAATAGTGTTCACCCCAAATTTTGTTGCTTTCACGTGCGCGCAACATGAGCTGTGGTCAAAAATTGCGTCATAAACACTATTGACCACTGTGTTGTAACAATTACAAAAACGAACGCAATTCAGGTCAACATGTGCATTTGACACTGTAAAGAACATTTGAGGCTGGTTTTTATATACCCTAGCACCAAATTTTACTTACAAACGCATAAAAACGCGCCCTCGGATAGCTATGCGTTTCTTTTTTTGAACAGTATATATATATATATATATATATATATATATATATATATATATATATATATATATATATATATATATATATATATATATTTTTATTTTTTTTTTATTTTTTATTTTTTTTATTTATACACTCACTTTTTTTTGTGGCAGTATTTTTTGTTTACATTTCGTTTTAGAATTATAACAGAGGGTATTTTAGTTTGAAGTTGTAAATAATTTATTGTTGGTGTTTTTAATTTACTTTGATAGTAGTGAAGGTCAGAATAGTAATTCTTGCATAGGCATGATCTTCATTAAGTAACAAATTGAGTCTGATATCAAATGTAAAATATAGTGGCTGTGACTTTAGATTTTCTGTGATTTTATTCTTAATTTTAGATTTACAGCTACTACTTAATTCTATCAAGTCATAACTACGAGGTGTGTTCAAATGAAACCCGTCCCAGTGGCTTTATAACAAATATATGTAAGGTACATCAGCAGGAGTAGTAGAATTAAATACAGCAATTGTTATGAAGCAAGTACCCACTGGGGTTCTTTAGAAATAGTCACCATAAGCATTCAGACACGCATCCCACTGCTTGGGTAGACGGCGGATGCCGTCCGAGAAAAATGACTTTGGTTGCTTATTGAACCATTTGGTCACCGAGACCCTGACGTCTGAATCGGAGTCGAATCGTTGTCTCTTTAGAGATTTTTTTAAGGGTCCAAACAAATGAAAGTCACATGGTGACAGATCAGGGCTGTAGGCTGGGTGTGGCAGAACTTCCCACCTTTTCCTTGCTAACGCTTCCTGCACAATGTTCGCAACATGTGGACGAGCATTGTCGTGCAACAGAATCACACCACGCCGGGTCTTTTATTCTTGATGGCTGTATGCAGGTTGTCTAGTGTGTCTTTGTAGTGGATGGCATTGATGTTCACGCCAGGCTCTTTAAAGTCTACCAATAGAAGCCCTTCATGGTCAAAAAAATGCGGTCAGCATAACCTTACCGGCGGAAATCGGACTTGAACTTTTTTTGTTTTGGTGATCCGGGATGTTTCCATTGCATGCTCGCTGATTTGCTGCACGGCTCAAAGTGGTGGCACCATGACTCATCGCCTGCCACTATGCACAACAGAAATGCATCACCCTCCTCTTCGTAATGCAGCAGGTGGTTCAAACCCCACCCCATGCGTTCTTCTTTATGGTGATTGGTCGCTGATCGACCTTGGACGGATTCCTTATCACACCGGCCATTATTTTAACGGTCTGCAGCACAACCAATGAATATTAGGAGAATGAACACTTAAACACTTGTACATTCATATGTGCTTATTACATCAGATGTGACGTCATCATGCTCCTCTTACGAATGTCCACTTGGCGCAGCACGGTCGGGTTTCATTTGAACACGCCTCGTATTATTTTTATAGCTCAAAAAAAAAAAATTGTGTACTTCATTTAAGATGTAATGTATCACTTAGCTGGTTGATAAGTTTTGTATTGCTAAATTACATAGTACATAGATCTTCTATTTTTATATTGTAGTAGCCAGGTCATTTGAGAGCTTAGATAAAACCCTGGTCATTTTACATCATTGTTTGGGAAGAGATGTGAAAAATATTTTAATGAAAAGAAAGGCAGGTAAAACATTTGAAATTAGTAGAATGAGGTCCCCTGTGAGGTGAGACCCAGGTCCTGCTGGTGCTTCTTCCATAGAACCTGATAGTTAATGAAAAAAAGTATTCTCTTCAACCCTTGATGGGTTATAATTAGGGTACATAATGTCTGTTACTTATAGTGAATTCAATTGCTACTATTTGCTTACTGGCATCACCAAACCGTTCATGTTTGTAGTCGAAGTGACCATTAAGTTTACAGTCATTTAGTATAGTATTTTAAAAGTAAACATTAACTTGTTTTGTTAAAGTCATGAAATACGCACTTTTAATAGCAAATCATAATTTGCTAACATACGTTGTGCAATGTAACGATTGTAACAGTGAAGGAAAAGAACTCATTTGGCATCATTCATTTCTATTCAGTAACTATTGCCCTAGTTAATTTATTTGTGTGTGTGTGTGTGTTAATCAAGGTAGTTTGATCATGATTAAGCATATTTCCCTAGCTTTGTGAACCTTAGCTAGGTGGAACATAAACTTTGTCAAAAATTTATTTGACATTCTTAGGGATGGTATATGGTCATCCCGTAACCTCAGAAGGGATTGGAAGACAAAGCTTGTGAATAGGGAATTGGAGGGAGAGAGGTGGTGGAGGGAGCTTGAGGAGGGCTGAATGTAGAATTATTTTGTTGTTATAATGTATCTACAGAGATTTGTTTTATGTCACTATTAAAATATGAAAGGAAGGCTTTTTACCCCTTAAAGTTCTGGGGATTGGGGGGGGTTGGACCCCCACCTACCCCTAAGAACAAGCTGCCACTGTATAGAACAGTTTCTTTAGTACTTCTGACTTCTTTTTTTTCCAAACAGGAATAATTAATATCTTCATGTCTTGTAACAGAAAAAAAAAAAAGTTAAATAATTTCTACTGAGCCACTCATAGTTATTTCCTTTTATTAATCACCATTTTTATTTCTTGTCATAGGATTATCAAATAATGAAAAGTTTTAAATCTCGTGTTTTGGTATGCTAATATGATCTTTCATTTCTTGGTGTCAGGGGAAAAAGATGACGCAGCACAGGACAGGAGAGCAGAAGAAGCACAAGAAGGCATGGAAGACTCCCAACAAGGTACAGATAATGAGACCCATGATGCAGGGACAAACAAGACACAGCGGCCTGACTCACCTGAGGGTGACACACAAACTGACACAGTACATCATGATGACAAGGCAGATGACAGCAAGACTGATCACACACAAGGTAAAACTATGAACGAACCAACAAAATCTTTATATTATAGGTATTCATCGGCTGATAAAATGTTCTTAGGTCCATTCTTGAAGTTGGGTAAAGCACACATTAAAGAATTGATCAAATAGCTTCACAGAGCAGTCTTTGTACCAGAATCACAGGATTGAAGACAAGGAGGCTGCATTAGTCTAATTCTTTCTTTGTCTCTTCAGAGATCCCCAAGTACTACACGGGGCCTTGACATGTTATAGTGACCGTTATGTTTACCATTCTCACTCTGCGTATTTGCAAAATATGACATTATACAGGGTGTTTGAAAGTTGACTCCTTATGTTTACCATTCTCACTGCGTATTTGCAAAATATGACAATATACAGGGTGTTTGAAAGTTGACTCCTTATGTTTACCATTCTCACTCTGCGTATTTGCAAAATATGACATTATACAGGGTGTTTGAAATTTGACTCCTTATGTTTACCATTCTCACTCTGCGTAATTGCAAAATATGACATTATACAGGGTGTTTGAAAGTTGACTCCTTATGTTTACCATTCTCACTCTGCGTATTTGCAAAATATGACATTATACAGGGTGTTTGAAAGTTGACTCCTTATGTTTACCATTCTCACTCTACGTATTTGCAAAATATGACATTATACAGGGTGTTTGAAAATTGACTCCTTATGTTTAAAATTGTATTTCTTGGTTTGGTTTTAATGACTATCTTCATTGCACACAGACAACTCCATCAGTGCTTCGATTTCCTCACTTAGATCACTCAAAGAGGATCTCAGCACAGTGCACAAACTTCGTAGCACTGTCAAGGATCCCAATATGTGTATACAGGAATCACACATATTTTTAATATTTTTGTGAAGGGTAGGTTTCCTAATTTTTATTTTTATTTTGCCAGGGCAGCGGCTGTATGGCCTACTCTTTATGATTTCCAACTGCCGAGGAATCTTTAACGTGCACAACTTGCACACAGAATGTCATGTTTTTCTGCCTTTATCTAAGAAGGCTAGGCATCCAATCTCACTACCAAAGAAATTTCCATCAATGATATTCCCTGTACTGGGAGCGAACTCGGTACCTTTAGTATTAGATGTGGATGCCATACCTCTTAGCCACTCTGCCACCCCAAATATACAAAAAGCAAATGACCATATAATGAAATTTATTTTTGACTTCTGTTCAACAAATTTAAATGAACCTCAAGTCAAAATAAAGACAATTAATTGCTATTTTATTACAAGAAGTGCAATGTCACATTACCATTACAGCTGAACATAGGATCTGACCTTTTCAACATGTGAACTCATAGTGGGCAGTAATTTTTGCTGTCCCTTATACCGTTAGTTTTAACCATTTTAAATTGTATCATTTTTAAAAATTTGCTTCTGGAAAAAAAAGGTGGATGGATATGAACAAAAAAAATAGAAAAAAGTTTATTCATCTTACTAAGACTAAAGACAAAGAAAATAGTCAACATTGCGGCCACTAGGCCTTTGTCAGGGAGAGGAAAGAAAGTAAAAGCTAACTAGGAAATAACAAAAATTAAACTTATTAATTAAATGTCATACTCCTTGTTTTGGTATTTGTATCTCTGGTAAGACAAGGAAAGAACAGGATTACTGTTCCATAAGGTATGTCATGCAAGGTGAGTAATGTGACATTGTGCGTGAGACTGGCTAACTCATCATTTATGACGTTGTGCGTGAGGCTGGCTAACTCATCATTTATGACATTTTGCTTGAGGCTGGCTAACTCATCATTTATGATGTTGTGCGTGAGGCTGGCTAACTCATCATTTATGACATTGTGCTTGAGGCTGGCTAACTCATCATTTATGACGTTGTGCGTGAGGCTGGCTAACTCATCTTTTATGATGTTGTGGGTGAGGCTGGCTAACTCATCATTTATGACGTTGTGCGTGAGGCTGGCTAACTCATCATTTATGACATTGTGCATGAGGCTGGCTAACTCATCATTTATGATGTTGTGCTTGAGGCTGGCTAACTCATCATTTATGACATTGTGCTTGAGGCTGGCTAACTCATCATTTATGACGTTGTGCGTGAGACTGGCTAACTCATCATTTATGATGTTGTGCTTGAGGCTGGCTAACTCATCATTTATGACATTGTGCTTGAGGCTGGCTAACTCATCATTTATAATGTTGTGCGTGAGGCTGGCTAACTCATCTTTTATGATGTTGTGGGTGAGGCTGGCTAACTCATCATTTATGATGTTGTGCGTGAGGCTGGCTAACTCATCATTTATGACGTTGTGCGTGAGGCTGGCTTACTCATCATTTATGACATTGTGCTTGAGGCTGGCTAACTCATCATTTATGACGTTGTGCATGAGGCTGGCTAACTCATCATTTATGACAGTGTGCTTGAGGTTGGCTAACTCATCATTTATGATGTTGTGCGTGAGGCTGGCTAACTCATCATTTATGACAGTGTGCTTGAGGTTGGCTAACTCATCATTTATGATGTTGTGCGTGAGGCTGGCTAACTCATCTTTTATGATGTTGTGGGTGAGGCTGGCTAACTCATCATTTATGATGTTGTGCGTGAAGCTGGCTAACTCATCTTTTATGATGTTGTGGGTGAGGCTGGCTAACTCATCATTTATGATGTTGTGCTTGAGGTTGGCTAACTCATCATTTATGACATTGTGCGTGAGGCTGGCTAACTCATCATTTATGATGTTGTGGGTGAGGCTGGCTAACTCATCATTTATGACGTTGTGCGTGAGGCTGGCTAACTCATCATTTATAACATGTTGCTAAACAGACCACCACTGCTAGAGCAAGTAAATGGCTGGTGCAGGCTTCCTGTAAGAGGACTGTATACAGTGGTCAGTGGTGGCTCCATATGGAGCAAAAATGAAAATAATTATGATGATGATTCGTGCTTTAGGACTTAGGTATGGCTGTATATTCATGAAGTGTTCAGCACATAAGATTCAAACTACATCAATTATATATCATAGCATATCTTTATTTTTATATGTAATTAGCAACTGATGAGCAGGAGGCAACTGAAGCATTTTCAGCTGTTGCAGATGCCCAGGAATCAGATGGTACAAGCTTGAAATACCCTACATAATCAGTTCCCAGCTTGCAACTATCCTGTACAAATAATCCCCATGTAGCAGCTATCCGATGAAATTGGTTTCTGTTTGCTACTATGGCACAAAAAAAGCTCCCAGCTTGCAACTAAAATTCCTATATAAATAGTTTCCAGTATGCAAGTATCATATTAAAATATTTCCCAGCTAGCAGCTAGCTCGTACACTTTGTTTTCATCTTGCAACTATACTATACAGACAGTTCCCAACTTGCAACAACTACTATCCATAAACATAGTTCACAGCTTTCAAAGATCTCATTCTGATAGTTCCCAGCTTGTATCTATATTATACAGACAGTTCACAACTTGCAACTACTTTCCATAAAAGTAGTTCACAGCTTGCAACTATCTCGTTCTGATAGTTCCCAGCTTGCATCTATATTATACAGACAGTTCCCAACTTACAACTACTTTCCATAAAAGTAGTTCACAGCTTGCAACTATCTCATACTGATAGTTCCCAACTTGCAACTATATTATACAAACAGTTCCCAACTTGGAACTACTATCCACAAAAATAGTTCACAGCTTGCAAATATCTCATACTGATAGTTCCCAACATGCAGCTATCTATTACTAATAGTTCCCAGCTTGCAACTATCTTATGCTAATATTTCCCAGCTTGCAACGATCTTATACAAATATTTCCCAGCTTACAGCTATCTTATACAAATAGCTCCCATCTTGCAATTATCTCAAACTGATAGTTCCCAGCTTGCAGCTATATCATACAATTGGCTTCAGCTTAGAACTTTCCCAACTTGTTATGTTTAACCCTTCTAATGTATACCTCATGATCTCATCTGACATTAGTTGTAGCATGTGAACACAGATTAAGACATTCTCTCTCTTTTACTACAGGCAAGTAGACAAGCAGCAAATGAACACAGAAAAGTGACCTAAAAAAAAAAAATTAAAGAAAACAGACTAAAATGAGAAAACCCACAGCATGGAATTCTACAATGAATGGATGGTAACTATTAGTGACTTCAGAAACAGAGAAGTCACTAGAAGAAGCACAGTAAATGGACATCACAAAAACAGTCAACTAAAGCTCAGATGATGCCCTCTTTTTACCCAGATTACAGCAGCATTGGCAGAGTGATGTGCTGGAATGATGTCCTCATTTTAACCAGATCACAACAGTATTGACAAAAAAATATACTAGAGTGATGCCCTCGTTTGTGGAGTAAGATGGGAGAGAACTGGACAAACTGCCAGTGAGTCATCATCACCCTTGGCAGGGAGTGGAAAGATTGGTGTAATAGAAAAACTGATATTAATCATGCTGTGGATGATGATGCCACTGTAATCACTGATGGGTATGTTCTCCGTGGTGAGAAATCAGGATGGGTCTTTTTGGCTAGGGTAGGGGCAGGGTCATCACTGGGCAGAGTGGAGCTTACCAGACAACAACCTGCAGCATGAGAATGGAGATACTGACACTACTACAACCCTGAGATAGGTGTCTGAAACTTCATTAATCAAGGCAATTATTGTATCTGCAGCCCTGAAAGGGGGTGTCTGAAACTTCATTAATCAAGGCAGTTATTGTATCTGCAGCCCTGAAAGGGGGTGTCTGAAACTTCATTAACCAATGCAGTTATTGTATCTGCAGCCCTGAAAGGGGGTGTCTGAAACTTCATTAACCAATGCAGTTATTGTATCTGCAGCCCTGAAAGGGGGTGTCTGAAACTTTATTAACCAAGGCAGTTATTGTATCTGCAGCCCTGAAAGGGGGTGTCTGAAACTTCATTAACCAATGCAGTTATTGTATCTGCAGCCCTGAAAGGGGGTGTCTGAAACTACATAAACCAAGGCAGTTAATTGTATCTGCAGCCCTGAAAGGGGGTGTCTGAAACTTCATTAACCAATGCAGTTATTGTATCTGCAGCCCTGAAAGGGGGTGTCTGAAACTTCATTAACCAATGCAGTTATTGTATCTGCAGTCCTGAAAGGGGGTGTCTGAAACTTCATTAACCAATGCAGTTATTGTATCTGCAGCCCTGAAAGGGGGTGTCTGAAACTCCATTAACCAAGGCAGTTATTGTATCTGCAGCCCTGAAAGGGGGTGTCTGAAACTTCATTAACCAAGGCAGTTATTGTATCTGCAGCCCTGAAAGGGGGTGTCTGAAACTTCATTAACCAATGCAGTTATTGTATCTGCAGCCCTGAAAGGGGGTGTCTGAAACTTCATTAACCAAGGCAATTATTGTATCTGCAGCCCTGAAAGGGGGTGTCTGAAACTTCATTAACCAAGGCAATTATTGTATCTGCAGCCCTGAAAGGGGGTGTCTGAAACTTCATTAATCAAGGCAGTTATTGTATCTGCAGCCCTGAAAGGGGGGTGTCTGAAACTCCATTAACCAAGGCAGTTATTGTATCTGCAGCCCTGAAAGGGGGTGTCTGAAACTTCATTAACCAAGGCAGTTATTGTATCTGCAGCCCTGAAAGGGGGTGTCTGAAACTTCATTAACCAAGGCTGTTATTGTATCTGCAGCCCTGAAAGGGGGTGTCTGAAACTTCATTAACCAAGGCAGTTATTGTATCTGCAGCCCTGAAAGGGGGTGTCTGAAACTTCATTAACCAAGGCTGTTATTGTATCTGCAGCCCTGAAAGGGGGTGTCTGAAACTTCATTAACCAATGCAGTTATTGTATCTGCAGCCCTGAAAGGGGGTTTCTGAAACTTCATTAACCAAGGCAGTTATTGTATGCTTCTGAAGGTTCAAAATGGATGGCTACAACATGAATGGAAAACTTACATAGAGGCCTCAACCCTTCAAGAACTGGTGTGGATCTGCTGTGCTGATGATGCAGGAGTACATGGCAATGGGAGAGCTGATAGACTAGCCTCAAGAGCATCCATAGTGGGAACACTGGATTTGTATAAGGGATAGATAATAAAGGCAGTTAATTGTCACATGTTAGAGATAGACACTGCAATCCATGAATCAACACGACTCAGACTGCTGGAATTTGGCATCAAGTGTTAAGCTAGCAGAGATGGACGTATGTGAGGGTGGGTCAGATGTGTACAACCAGCATGCTACAGGAACAATCAGCATTCCTACCTGTCGACATTTGCTGAAGGAGATTGAACACCTGTGGGTTTACCTATGTGTAATGATGTTCTAACAAAAATAATGATGCCTTCATTTTACACAGATCACAACAGTATTGACAGAAAAATGTGCTAGGGTGATGTCCTCATTTCACCCAGTTCACAAATGTGTAGACAGAGAAGTGTGCTGGGGTGATGCTATCATTTCACCCAGATCACAACAGTATTAACAGAGAAATGTACTAAGGTGATGCTATTATTTCACTTATAGTATTTGTTATCAGTTCTGAAGAGATCATGAAACAATACAAATTTACTTTAAAAAAAACACAGGAATCTAATGATATGTTTGATATCCAATACCCAAGATACACGTTTGACTTTGTTTGATAAAGGCCACAACAGAGAAAGGATTGTAGGAAACTGAAAGAGAAATTCTAAAGGAATGACCATCGACATAAACAAGACATAGTTTATCATAAAGCAAATGACCATATAACGAAGTTAAACATTGATAGACTAAGATCCTCTAAACAAACGACTGAACGCTTATAATTCAATGTCTATAATCATTATCATCATCATCACCACCATCATCATTGTCATCCTTAATTTTCTTTCACTCCCAAAAGAGGTTGGAGCCACCACTGCAGCTGGTCTACTTGCAGGAAGCCTGCATTAAAGCAGTCATGTGCTCTTGCAGCTGTGGTTTCTGTAGTAATTTCTTTAACAAGATGAGGTTGCCAGCCACAGTCACAACCTCATATTAGTCAGCTCTTACAACATGCCAGAGGAAGCAGTAGTCTTATCCATTGATTGTCTCCCCAGAGACCCTACTATATATACATAACTATTCAAGCATGTATAAATAAAAAAAGGTCAAGCATCCCATTACACGCCCATTGAGGCATATTGTTAATATGGTGTTAGGCCCATATTTTCTCGACTATTCGCATACTAGGGGTGTTGTGGGCAGCATCACGCCCAAGCATGTGTAGCATATCCTTATGTTGTTTTTTCCCGTGTAATCATTTTCAGCTGTGTATTCTGCAAAATGTGTTTACTACATTTTTCAAGACTTTCATATTTTATTATTTTATTCTTTTTTCTGATAATTATCTAAAATTATACACACCATATATGCTAATTATAACATATCAGAAGCTGAATATGATATTTTTATCCATTAATTAAAATAAGTTTCACTTCAATCTTATTCTATTGTATCATTCTATCCTTACATCAGATTGGTTCAACTCTGAATATCTTATTTTCATCATTTAATCCTGAAAGTTTATGTATCTTATTATTCTTCCCAGAATGCCTGTCTTATTTTATGTTGTTAATCTAAAATTAACTCGGAGCCACCAAGAGGACATGCGCACATTCCTACGGGTAGGCGCTAGAATTGTGTTGGCCACATCCTCAGAAGAGACCCTGACACCATCACTAAAACTGCCATGCTATGGACCCCAGAGGGAAAGCGAAAGCAAGGACGACGAAAAGCCACCTAGCAGAGAACTGTGGAGGCAGAGATGCTAAGTATGAACCAGAGCTGGAGCACCACAGGAAGGATGGCTGTCGACCGAGCAAAGTGGAGACAGTTTGTTGCTGCCCTACATGACACTACCACCAGGTGTGATTGTCATTTATTGCTTTGTCAGTCAGTGACCAAGGACCAAAGTGGAGACAGTTTGTTGCTACCCTACATGACACCACCAGGTGTGATTGTCACTTATTGCTTTGTCAGTCAGTGGCCAAGGACCAAAGTGGAGACAGTTTGTTGCTGCCCTACATGACACCACCAGGTGTGATTGTCACTTATTGCTTTGTCAGTCAGTGACCAAGGACCAAAGTGGAGACAGTTTGTTGCTGCCCTACATGACACCACCAGGTGTGATTGTCACTTATTGCTTTGTCAGTCAGTGTGCTTTGTCAGTCAGTGACCAAGGACCAAAGTGGAGACAGTTTGTTGCTGCCCTACATGACTCCACCAGGTGTGATTATCACTTATTGCTTTGTCAGTCAGTGACCAAGGACCAAAGTGGAGACAGTTTGTTGCTGCCCTACATGACTCCACCAGGTGTGATTATCACTTATTGCTTTGTCAGTCAGTGACCAAGGACCAAAGAAAGAAGAATCTAAAATTACATAGTAGCTTTCTTTATTCCTCTATGTGCAGCCCATGAATTTATATCTCAGTTTTCTGACATCCTCCATTTATGTTTTGTTTGATATCTTCTTCTTCTTCTTTGATCCTTAGCCGCCGACTGTCAAAGCAGTCAGTGGCCATCACGCCTAGTGGCGTCTTGTAGGGCAACAACAAATTAATTCCACTTTGCTTGGTCGGCGGCCATCCTTCGTACAGTGCCCCAACTCTGGTTCATTCTTTGCATTTCTTTGTTTGATATATCATGCTTATATTTGAAATGTTTCTTCACATCTCAGAGTAATAATTTTATTATGTTTATTTTTGTTCAGCTGAATTTGTATTATTTCTGTTCCTGTTTTTTGTAGGGGTCTCTGAAGAGACAAACTAAGAGTGGAACTACTGCACCCTGAAGCATGTCTTACAAGGTGACTAATATAAGGTTGTGCATGTGGCTGGCAACTTCATCATGTCAAACAAGTTACCATAGAAACCACTGCTGCAAGAGCATGTGACTCCTTGGTGCAGGCTACCTACAAGGGGACCAGCTATGGTGATGACTCCATGCTCCATAAGGAAAATGATGATGTTATTTGTAGTAAACAGTGATAGTTCAGTATTCAGTCAAATGAAAATTGTATGCAACAAATCTTTGTCAATGGAAATAAATAAGAGAGTTTTTCAGTGTTATGTAGCATAAATCCTGAAAAATGGCAGTGAATCATGGACACTTATTAATCAAGTTGATAAAATGCACTAGAGGCCATAGAGATGTGGTTTTACATTAGAATGTTGAAAAAATACCATGGGAAGCTGACAAGAGCAGTGATGATGTCCTGAAGGAAGCCAGTGCTCAGAGAAAGCTCATTAGAGACATTAGAAGGAAGCAGTTCACTTTCTTTGGTAATTCAGGTAATTCCGATATACATGTCACTGCCCTCCGTTCATGTGCCGGTAATGACAAGACTCACTTTTCGTTGGAGAATCGCCTTATTTTTAAAATGGGCGTTTTAGCTCCCGATGGTTTGAATATACATCATTTTGCATAAATTCTGGTAGCTTTTCTCTTTTTCATTCTTTATTCGTTGTCTTTTAGATCTATCTTTTTTTGTTTTGGTTCGTTTTGTATCTTTTTATATCTCTTGTTTTGTCGCTATCGTACGTCACTTCCTTGTGATTTCTGTGACAAGAGACTACCGTTTTCTTCCACAGATTCTTTGGATCGAGCTAAGCTAACTTTTACTAGTTCCACAGTTTTGTTTGTTCTTCTTTTTTTCGTTTCGTTGATTATTTACTTTCTTGTTTCAGTATTTCTTTTAGATTTTACGGTTTTCTTGTATTATTATTGTTCTTCTTTCTCTCATCACTTTTTCCATCTGCTTGTATCGCCCATTTGTTGTATATTTCTCATCATCGTATAGTTTTGTAGTACCTATATGTAATGTTTGTCTTTGTCACCTGTTTGTGGCTGACGAAGGATAAAACCCGAAACGTCCCTTGTTTCTTGTGAACCGTAATTTGTAAAACTGATTAAATACCGTGTTATTTATTTAAATACTTATATTCCTTACCAGTTTTACAGCAGCCCCTTAATTTATTTACTTACACTTTCTTTGGGCATGTTATGAAAACTGAAATGTGTTGTTACAGCAGGAAAGATGGAAGGTAGAAGAGATAGAGGATAACAGAAGGAGAAGATACTAGACAGTTTTACATCAAGACAAGTCAACAACAGAGTTAATAAGTAGCACCAGGGACAGACAAAAATAGATTTGGGTTACTACTGCCTCAAGCATGTCATAACAGGTGACTAACATGAGGTTGTACATAGAGCTGGCAATCTCATCATGTAATACTAATTACTACAGAAACCACTGTTGTAAAAGCATATGCATGCTTCCTGAAAGGGTGTGAAAAGTAGAATGATGACAGAGGACAGGTAACTCTGGAGAGACAAAATCACGTATGAAAGGTGGTGTGGTACTTGAAGAACATGCAGATTTAAACCACTTCTGTTGCAAATGTTTTTATCACTAGCTATGAACCTGATAATCCATCTTATGTTTTGCCACTTCCTTCAGCTCAACACAAACCTCATGGATCAGATCATGGTTCTGAGAACATAGAAGCAGAGCAAGAGGAAAGAGGCTCACAGAGAAGGGCAGACAATAATGGTCATGATGAGCACGAGAAAGGTTAGTTCACTGAAGGGCAGTGAATTTTCTTAATGCACAGTAGACTCTAGAACAAATATGAAAACTCACTCACCATTTTAACTCTCAGTTTTTTTTTTTTTTTATTAATGTGTTTGCTACTTCATTTTGTAGCACGCCCCTTTCAACCATCTACCATGTACATGGATTTGTTGGTTATATCAGGACGTGTTTCTTTTATTGTAATATGTTTTTGTTTGTATTTGTTTTATATTATATTATCTCTAGTCGGTATTTTTCCTTTTGTAGTTATAGTTCAACATGGTTTTTTTAAAAAAATTCCAATATATGCTATTTTCTAAGTTAGTATGTTTTTGATTTTTACTGGATGGTTTATTTGGTTAATCTGTATGTTTCTGGGGCGAGTCTTTCACCAGTTTGGACTACTGGTTCAATTCCTTATTTGATTTTTATATGTTAGCTTTAGTTTTTGTAATATAGTGTTTTATTAACTTTTGCATTTCTGAAGGGCTCTTTGTGCCTATGAGATTTTCTACACTCATTTCTACCTTGTGGTTACTACAGTATGTCTTAATGTTTTGCCTCTGTTGGTCATATTTTTTGCAGTCCACTAGAAAGTGCCTAATTGTGTTTGGTTCTTGACACTCTTCACATGTGGGTTCCTCTATCATGAAATATCCAGTTTCCAGCTTGAGTCTCAGCAATTTTTTATTAATTGGTATTTTTAGTTCATCTTTTATTTGACATTTTTTGCTTGGTTTTTTAAGGATTTTATATGAGTGTCTTGCTTTTTTACTTAGGTCCCATGCTGTTATCCATTCTTTAGTTATTTTTTGAGCAATTAAGCTCTTAATTTCAAACTTCCCTAAGCCTACTTCAATTTGGTTATGGCTAGTTCTCCCCCCTTTGGCTTCTTTGTCTGCTAGCTCATTTCCTGCTATCCCCACATGTGATGGTATCCATGTTAGTGTTGCACTGCATCCTATATTTTGTAGATATGTATTAACCTGTAGTATTTCCTCTATAATGTCTGGCCTGCTGCCTTCTGTTCTGTTTCTGATTGCTAGTACTGATGATAGGGAATCTGTGAGAATGGTTACTTTTTTTGGTGGATTTTCTGCAGCTATTTCTAAAGCTTTTAGGATTGCCACTAATTCTGCTGTAAAGATAGATGTATTACTTGTTACTTTGTATCTTTTATAAATTTTTAATTTTGGTATTGCTATTCCTGCTCCTAATTGTCCTTCTTCATCTTTGGACCCATCTGTATATATAGTTAGGCTATTATTTGTATACCGTTCTATGTACTCTAGTGTTTTACTTTTTGCTGAGATTATGTCGTTAGATTTATTTATGATCTTTGATAAGTGGGAGTCAGTTTCTGGCACTTTTAATTCCCATGGTGGGATCTTTGCTTTATACAGAGCACTACTGTTTATCGCATTAAACAGGTCTGGGTATTGATCCACTTCATCCATTGTTTTCCACCCTGACGGGTATCTATTATGGTTTAATGGAATGTGGCCTATGTACTGGTTACCCCTATCAAAGGTTTTATGTGCCGGGTGAGTTGGATCTTTTGCCACTCTTGCCCAGTAGCTGAATCTCAGTTCTTTTCTCCTTAGCTCCAGGGGTATAATGCCTAGCGCTACTTCTAGTGCTTCTGCTGATGTTCCCTTTGAGGCACCTGCTATTATTGACAGTGCCTGGTTTTGGACTGTGTCTAGTTTTTTTCTTATTGCTTGGGGCGGCTGATGCATAGACAACACTGGCATAGTCAAGTTTGCCTCTAATAAATGATTTATAGAATGTTAACATTGTCTTATTGCAGGCGCCCCAACCACTTCCTTTCATATATCTTAGCATATTAATAAGTCCTCTACTGCTTTGCACTAAAAGGTCTATGTGTTTGTTCCAGTTTAGTTGCTGGTCTAGTACCATGCCAAGAAATCTAGTTGATTTTGCTGTGCATACTTTTTGCTTATTAATGCTTATGTCAATTATATTGTTTTTAATTACACGCCCTCTACTGAAAATCATTCCTATGGTTTTTTTAACGTTTAGATTAAATCCCCACTTGTTCATCCAGTCAGATACTTTATCTATTTGTTTTTGTACTGTTTTATAGAGGAATGGGAGATTTCTTCCCGTTCTCCATATCGCAGCATCATCTGCAAACTGAGATAGGTTGTTTTTTAAGTCCTTAAACTCGTCGCCTAGGTCGTTGACCATAATCGTAAAAATTGATGGTGATATTACTGATCCCTGGGGAATTCCATTCTGTTGCTCATATACCTCAGATCTATCATTGTTTATTTGTACCATGAAGTATCTATCCTGCAGGAAGTTTTCTAGGTAATTGTAGGTTCTGCCTACTATACCTAGTTTCCTGATTTTATGTAGTGCACCCTCCCTCCAACACTCATCATATGCTCTTGCTACATCAAGGAATATAGCTACTGTCTTTTCATTCCTTTTGAAGCCTGTTTTAACATCATGTTCCAGCCTCAGCAGTTGCTCTATTGTACTATGTTGGCTTCTAAAGCCTGCCTGGGTTGGACTGTACAAATTATGCTTTTCGAGATGAAATTTTAGTCTGCTGTTGACTATTGTTTCTAGAATTTTTCCTAGATGTGATGTTAACGATATTGGCCTGTATGAGCTGACATCATGTGCTTCCTTATCTGGCTTTAGTATGGGGATGACTACTGCTGTCTTCCATGAACATGGTATTTTTCCCGTGTGCCAGATTTTGTTGTAGAGGGATGCAATCACTCTTAGAGTTGTATTTGGTACCTTTTTGAGGATTTCATAGCTCAGAATGTCTTCCCCAGAGGTAGTATTGGTTTTTTTCTGCTAAAGCTCTTTCTATTTCATCTACTGTAATATCTGCATTTAAATACTTAGCATCCTGTGTGGTTTCCATATTTTCTTCTTTTAATTTTTCTAGCAGTGTTTTTCGTCTATTTATTTCTGCCTTATCTAGACTGTCTATTGAACTAACCTGATAAAAGTATTTAGCTAGTATGTTGGCTTTTTCTCTATCTGTTTCAGCTCTCTCTGGTATTTTAATTGTTGGGATTTTAAATTTCTTGCTGTTTCCTCCTTTAATTGCTTTTAGTTTTCTCCAAACTGTAGTTATTTGGGACCTATGGTTTAATGTTTGACAAAATTTTCTCCAACTCTTTTCTTTAGCTCTGAATATTATTTTATTTGTTTCATTTCTTATTTTTTTATAGTTTGTGTAATTCTCTTCAGTTTTGGCTTTTCTATACTTTGTAAGGGCCCTCTCCCTCAATTTCAGTTGTTCTGAACATCTGTCTGTCCACCATGGTACTGGATTTTTATCTTTGTTTCTTTTCCTATTTTTACCTTTTTGTGTTGGTTTTAAGTGCTCAGGCATATTCCTGTTTGGTATATATTTTATTGCTATTTTTAAAATCTCATTTGTTAGTTTTTCTGCAAATATATCTATACTGTTAGATTCAATTTGTTCTATGCTTAGTTTACCTAGCTCTAATTGGAAGGACTCCCAATTTGCCTTTTTTAGGTTGAATGTGGGTTTCGAGCTTTTTGGACTAGTTCTATATTTGTCGTTTAGGTTTATTTCTATGGGTAAGTGGTCTGAGCTGGAGTCATTCAGTACTTCCCATTTAGTAGAGGCTAGGTTTGGTGTTATAATACTTATGTCTATTGCTGTATCTCCTCCACTGTTGCATGGGTTAACCCTTGTCACTGAGCCATCATTTAGTATGATTAGCTCAGCACTTTCAATGTAGTCCAACAGTCTTTTTCCTGCTGGATCATTACTGTTGTTACCCCATGCCTCATGGTGTGCATTAAAGTCACCTACCAATAATGTTCTTTGGTCTATTTGTGTGTTAATAGTGGCAATGTCCCTATCGGTTATATTACCCTTGGGGCTATAAATGTTTATTATTTTTAAGTTATCTGGCTCACTGTCTAATGTTATACTTATTCCTTCAATATTTTCTGTGTTGAATTGTTCCCAATTTAATATTTTGTAGTCTTCATGTATTAAAAAGGCCACGCCCCCTCCTCTTCCCTCAGGTCTATCATTTCTAAGTGTTATATACCCTTGGTAGTTCAGTTTTTGTTTGGGGTTCAGGAGGGTTTCTTGTATTGCAAAGATGGGTTTTGCCTCCTTATACTGTCCCATAAGAGACATCAAGTTCTTCCTGGCACCCCTACAGTTCCACTGGACTACTTTGATAGCTCTAGAGTCTTTGGTCCCCATTTAGTATGGTTAGCTTAGTTATGTTATTGTTTTTATTAGGTTTTTTGATAAGGGATCTACTTTTTTTGGTTTTGCACTTTACCTCTTATGTTCTCTACAAACTCATCATTCCAAGTAACCATTATACTCTGAACTCTTTCTGCGAGGTATGGTAGGTGTAGTTCCACTGTTTCCTTAAATTTTTTTTCCATATTTTCTATAGGCCTAGCTCTTTCTCTCTCTATTTTTTTTAGGATTTCTTCATTAGCTTCTTTTATCTCTGCTA
Source organism: Oreohelix idahoensis (assembly GCA_024509875.1). Classification (NCBI taxonomy): domain Eukaryota; kingdom Metazoa; phylum Mollusca; class Gastropoda; order Stylommatophora; family Oreohelicidae; genus Oreohelix; species Oreohelix idahoensis. Next base: position 78,313 of record JAMPIV010005186.1, on the reverse strand, counting down.
TTTTTTTGAGGTCTCTCTCTATTTCCTTTTGTGCTGTTTTCATTTCTTCTAGTACCTGTCTGGCTTGGATGAGGATATGTTCCGTCTCTTCTGTGTTGTCATCTTCTTTACTGTTTATGGGTGTTTTGATTTTATCATCTTTCTGGATTTTTTCCTTTATGTCTTTCATTTCACTGGTTATTTGTTTTATTTGTTTCTTAATGATATTTTCTTGAGAGTTTTGGAGATGGTTGTTGGTTTTCTGTCTTTCTTTTATTTGCCAGAATGGTTTGTTTGTTTCTAGTGATTCTTTTAATATGTGTTTTGTCTCTTGATAGACTGGGCATCCCTGATACCTGGCACTGTGGTTACCCTGGCAGTTTGCACATTTTCTGTTTTTGTTTTCTCGTTTATAATCTTTGTCCTCCTTAGCCATTGGACAGTCCACATGTCTGTGTGCTCCCGCACAGAAACTACACCGTGTCGCTCTTTTACACACATGTTGGGTATGGCTAAAGCCTTGACAGTTTGTGCATTGTATAATGCTAGGTATGAATACCTCTGTCATTTTGGCTCTCTGGTGGAGTTTGACTTGCTTGGGTATTTCTGTGCCCTTTACACTTATCACTACCACTGTCGTATTCTTTTGCTCTTTGGTTTTGATTCTTTCTACTTTTTCTATCTCTGTTTGTGGGTTTTCTTTCGTTATGTTAGTGTGGATCTCCTCTTCTGTTAGGTTTGAGTCGACCCCTTTGATGACGAATCTTCTAATTTCCTTGATCAATTCAATCTTTACCTTTATCCCATGTGCGAGTTGTGCTTCTTTTGGGTTACTTTTTAATTCATGTAACAGTGCCTTGCCTTTTTCTGTGTTGTTTACAGTGATTGTTACTCCATTTCCATGTCTTTGCACTTTGTCAATATATTTTTTTTCCTATTATTGCTTCTAGAATGACCAGGATTTTGTCATCCGGGAGAGATCTCAGTGTGGCTTCTGTTCCAGCTATCTGAGTTATTTTGATTCTGTTTTTGGTTTCTTTGTTTTCTCCTCCTCTGGTTTCCTGACTTTTTTTGCTTGTGGTCTCGTGGTTGTCTTCTTTCCTGTGTCCTGTCTGTTTGTTTGCTGTCCGGGTTCCTGCGTCTTCGTTTTTGTTGTTTCTGCTTACTGCAGTTTTAATTGCGCCTCCTTTCAGATTTTCCTTTATTGTTTCTATTTTGGGTCCAATTTCTGTGTTTCTGACTATAGGGCTAGTGATCCTGTTCTTTTCTGTCGGGTTTGGTGTTCTACCCTTTTCAGCTGGTTTGACCCACGCTTTTCCCTCTCCGGATTGCGACCTGAGCATTGGTGGCATTGTGATTTATCCTCTGGTTCACTCTGTCTAATGCTAAATAACACAAATTAAGATAAATTATGACTAGGCCTATTTATTTTACTAAAAATAAAACAATTTAAAAAATAATTAGTAGATTATTTCCCTTGGCATTATAAGCTGGCTGCACTTCTTTCTCTCTTTTTTTTTTTTTTTTTTTTTAAATATTGGCTAATTACTCTATCTTTATTTTATACCTATCACTGATGACTTACAATTAGTATTTATGCTCTATCTATGCTAAATTAACACAAGACAAGTTATTAATATTTTTTTTTAATATATAAATTTTAAATTATGTTTAGATATCAATAGTTAAAAGCTGACTAGTCCTACTACTAAGCTAGTAAATTTGAATTAACTTTAATTTTGTTCACGCGCGTCTCAACGATGAAAGATGCCTGTATTAATTACACAAAGAAAACAAGATGGCTACGGCACTTTACAAAAGAAGACCCCACGTGGTTGGCCTACCTGGGCTTATTTATTCTATTTCACTTATATTTTTATTTAAACCAATACTCCAATCAATTATTAACTAACGTTAAAAGCAATTAACCAATACTAGAGGTTATTAATAATATTGAGATTAAATATGTTAGCGAAGAGATAAGGCTGCTGCCCTGGCAAAATTTAAAAACTAAACCTAACCACCACAAATATTTATAGAATGTGTGATTCCTATATACACACATTGGCTTTCTTGCTGGTGCTATGGAGATCATGCACTGTGCTGAGATCCTCCTTGTGTGATCTAATGGAGGAGATCGGTGTGCTGATGGAAGTTGCCTATGTGCAATGAAGATAGTCCTTAAAACCAGACCACACTGAACCCTATGGACGTACCTTTACTTCAACCACAACAACCTCCCTTCTAGACTCGTTAAGGGATGACATGCTCAAATGACTAGACACAAATGCTACTCAGGGCAATAAGACACCAGTGGTCAATCTCCTATGAATATCAAAAGCAGATACAGGAGCAAGTGGAACGCAGGGTATCTAGGCCACAAAAAATATATGATGCATGTTACCAGCTCAGCAGAAGGGAACAAGTGGTAATCTTCAGACTTTGCACAGGCCACAACATATTGGGATACCATCTATTCAACAAGTTAAAGATAGAAACTACTGATGAGTGTAACCATGGCACCGATAAAATGAAAGCTGAACATCTGCTTGATGGGTGCCTCAACATATGAGGAACAGAGAAAGAGCATATTGCCATCACCAGTACCATTCATGGATAAAACTCTATGGAGATACCAACAACCTCAAGCTGACCACTGCTTTCTTTGAACATATTCAAGTTGACGTCTGAGCGTGAATGAGGAAGAAGAAGAATCTCCCAAGAATTATGCTAATGGTACAACAAATCATGGTCATTATGATGGCATAATCAATCTCGTGGTGATCTCAGTCAAACAACAACTTTAAATTCACAGCTGAACCAATGCCTCTCAACTAACATGTCATCAGTATATATCCTTTACAACAACACTATCAACATAATATCTCCATTCACTTATTGCCTCTGACTAGTCATGTCTTTTCACAACCAACCCTAAGCACCAACAAACTTGCTAAAGAAATGTCAATTCTTTTCCACACCTGTCACATCAGGTATCATGTCTAGTGTCAGTAGGCAATCTTTTCCCTCCACAACTACCTGTGTTGAATAAATACATCATCTTCTCACCTGTCACATCAGGTGTCATGGCTAGTGGCAGTAGAGAATCTTTTCCCTCCACAACTACCTGTGTTGAATAAGTACATATCTTCTCACCTGTCACATCAGGTGACATGTCTAGTGTCAGTAGACAGTCTTTTCCTTCCACAGCTGCCTGTTTTCTAAGACATATTTTTATGTAATTCCAGATCTTCCTTCTTTGTCTTCCTTTGGTTCTTTTGCCCACAGGTTTTTCTTTTGTCCTCCTATGTTCTAAACCCTGCTTTATAAGTCTGTCCCCCCCCCCCCCCCCCCTCCCCCCCACAAAAGAACAGGATGACCAAAATATAATTGAGGGGTTGGCAACAATATATCCTTATGCTTCGTGGGAAACAAATAAAACTGATGTTGATTATAATGACTTATTTTTTCATAGCAATTGACTGACATAGGAAATAGAACATGCTTTTGACATAATGGTAGATTCACACCTTTTCTTACTTACTTACTTAGTCGTTCCCCTTCTACCATGAGGTGTAGAGGTTTGGAAGAGAGAGCGCCAGACTATCCTATCGGCTGTCTTCCTCCTGGCCTGGTTCCATTCTAGTCCTCGGTCCTTCAAAGATTGTCTAATGTTGTCCTCCCAGTGGACTCTGGGTCGTCCTGGGGATCTGGATCCCTGGTTCTTTGTTTCCCATGCTTGTTGTGGTAGCCAATCTTCTCCCATTCTGCAGACATGGCCAAACCATCTTAGTTGGGACTGTTCTACTTGGGTCTGCAGGGGGTGGGATTTTAGGCCTTGACGTATCATCTGGTTGCAGACCATGTCTCTTCTTGTTACTTCAACCACCTTCCTCAGATACCTCATTTCTGAGGTTTGGATCTTATTTGTATGTCCTGATGATGGCGGCACTAATTCTGGTGGTGATATGTCCTGATGATGGCAGCACTAATTCTGGTGGTGGTATGTCCTGATGATGGCAGCACTAATTCTGGTGGTGGTATGTCCTGATGATGGCAGCACTAATTCTGGTGGTGGTATGTCCTGATGATGGCAGCACTAATTCTGGTGGTGATATGTCCTGATGATGGCAGCACTAATTATGGTGGTGGTATGTCCTGATGATGGCAGCACTAATTCTGGTGGTGGTATGTCCTGATGATGGCAGCACTAATTCTGGTGGTGGTATGTCCTGATGATGGTGGCACTAATTCTGGTGGTGGTATGTCCTGATGATGGTGGCACTAATTCTGGTGGTGGTATGTCCTGATGATGGTGGCACTAATTCTGGGGGTGGTATATCCTGATGATGGTGGCACTAATTCTGGTGGTGGTATGTCCTGATGGTGGCACTAATTCTGGTGGTGGTATGTCCTGATGATGGCGGCACTAATTCTTCAGTGGTCATGCCATTCCTTTCAATTCCATTTCAACTTCATATGATCTTTGTAATCAAACTTAACATGATTTATGGTCAGTGGTCAATGCACCATGACAAATTGAAGCCCTGCATGCTGTTTTAATGGGTGTTCAGTTTAGCTTTAAGAGTGCACTGCATGCCTTTTGCTTATTGTCCAAAAAACAAGTAGGAAAAGCATTAGAGGCCATAGAGATGTCGTTTTACATTAGACTGTTGAAAAAATACCATAGCCAGCTAAAAAGAGTAAGGAAGATGTCTTGAAGGAAACCAGTGCTAAAAAAAAAGCGCATTAGTCACATTAGAAGGAAGTGCATAAGTCACATTAGAAGGAAGCGCATAAGTAACATTAGAAGAGAGCACATAAGTCACATTAGAAGGGAGCACATAAGTCACATTAGAAGGAAGCGCAAAAGTCACATTAGAAGGAAGCGCATAAGTCACATTAGAAGGAAGTGCATAAGTCACATTAGAAGGAAGCGTATAAGTCACATTAGAAGGAAGCGCATAAGTCACATTAGAAGGGAGCGCATAAGTCACATTAGAAGGAAGTGCATAAGTCACATTAGAAGGGAGCGCATAAGTCACATTAGAAGGGAGCAGTCCACTTTCTCTGGGCATGTTATGAAAACTGAAATGTGTTGTTACAGCAGGAAAGATGGAAGGTAGAAGAGATAGAAGATGACAGAAGGAGAAGATACTAGACAGTCTGACATCAAGAGAAGTCAACAACAGAGTTAATAAGTAGCACCAGGGACAGACAAAAATAGATTTGGGTTACTACTGCCTCAAGCATGTCATAACAGGTGACCAACATGAGGTTGTACATAGAGCTGGCAATCTCATCATGTAATACTAATTACTACAGAAACCACTGTTGTAAAAGCATATGCATGCTTCCTGAAAGGGACCAGCTGCTGTTGTGGCTTCATGCTTCATAGGGAGTGAAAAGGAGAATGATGACAGAGGACAGGTAACTCTGGAGAGACATAATCACGTATGGAAGGTGGCGCTAGCACTTGAAGATGAACATGCAGATTTAAACCACTTTTGTTGCAAATGTTTTTATCATTAGCTATGAACCTGATAATCAGTCTTATATTTTGCCACTTCCCTCAGCTCAACACAAACGTCATGGATCAGATCATGGTTCTGAGAAAATAGAAGCAGAGCAAGAGGAAAGAGGCTCACAGAGAAGGGCAGACAATAATGGTCATGATCAGCAAGAGAAAGGTTAGTTCACTGAAGGGCAGTGAATTTTCTTAATGCACAGTAGACTCTAGAACAAACATGAAAACTCACTCACCATTTTAACTCGCAGAGACATCAAATAGTATATTTAAAGAGGCATGGGCATTTACTACCACTGCCTTGTTCTTGCTGAACATGAAAGTCACTTCTATTGTTTCCAGTTATTACCACACTGAGAGGGTCAGAGTGGCTAAGAGATATGGTGTCCCCCTTGAATTCTAGAGGTACCGGGTTTGATTCCCTGTTGAGGGAATATAATTTATGGAAATTTTTTTCAGAACTAGTGGTCCTAATGATGTCATACTCCCTCTTGGTCTCCTGTGTAATGAGATCGGATGCCTAGCCTTCTCGGATAAGGGTGAAAAAATAGGAGGTCCCATGTGCAAGCTGTGCACTTTAAAAAAAATCCCATGGCAGAAGGAAATAGTAAATAGTAGCTTGTAAAGCTGCTGCCCTGGCAAAATTTAAAAATTAAACCTACCCACCACAAATATTTATGGAATGTGTGATTCCTATATACACACATTGGCATTCTCGCTGGTGCTATGGAGATCATGCACTGTGCTGAGATCCTCCTTGTGTGATCTAATGGAGGAGATCGGTGCACTGATGGAAGTTGCCTATGTGCAATGAAGATAGTCCTTAAAACCAAACCAAACCACACTGAACCCTATGGACGTACCTTAACTTCAACCACAACCTCCCTTTTAGACTCGTTAAGGGATGACATTCGGCCGAGTACCATCACCAACTAAGATCTGCTTATTCGGAGCAAGCAAGAGGACATGCACACCATCATAGCTGGCTGACGCTGGAGCTGGGTTGGCCATTTCCTTAGAAGAGACCCTGATACCATCACAAGAACAGCTATGCTTTGGACCCCTGAGGGAAAACGAAAGAGAGGCCGACCAAAAACAACTTGGCGGAGGACTGTGGAGGCTGAGATGCAAAGAATGAACCAGAGTTGGGGTACTGTACGAAGGATGGCCACCAACCGAGCAAAGTGGAACCAATTTGTTGTTGCCCTACAAGACGCCACTAGGCATGATGGCCACTGACTGCTTTGACGGTCGGTGGCTAAGGATCAAAGAAGAAGAAGAAGGGATGACATGCTCAAATGACTAGACACAAATGTTACACAGGGCAATAATAAGACACCAGTGGTCAATCTCCTATGAATATCAAGAGCAGATACAGGAGCAAGCGGAACGCAGGGTATCTAGGCCACAAAAAATACATGATGCATGTTACCAGCTCAGCAGAAGGGAACAAGTGGTAATCTTCAGACTTTGCACAGGCCACAACATATTGGGATACCATCTATTCAACAAGTTAAAGATAGAAACTCCTGATGAGTGTAACCATGGCACCGATAAAATGAAAGCTGAACATCTGCTTGATGGGTGCCTCAACATATGAGGAACAGAGAAAGAGCATATTGCCATCACCAGTACCATTCATGGATAAAACTCTATGGAGATACCAACAACCTCAAGCTGACCACTGCTTTCTTTGAACATATTCAAGTTGACGTCTGAGCGTGAATGAGGAAGAAGAAGAATCTCCCAAGAATTATGTTAATGGTACAACCAATCATGGTCATTATGATGGCATAATCAATCTCGTGGTGGTCTCAGTCAAACAACAACTTTAAATTCACAGCTGAACCAATGCCTCTCAACTAACATGTCATCAGTATACCTCCTTTACAACAACACTATCAACATAATATCTCCATTCACTTATTGCCTCTGACTAGTCACGTCTTTTCAAAACCAACCCTAAGCACCAACAAACTTGCTAAAGAAATGTCAATTCTTTTCCACCACACAACATGTATGCGTCTCTCATCAATTGAACTCACTCACATAAACATATGCCCACATTCAAAACAGAACACACTAAGCCCAGCCAGGATTACATCCAATACGTTCATCCTCCTACCTTGGGGATTCAAGAAGAAGGACTGCCTTGTAATACTGTCAGTAGGTTTACTCAGTGTGTGTCCTATCCAAAGCCAGCATCATCTTCTCACCTGTCACATCAGGTGTCATGTCTAGTGTCAGTAGACAATCTTTTCCCTCCACAACTACCTGTGTTGAATAAGTACATATCTTCTCACCTGTCACATCAGGTGTCATGTCTAGTGTCAGTAGACAGTCTTTTCCTTTCACAGCTGCCTGTTTTCTAAGACATATTTTTATGTAATTCCAGATCTTCCTTCTTTGTCTTCCTTTGGTTCTTTTGCCCACAGGTTTTTCTTTTGTCATCCTATGTTCTAAACCCTGCTTTATAAGTCTGTCTCCCCCACCCTACCACAAAAGAAACGGATGACCAAAATATAATTGAGGGGTTGGTAACAATAAATCCTTATGCTTCGTGGGAAACAAATAAAACTGATGTTGATTATAATGACTTATTTTTTCATAGCAATTGACTGACATAGGAAATAGAACATGCTTTTGACATAATGGTAGATTCACACCTTTTCTTACTTACTTACTTAGTCGTTCCCCTTCTACCATGAGGTGTAGAGGTTTGGAAGAGAGAGCGCCAGACTATCCTATCGGCTGTCTTCCTCCTGGCCTGGTTCCATTCTAGTCCTCGGTCCTTCAAAGATTGTCTAATGTTGTCCTCCCAGCGGACTCTGGGTCATCCTGGGGATCTTGATCCCTGGTTCTTTGTTTCCCATGCTTGTCGTGGTAGCCAATCTTCTCCCATTCTGCAGACATGGCCAAACCATCTTAGTTGGGACTGTTCTACTTGGATCTGCAGGGGTTGGGATTTTAGGCCTTGACGTATCGTCTGGTTGTGGACCATGTCTCTTCTTGTTACTTCAACCACCTTCCTCAGATACCTCATTTCTGAGGTTTGGATCTGGCTTTTGTGGGTTGCAGTTGTTGCCCATGACTCACATCCATAATGCAAGACTGGGACATGGTGGAGCGGTATACAGCCATCTTCGTTTTCTTACCAACCTCTCTCTTGCTGAGGAATCCTCGATTTATGGCCTGAAAAAGTCTCCCAGCTGCTGTTTTTCGAGTGACCAACACTTCTTTGATGCCTCCCTTTCGGTCTATAATAGCTCCGAGGTATTTAAAGTGGTCAACCTGCTCCAGGACCTGTTCTTCCAGCTTAATCTGATGTCTTCTTTCTTCTCGTGATATCACCATGGATTTTGTTTTAGAGCTGCTTATGACCATCCCTCTCTTCTCCAGCTCTTCCTTCCAGACTTGCAGGCCAATCACCTGTTTGCTTTAAACTTTTGATTACGAGAACTACAAGAGAGAAAACCAGACTGATTCTAAAGGCTATGAACTGGAACGGACTACGACTTATGGAACTTGGAACACAAGAAGTATAAATGGGAAAGAAGAGGAGCTGGCGGAAGAGATGATGAAAGCAAAACTAGAAATCCTGGCTATAACGGAAACAAAGAAAAAAGGACAAGGAGTCATGGATCTCGATGGCAACACGTTGCTCTACAGTGGTGTACCCATATCTGAAAGAGCTAAAGGGGGCGTGGGTTGCATTGTGGCCAAAAACCAAAAAGATAGTATCAAGGGATGGAAGAGGTCAAGTAGTAATTCTTCGAGCTGCTTCAAAGGACAGTTGATGACTGCCTAGATGAAATTATCATGCTTGGAGATTTCAATGCCAGAGTTGGAAATGACCATGCTAGATGGGGTTGAGTTATTGGAAGATATGGAGAAGATACTCTCAATGACAATGGAAAGTGATTCCTTAGATTCTGCAGTGAGCAGAATCTGATCATTACAAACACAAAGTTCCCCCATAAGTGCATTCATGCATATACTAGATGTGAACCAACAAAGAATGAGAAGTCAGTGATCGACTATGCCCTCGTTAGGAAGAGCTCATTCAAATATGTCCGGGATGCTAGAGTGTGGAGGGGGCCAGAGATTGGAAGTGATCACTACCTGCTTACAATCAAAAGAACAACTGAAAGAGTTGCTCAGCCTAGGAACTGCCCAACATCATGCAAGAAACTAAGTAAATGAACGAATGTTAGTATTTAGCTCTTTATAATAGAGATCATGGCTAAATAAATGAACTGTGTAAGTAACTTTACCATTATAAAAACTACAAGAACAGCATGTATATACTGTGAATATATCTTCATTGTTTTTATTTGTGCATTGAATGTCTCTAATGCTTCTCCAGACGTCCTAACGTCTGTAACAGAAAGCCACATGTTACCCGCATTCACATGTGCTTCTGAAAATGATTTCATACTCCCATTTATGTTCTTTCACCATTTTATGTAAAGTAAATTCAACATTTTCATTCAGTTAAAGGTTTTTAATGCCAACCAAATTGTATGTTGTTTACTGAATAATTTTTCATTATTGTGTTTGCAGGCTTTCTGTCAATACTGGTGAAATTTGAACATAAAAAAAACCTTAAACATTTTTTTGTGTAACTTGTTTTTGAGTTGTTTTTGTTAACATTCTTTTGTAAAAGCTGGGATCAAGATAAAAAATCAACTGTTATGTGTATCAGTTTTAGAGTTGTACAGGAATATACAAAGGACATTTAAGAAATTTCACAAATATGGCAAGATAGAAGAAACTGTAGACTAGTTTAGCTGTCCATAGAACTGCAGTGATGTTTAAAGAAAAAAATAATGTGGCACATTCTGGCAAAATTGGTCACATGATTTCATGCAACACACACACACAAGTTTTAATATGGTTAAAAATAACTATTTTAAGATGTAATTGTTTTATTAAACTTCATTTTTTCTACCATAAATGGTATGTGTTAAATTTATCAAAAAAACTTAGATACATTTAATATGTATTTTAAAGCACTGATTCTTTCAGAAAAATCATAATGGCACTGACCATAAAAGCCAGTCTTCTTAAATTTTGATGTGCCTGACATACCGCCATCAAATATTCATAATCTTCAACAAATGTTTAATATATTTTTTAAACAACGTTATATAAAAGATATTTCTCTTGATAGCCGCATCTTAAAATGCTGACGTGTTCATGAATTTGTCGCATATGAATATCAGCTTTAGAATGAATGATACAATAACCATACTAGATCTTTCAGAAAAAAACAATCTTCATCAAAAACAAACAAGAAAGGCAAGGTAATGACAAGAAATATTTACAAAGACAAATGACACATAATAGATTAATCAACAAAAATATGTAAGAAAAAGTACTAGAAAGTTATAGATGACTAGTTTATCTTTATCCCAGTTTTGATTTTACTGTGCATTTTTTACCTGCATTGATTTTTTTAGTTGGAAGTATGACAGTTTGTCTGGGTACCACTGATATTAGTATGACTTTTACTGAGACTGAATACTATGACTAAAAAGTTAGTCTGAATATTTTAATTATAAATTGTGTACCATGGACTGAACATAGTAATGTAATATCAAGTGTTTGAACTGGATATATAGACAAAGGTAATGGAGATGTTCTTGAAAAAACCAGTGCATATAGCAATTTTATTTCTCTTATTGGAACAAAAATATCAGTCCACTTCCTTTGGGCAAGTTATGAGAAGAGGACAGGTTGAATATATTGTGCAAATAGGAAAGATTGATGGAAAATGAAAGAAAGGATGACAAAGAGAAGATTTTGGACAGTTTGACGTTTTGGCATGGAAAAAGTCAACAACAAAATTGATAAGAAGCACATGGGACAGCTTCCCGTGTAGTTCCCAAACATCTAACAATAGATACAAAATAGGACCACCTCACCCTCAGCCAGGCTGTACAAGGTGACTAATATGAGGTTGTGTATGGGAGTGGCAACCTCATCATGTAAAAAAATTATCACAGAAGCCACCACAGCAAGAGCATGTGGATGCTTGGTGCAGGCTTCCTTCAAGGGAACCAGCTACAGTGGTAACTCCATGCTCTGTCAGGAGCGTATAGGAAAATGATGATGAATAGGGACAGGAAGTTATGGAGAGACATGATCACTGACACCAGCTAATATGGCTATTCAAGAAGAAGAATTCAAAAATATAGCATTACAAGAACTGCTAACATTTGATTGATTTATTCTCAGTAATAGACATTTCATTTGTATTCTTATACCATTGTTTTATGTTTCCCCCATAACTTTTGTATATTTATATATAAAACTTAAATGTCTTGTGTGACTTACCAGTATTGTTCATATGCAGATGTTATATATTATTTTCTTTATTTTCTATCCCACAGTTGAGATTATCTTTCATTACATCTACAATTCATTCTTTTCACTATCACTGCAGTTAACTGCATTATTCAGTAATGTTAGCATGGGTAATTGCTAGCTAACAATTTAAAACATGAAAAGCATCATATGCAACAAGTCTTGTCGGTTGAATTAAAAAAGAGAGATCTCTTTCTTCTAATTGGATCAGCCCTATCTTGTGGAAGTGAATAATGAAGAGTCAGTAAATGAAACGTTAGTTCATGAAACTCTTCTCTCTTTAGGTCACCATTTACAGTTCTTTAAATTGTTATTGTTACGAGGGAAGGTCAAAAAGTAATGCCTCCTATTTTTTATGTATGTAAATACTGCATCGGTGTGCAATTTATAAATTTAGCAGGATTCCTCAAACACTCTTCTGCACTGTATAGCATTACCAACCTGTTTCAGTAACAGGTGGCACCACTGTAACAGTTTAAAAATGGCTGCCAAAGACATTTGGTTAAACCAACGTTATGTCATAGAATTCCTCAATGCTGAAGGCGAGACCCCAATTCGCATCCACGAACGTTTGAAGAATGTTTATGGTCATTCAACAGTGGATGTTAGCACTGTCCGACATTGGGTACATCGTTGTGACGAAGCTGAAGTAGGTCAATCCTCAATGGCTCACACAAAGCGGACTGGCCGTCCGTCTACGGCAGTGACTCCACACAACATTCATCGAGTTGATGGCATCATTCGTGGTGACCGTCGGGTAACACTGGATGAACTTTCTTCCATGCTGTCCATTAGTAAAGGCAGTGTCCAGAACATCATTAAAGACCTGGGTTATTCAAAAGTTTGTGCACGGTGGGTACCAAGAATGTTGACAGACATAAAGAAACAAGGAAAACCATAGCCATCAATCTCCTGCACCGTTATAAAACTGAAGGAGAAGAGTTTTTATCGAATATTGTGACAGGTGATGAGACTTGGGTTCATTTTTTTGAACCAGAATCCAAGAGGCAGTCAATGGAATGGCATCACACAACATCGCCGACAAGAAAGAAGTTCAAAAGTTCACCATCTATAGGGAAAGTTATGGCCTCCGTGTTTTGGGATGAGAAGGGTGTGATTCTTCTTGACTTCTTGGAACAGGGAAACACGGTGAATGCAGATCGTTACATTGAAACTTTGAAGAAGCTTAAAGGTCGTCGGCGACTTTACCCATTAAAAGATCAGAGAATTGCACTACTGTTGCACGATAATGCCACGCCACACACCGCTAAACGCACCATTGATGCGATTGCATAATTTGGCTGGACATTATTACCACATCCCACTTACAGTCCCGATCTTGCACCTTCTGACTTCCATCTGTTTGGACCACTGAAAGAAGATCTTCGCGGACATCACTTTGAGGACACCGAGACCCTTAAACGCGCCGTACGCCAGTGGTTTAGGAAAAAGGACACAAATTTTTACCGTGCGGGGATACATGCCCTTGTGAGAAGATGGACAAAAACTGTAACAAATAACGGAGACTACATTGAGAAATAAATTTTTGAAGTTCAGACTCGGGGCTACATTTCAATGTGAATTTTATCTGTTTTCTTTCCTATTGAATGAAATTAAAAATTACGAGGCATTACTTTTTGACCGTCCCTCTTTACATCTTTTTCTTTAAAATAACATAAGCATGACTTGTATTTTCTGTGACATAACCATTTACATCTCCTATGACCTATGTTTTCTGTGACATAACCATTTACATCTCCTATGACCTATATTTTCTGTGACATAACCATTTACATCTCCTATGACCTATGTTTTCTGTGACATAACCATCTTCTGTGACACAGCCATTTTCATTTTCAAGCAACTGACCATTTACATTTCTTATAATAACTCTTTAGAGAGCATTACTGCAGGAGGTAATCTGAGAATCAAACCCTCTCCTCAGAGAAGTGTTTGAGCCCTTTTATCATCTTGACACTCTGAGGGAGTGGGAGCAGATTCTCATGAGTCCCAAATGTCATACTCTTATTGATGTTCTTTATTCACTTGTGCTGATATTTGAACCCACTCCACCTTGGGTGCAATTTCCATATTATCTATTTGCTCTTGATTTAATCCATTCTGCCAACTGAGGTGCTTGTGAAAGTAGATATTTTGTTACATATAGAATTATTATTTTGAATTCCATACCTCACTGCAGCTGTTGCAGTTAGCATGATACCATTTCTGAAGTTTTGCCAAGTATTTGATGCATCTTTCTTGACTGTTCATGTCTAATGAGATCACTTTTCCATTTTCTTTGGCATGACCATTTACATCTTCTATGACACAGCCATGTGCATGTTTCATTAAATTACCAGTTACATCTCTTTTGACAAGATCAGCTATTTTTACCACATTTTTTTCATTCCTTTCTGGTCTACAAGTTCATGCCATCAATCATTTTTAAAATAGAACAAAATTTGTTATTAGCACATAGCATAAGAAAGACAACTGGTTGAGTCTGATTGCCTCTCTGTTTGGTCTTATCTCTGCCTCAGTAATATTCAATTGGCTGTTGATGAATGCAGAAATAAATGGTTTATATATATAAATATATATAAATGGAAATATATATATTAACAGTCAAGTTGTGATGTGTGGTTTGCTGTATTTAATGTTCATGGCTCTTTTTAATCTCAGCAGCAGAAGAAGTTGTTTCTGAGGTTGAGACATCTGAGACAGCCAGTGTTGTTGGGAATGAAGCACCAAATTAAAGTTCCACATTTGCTTGTCCAGGAAGTTGATATGTGAGTACTTCCTATTAAGTACATTTCTTTGAATGCTAATACAGTGCTGTCCCTTTTATTTGAATTATGCTAATTTGAAAAATGGTCAATGTTAAAAATATTTTAAGTTTTTCTATCTGTGCAGAATTTGAAATATTGTGTATCCCACAAAAATTAGAAGATTCACAAATTCTGCATGATTCTTCCCTATTTTACATTTATTCCTATGAGAAAACTAATCTTGAAATGTGCGAGTTTCGAATTATGCATAAAATGTGACAGTTGTGTGCCATACTCATTTAATTGTAAGATGTGCATTTGTCTACATTTAATGTTTATGAAATTGACATGCCTTTTAAAATCAACTTGAATTGAATGTTGGTAAATGGAACAGGAAGATCTGATGGTGAGTTCATCACCAGTGTATGCATGATCTTGTTTGTATATTCTCACCTTACTGTATATGAATTGAGGATTTGCAATGGATTGGCATGGTGCGACGAAACCAGCTCCAAGGTCAATCCTTACAAAGCCTTGTGCTTTGGTGCTCCTTGAATAACTCCATATTGAAAGCAGATCTTCCAGACATTACTCTCAGTGGACAGAAAATTGAAAGGCAGAACAAGTTGAAACACCTTGGAGTAACATTCGATCGTGGGCTATCATATAAGCACCATGTTGATCACATCATACAGAAGTGCAAGAGAGGTCTTGCACCCTAAAAACAATGGCTGCAGCGCACCTGGAGCTGAGACTACTTTTTCATTTGTATCATCAGCTGGTCTTGTCTCTAATCGAGTATGGCCTGGGAATACTCACGCTGTCAACATCAGTGTAAACAGCTGGAACGCATTCAAAACGAAGGGATGCGTATAGTCTTGGGCTGCACGCGAGATACCCCTATTGTGATGATGCTGCACATGCTTGGATAGCTGTCAATTAGATCCAGATATACGATGGCCCAGGTAAAAGCGTAAATGCGTGTAACCACAGACAGAAGGCATCCCCTGCATGGGAACATAGATGACATCAAAGCAGCAAGAATAAAGAGGGGGATGTCATGGATGGCGCAGACAGAGGAGACTAGACAGATGATCCCAGTTGAAAATATATTCAAGGGAGAAGAGTGGAGTAAGTCAGATGAGAGCTAGATGAACTACCAGCACGTCAACATCAGCCATGGTAGAGAATGCAGTACTTAGGCCAATGGGAGAGCAGAGCTGGAAGTTGATCAGCTTATAAATGATAATGCTGGGGATAATGATGCCATTGTGTACACTGATGGGTCTGTAATCTGTGGTAATAAATCAGGGTGGGTCTTCTCTGCTAGAGTAAAGGGCAGAACCGTCGCTGAACATAGCGGGGCTTACATGATAACAATCTCCAGCATGAGAATAGAGGTAGAGACAATTACTGCTGCCTTAAGATGGCTGTCTGAGACTTTATTAACAAAGGCAGTTATTGTATCAGACTCACAATCCATGCTTTGAAAGTCCAAAATGGTTGGCTTCGGCATGAATGGAAACCTCCATAGAAGCATCGAATCTTCAAGAACTGATATGTATCTACTGTCCTGGTCATGCCGGGGTACATGGCAATGAAAGAGCTGACAGACTAGCTTCAAGAGCACCCATAAAACGTGCATTGGTCATGGATAAGGAAGAAATACTGAGGGCAATTCATGTTTGTCTATTAGAGAATGACACTGTAATCGATGAATCATCAAGGCTAAGACTGCTGGAATTTGGCATCAAACGTAAGACCAGCAGGGATGGTCGTATGAGAGGACGCATTCGCAGTGTATACAACCAGTGCGCAACAGAAACAATTAGCATTCATACCCTTCGACATTTGCTGCGGGAGACTGAGCACCTATGGGTTTGCCCGGAGTGCAGTGACGTCGATTCTGATTAACAATAACAATAACAATAGATTGGCAGCCTTATCTTGTAAAACAACTTGCTACATAAACTACCACTACCAGAGCACATCAGTGCTTTGGTGCAGACTTCCTGTAACAGGGACCAGCTGCAGTGGTGGCCCCATTCTTCATAAAGATCAAAAGAGAAAATTGATGATGATGATGATGTAGATTGATAGTGATACATGGGTTTGTTCATCAAATATGTCAACCCTTAGTTGCTGTTTTTAAAATGTCATCAAGATGATTTTATTGTGATGAATCGTTGCCATTAAAAGTTGTTTTGAAAGCAGAGCAGCACAAAAATAAAACAGCTGTGAGTATATTCAAGTAAGGCAAGCAAATATAATCACTGGAGAAAAGCCAAAGTTCCATGGTTTCTTGTAAAACAGCAATGTTTTGTTAATATATTTTATTGTTTAATTTTCCTCCATTGTTAGTGCCAAATTCTAGTGCATGTCTTACAGTAGATTGCGTCTCTGAGCCAAGTTGTTGTTGTTTAACTAGGGCTACTGAGCTTTACGCTCTGTTGTAGCCAGTACCAAGTTGAAGACTCCTTGATATTATCTACACTATAGATCTTGGCTTTTCCTATTATTTTTCTGCCATTCTGAAACGTGTTGAGTTGGAGTTGTGAGCTCCAGTTTCGCTAATTTGGCTTGTATTTAAACTATCATCATATCTGGTCCCAAGCTAGGAGGTAGAAGCGTGTGACATACTATACATTCTTAAACAGTTAGAGAGAGAATCCTGGCAGTACATAAGACATGTGACAGAATTGTGTTTGTAGAAAAATAGAATTTTAAGAAGCCAGGGCACTATAAAGGACGAGGCAGTGTTGGAATACTGAGAATAATGAAATAAAATATATAAGATTAGAAACATTGGTCATGAATTTTTAATTTATCGTTTAATATTTTAATCTCGTTCTTTTTCTTGTGTGGGAATTTATGTAGTCACATTCTTTTTATCTACTCCATTTGCCTTAGGTTATTTTTTTAACCCTCTGCCTGTTTCCAAAAATTATTTATACTTTCCATAGATCTTGAAATGTGAATCTACCACTAAAATGGAAAGTGACAGAACCACAAGAAATGCACATGTGACAGCCATTATACTACGTCATGCTTGAGTCATCCAATACATACTGAGTGTAACAAGCTGGCCTTGTCCCCTTATTTGATGGTTTTTTTTAGCACTTCATTATTTGCAAACATTTATTTATTATAAGCACTTTTAACTTAGGATGCCCAGACATCTCAACATTCAAGAGCTTTCTAGATAAATAATTAATAAATGTTCATATTTAACAAATTTATTTTTTAACTTTTTCTTGGCCTTGTACAAAATCGTGAAAAGAAATTCTGAAATGTGTGATGTCACTTTATAAGTATATTCTATATATTTGTAGTATTTCTGGTCTATACTTATGCTAATCTGCATGTTATAGGACTGTCCAGTGTTTACTGCCTTCATCATCCTCTGCCTGACATCCCATCAGATCTGCCTGTTATAACAGTGTGCTGTAACTTTCCTCCTCTTAAAACCTTCAAGCCTGATGCCCCTTTTTTTCACCCATACATTTCCCCCCCGTTGTCTCTTGGGCCAAGTTACCACCTTTTCATGACTAATCACGTTGACATGGATTGGATTAGCACATCATTGTCTGCAGTGTTTGTTTATATTAGAAAAGATGAAAATGAAATCCACAATAAATCAGACCAAGTTCATATTTGCTATCATCATCATGTGCCTGCTGACTAGGGTAGGCAAACTTCTTGTCCTTGGTGTTACAGCAGCATGTGACAAATAAAACCTTTCTAACAAGGCAGATCATACTTACTTACTTATTTAGTCGTTCCCCTTCTACCGTGAGGTTTAGAGGTAAAGGCAGATCATACCAGTGACTAAAACAAGGTTGTGCATGGATTGTGAACCTCATCATGTAACATGAACTTAAGTGTGAGGGGCCCAGCTACAGTAATAGTCCCATGCTCATTAAGCAGCAACAAATGACGGAAGTATCCTGTAAAATCTATCAGTCAACTCTTCCATCTCTAATGATAGGAAACTCTATATAGAGCAATACAGCACGAGGTAGGTTGATCATCAGAAGCGGTTCGCCCCTCGTCGTTCACGTTTTTCAGCCCTTTAATCTCCTTTACCCTCTAAGGGGGAGGGGGAGCACTTTGTTCATGACTCCCAAGTGTCAGCCACCTGTTGTCTTGTGCAGAGAATTAAAAACCCACTCCACATTGGTTGCTGCTTTCAGCTTCACTCCTGTTTTCTGCCAGCTAGAGGCAATAGTGAAAGTAACCATTATGTTGTCAATAAATTACTGTCCTGAATTCCATAGCCTGTTGCAGTTGTTCCATAGCCATGATGATGCACTTTCCGCAGTTTCACTGAGCCTCTTAAGTGCCCTTGATCTTGGCTGTCCTTTCAAACCCAACAGTTTCAGTAGATCACACACTGAGGCAGCCACTAGACCTCTTCCAACTACCTCAACAGCCATGACCCTGGCAGTGAACCCATCATGTCTCAAGTCTGTGGCCAGATCATTAAACTTGGCCACTTTGAATGAGTGTTGCCCGTCCAATCTGGATTTAAAAGGCACTTCAGCTCATTCATAATCTGGTACGATGATGAGGATTGTAGCACTATATCTGGTCATCTTCAAGATCTTCTAATGCTTTCCAGGTATGTCCCTTGCCCAAGTAGATCTACTGCCATCTCCCAGTCACTTGCACACTCAAGAATAGTTATGGTAAACTGCTACTTGGTATTCTTGGTTGGGATGAGTGGACTTTCCTGCTCTCAGAAAGTATGTATTTGCAGTACTCGTTCTGACTTTGCTGTTCGCCTTCATCCTTGCCAGGTCTGTTGTGGCAGCCAGCTCATTTAGTACTCTGTTGTGGCACCATGTGTATCGCCCTTTCCCTAATATCACCTTGCAAGCTGAGAGATTCATTACCATAAGAGCATCACCATCATGAGAGATTCATCATCATGAGAGTTTCATCACCATGAAAGACTCATCTTCATGAGAGATTCATCACCATGAGTGATTCATCACCATAAGAGTGTATCAACATGAGAGCTTCATCTTCATGAGAGCTTCATTATCGAGAGCTTCATCATCATGAGAGCTTCATCATCTTGAGAGATTCATCATCATGAGAGATTCACATGCTCCGGCAGTGGTGGTTTGTTTAGCAATTTGTATTACATGATGAGCCACATACACAACCTCATATTAGTCTTTCTTTGTGCCATCAGAGACCCCCAGGAACTGCACTAATATTCATTAATCAAGTAATCATCTTTGTTTAGAAGGGAATGTCCTGGTGAATACACAAGTAAACCTCACATTCAGTGGAAAATTACTTTTATTATCATCACACTTTGTTTTGTATGTAGCTTAGCCTCTGTACGGTTATATACCTTCTTATGGCAGGATGTATGTGTGTTTTCATTGTTTCACTTAGGATGGTTTTTCTTGGTGATGTACTCCAATATTTGTGAAGGGGATTTTAGTTGAGCCAAGTGGTGCTTGACACCTGATGGCCGATATTCTCCTAAATTCACTGACATGCACATCTCTTCAATAAAATCATAAAATATTTTAGATTACTAGCCATAAATTGCTTCTGCATTGATTTCTGTTCCTTCACAATTCATGCATGGAATAGACACTAGAATATTTCCCTCAGTTGTTTCTACATTGACGTTTATTCCTTGACTATCATATATGGAACAAACACTAGAATATTTTCAATTGCTTCTATATTGACTTATTCCCTTAATAATTTATGCATGGAGCAGACAGAACAGAGGTCGGCAACCGGTCGATCTTGATCAACCGGCAGATCCCAAGCATTTGGTACATCTCTAGGTGATGGAGGTTGTAACAAATAATTTTTAACTGAGGTAAATCTGAGACTAGCCCTCTCCCACCGGCACTAAATAGCTGTGTGTCTCCACGTTTAAAGTTACTTTCACCACATTTAAAATGAAAAAACCCTTAAGGTAGCTGACTAAAATTCATTTTATTCGTAAACTGAGTAAGATAGAAAACAATCTTTTCTTTGAAGTGAAGTTAACTTTCAGTAAAATATTTAGTTTGAATTTTCTACCGCTCTGATGATTGGATTCCAAGAAGCAGATTGTGGGGCAGAGATAAAAATAGTTACAAATGGGCTGGATTTATTCCACATACTCTGAAACTTTAACACACGTATGATTTTATCAAGGTAGATCTTTAGATAACTCTGTTTTTAAAGTAGATCCCTACAGCGGCATGGTTGCCTACCCCTACTTTAGAATATTGCCCTCAGTTGTGCGTCTACATTGACTTTTATTCATGTATAGATGAGACATTAGGATATCACCTACAGTTGCTTCTAAGATGACTTTTTCTTCACAGTTCATGCATGCAACAGACATTAGAGTATTGCCTGCAGTTGTGTCGACACTGACTTTTGTCCCTTCACTATTCATGTATAGAACAGACATTAGGATATCGCCTGCAGTTGCTTCTAAGATGACGATTTTTTTCAGTACAATTTATGCATGGAACTGACACTAGACTATTACCTTCACAATTTGTACATGTAACAGGCAGTAGAATATTGCCTTGAAGTGTAGATAGAGAAGAAACTACATTGACTTTTGTTTCTTCTCAATATATGTATGAAACCGACAGTAGATATGGTAGCCTCCTCCAGTCATAACTGACTGTGGGGATGATGAACCCTAGATGTGATAGCCCTTAGCTGTTTTGTGCCTAGTGTTCCTTTCTGCATCTTCTTGTCTCTTCTGCTCGTAAAAGCATCTCGCCCAATCTAAGGCAGTGCCGTAGGAAGCATCTCACTT
Organism: Oreohelix idahoensis; assembly: GCA_024509875.1. NCBI lineage: Eukaryota > Metazoa > Mollusca > Gastropoda > Stylommatophora > Oreohelicidae > Oreohelix > Oreohelix idahoensis. The sequence goes on along the minus strand of JAMPIV010005186.1, from coordinate 56,874 downwards.
TTGTTTCTTCACAATTTATGCTTGGAACAGACACTAGAATATTACCTTCAGCAGCAGACAAAGCCAGCTGTTATGTATGCTCATTTGGTAGATATTTATCATTTGATTGTTGAGATCACATTTCATATTATGCATTTAACAACACCTGTGTAAGTCAGCACTAATGTTTTTATTCTTCATGTTACTGTCTACCTTGATGTGTAATTTCATACAAAGCTTTTATTTGTCAGGGCTAATTCCTTCATAAAAGGATCAAACCATAATAACCAAAGGTGAACCTATCTGTTCCAGGTAATGGTTTTAGTTTGCACCTGACCTCTTTCAGAATATCTTTTCAGGACATATTTTTAGTTATTTGAGATACCTGGGTGTAATTGAAAAAAAGGCCTGGGATAGAATGAGTTAAATGTATATGGGTCTGTTCAGAAACTCTGAAGCCGCCATCTGCAGAGTGTTGTTTCTTAAAAGATCACAAACTCTGTAACTTTTAACCTCAGACAAGATTTTTTTTTTTTTTTTGCTTTCCAATAATTTCCTGTAGTTCTTTCTCACTTTTCTCCAGTAAGACTTGTTTCAACTGCAGTTCATTCAATTGTTACTTGTTACTTTGGATTGTTTCATATGCTTTTGACAGCAAATTGTTTTTAGTTAAAATATGGGTGGGTCTGTGTGTAACATGTTAGTAAATTTTATTTTTTTTTAATTATAAAATTCATTTAATCTGAATGAAACTTGTTTCTGTTGTGTTGATCTGATTGAAATTTGTTTTATTGCTTTGATCTGACTAAATTTGTTATCTCAATGCCTGTCTGTGTCGTTTATATCTGTCTTTTCCCTCATTGTTTTATGCTGTTCTTTTACATCTTTTCATGTTACAAAACCTGTTTTGTGTCTGTCTACACTTGGGATCAGTGTCCCATTTTTCTTTCTCTATCTACACTTGGGATCAGTGTCCCATTTTTCTTTCTCTATCTACACTTGGGATCAATGTCCCATTTTTCTTTCTCTATCTACACTTCAGATCAGTGTCCCATTTTTCCATCTCTATCTACATTTCAGACCAGTGTCCCATTTTTCTTTCTCTATCTACACTTCAGTCCAGTGTCCCATTTTTCTTTCTCTATCTACACTTCAGACCAGTGTCCCATTTTTCCTTCTCTATCTACACTTCAGACCAGTGTCCCATTTTTCCTTCTCGTGTCCCATTTTTCCATCTCTATCTACACTTCTGATCAGTGTCCCATTTTTCCTTCTCTATCTACACTTCTGATCAGTGTCCCATTTTTCCTTCTCTATCTACACTTCAGTGTCCCATTTTTCTTTCTCTATCTACACTTGGGATCAGTGTCCCATTTTTCCTTCTCTATCTACACTTTAGATCAGTGTCCCATTTTTCCTTCTTTATCTACACTTCAGACCAGTGTCCCATTTTTTCATCTCTATCTACACTTCAGTGTCCCATTTTTCTTTGTCTATCTACACTTCAGAGCAGTGTCCCATTTTTCCATCTCTATCTACACTTCAGACCAATGTCCCATTTTCCTTCTCTATCTACACTTCAGACCAGTGTCCCATTTTTCTTTCTCTATCTACACTTCAGACCAGTGTCCCATTTTTCCTTCTCTATCTACCCAGAGTGTCCCATTTTTCCTTCTCTATCTAAACTTGGGATCAGTGTCCCATTTTCCTTCTCTATCTACACTTCAGACCAGTGTCCCATTTTTCCTTCTCTATCTACACTTGGGATCAGTGTCCCATTTTTCCTTCTCTATCTACACTTCAGACTAGTGTCCCATTTTTCTTTCTCTATCTACACTTCAGACCAGTGTCCCATTTTTCCTTCTCTATCTACACTCCAGTGTCCCATTTTTCCTTCTCTATCTAAACTTGGGATCAGTGTCCCATTTTTCCTTTTCTATCTACACTTGGGATCAGTGTCCCATTTTTCTTTCTCTATCTACACTCCAGAGTGTCCCATTTTTCCTTCTCTATCTAAACTTGAGATCAAGTGTCCCATTTTTCCTTTTCTATCTACACTTGGGATCAGTGTCCCATTTTTCTTTCTCTATCTACACTCCAGAGTGTCCCATTTTTCCTTCTCTATCTAAACTTGGGATCAGTGTCCCATTTTTCTTTCTCTATCTACACTCCAGAGTGTCCCATTTTTCCTTCTCTATCTAAACTTGGGATCAGTGTCCCATTTTTCCTCCTCTATCTACACTTCAGACCAGTGTCCCATTTTTCTTTCTCTATCTACACTCCAGAGTGTCCCATTTTTCCTTCTCTATCTAAACTTGGGATCAAAAGTCCCATTTTTATTTCTCTATCTACACTCCAGTGTCCCATTTTTCCTTCTCTATCTAAACTTGGGATCAGTGTCCCATTTTTCTTTCTCTATCTACACTCCAGAGTGTCCCATTTTTCCTTCTCTATCTAAACTTGGGATCAGTGTCCCATTTTTCTTTCTCTATCTACACTCCAGTGTCCCATTTTTCCTTCTCTATCTAAACTTGGGATCAGTGTCCCATTTTTCTTTCTCTATCTACACTCCAGAGTGTCCCATTTTTCCTTCTCTATCTAAACTTGGGATCAGTGTCCCATTTTTCCTTCACTATCTACACTTGGGATCAGTGTCCCATTTTTCCTTCTCTATCTAAATTTGGGAGCAGTGTCCCATTTTTCTTTCTCTATCTACACTCCAGAGTGTCCCATTTTTCCTTCTCTACCTAAACTTGGGATCAGTGTCCCATTTTTCTTTCTCTATCTACACTCCAGTGTCCCATTTTTCCTTCTCTATCTAAACTTGGGATCAGTGTCCCATTTTTCCTTCTCTATCTACACTTGGGATCAGTGTCCCATTTTTCCTTCTCTATCTAAATTTGGGATCAGTGTCCCATTTTTCTTTCTCTATCTACACCCCAGAGTGTCCCATTTTTCCTTCTCTATCTAAACTTGGGATCAGTGTCCCATTTTTCTTTCTCTATCTACACTCCAGAGTGTCCCATTTTTCCTTCTCTATCTAAACTTGGGATCAGTGTCCCATTTTTCCTTCTCTATCTACACTTGGGATCAGTGTCCCATTGTTCCTTCTCTATCTACACTTGGGATCAGTGTCCCATTTTTCCTTCTCTATCTACACTTGGGATTAGTGTCCCATTTTTCGTTCTCTATCTACACTTGGGATCAGTGTCCCATTTTTCCTTCTCTATCTACACTTGGGATTAGTGTCCCATTTTTCCTTCTCTATCTACACTTGAGACCAGTGTCCCATTTTTCCTTCTCTATCTACACTTGAGACCAGTGTCACATTTTTCCTTCTCTATCTACACTTGGGATTAGTGTCCCATTTTTTGTTCTCTATCTACACTTGGGATCAGTGTCCCATTTTTCCTTCTCTATCTACACTTGCGATTAGTGTCCCATTTTTCCTTCTCTATCTACACTTGAGACCAGTGTCCCATTTTTCCTTCTCTATCTACACTTGGGATCAGTGTCCCGTTTTTCCTTCTCTATCTACACTTGGGATTAGTGTCCCATTTTTCCTTCTCTATCTACACTTGTGATCAGTGTCTCATTTTTCCAGGACAAAGAAAGAAAATGGCTACTGCTCCCTCACGCAGGTCATAAAAGGGCACTAATATGAGAATGTGTGGAAAACGAGGTGCAAACAACATAACGTTAGTAAGAGACAAGCAAGGAAATCTCATCACCACAGCACAGGGGCAGGAAACAAGGTGGGCAGAGCACTTCAGAGAAACACTGAATAAGGAACCACCAGAGACTCAGCTGAATGTTCCTGAGGCTGAAAGTGACTTAGACGTAAATACAGACATTCCACGAAAAGAAGAAATTATCACAGCTATCAAAGGGCTAAAAAATGGAAAAGCGCCTGGTCACGACAATCTGAATGCTGAGCTATTCAAGACAGACCCTGAACTAGCAGCAGAACTATTAGAACCACTATTTGCACAAGTCTGGGAAACTGAGACAACACCAATAGAGTGGAGTAAAGGAACAATTGTCAAATTGCCCAAGAAGGGCGACCTTGCAGACTGCAACAACTGGAGAGGAATTACCCTCCTCTCAGTTCCCAGCAAAATACTAGGCAGGATAATCATCCAGAGAATTTCAAAAGCAGTTGACCATAAACTGAGGAAAGAACAAGCGGGCTTCAGAAAGAACAGAAGATGTGCAGATCATATATTTGCCCTCAGGAACATTATAGAGCAGTGCTCAGAATGGCAGAGACAGCTGTACATTAACTTTGTTGATTTTGAAAAGGCTTTCGACAGCATACACAGGGACAGCCTATGGAAAATTCTGAGGGCTTATGGAATCCCAGCCGCATTGTTTCCATTATAAAAAGCCTCTATTCTAACTTTACGTGCAGTGTTGGATCGAGTAATGTAACTTTCGAAGTGAAAACAGGAGTACGACAGGGATGCCCCTTATCAACAACATTATTTTTGACAGTCATAGATTGGGTGATGCGCCAGACAACAGAGGGCAGTCCAAGAGGAATTAGATGGACAATGTTTTCTACACTGGAAGATTTGGAATATGCAGATGACATTGCACTGCTCGCGCATTCACACCAACACATTCAAGACAAAACTGATAGACTGAATAAGTATGGCCAGCAGGTTGGCCTGAACATCAATCTGAAGAAGACGGAGGTCATGACACTAAATGTGGGCAATCCTGAGCCAATAACAGTAAGGAACCAGAAGTTAGAACAGACAGACACATTTACTTACCTAGGAAGCATAGTAACACCTGACGGCGGAACAAGCAAGGACATTAACAACAGAATGAATAAAGCGAGAACAGCCTTTGCTATTCTCAACAACATTTGGAAGTCTTCCCAGTACAGCACAAACACCAAATTAAGACTGTATGAGAGCTGCGTACTTTCTGTGCTTCTCTATGGTGCGGAATGTTGGAGAGTAACAGAGAAGGAAATGTCGAAACTGTCCTCCTTCCACACAATCTGCCTAAGGAAAATTCTCCGAATCTTTTGGCCAAACACCATCAGCAACCAAGAACTACTTATTCGGAGTAACCAGGAGGACATGCACACCATCATAGCTGGCAGACGCTGGAGTTGGGTTGGCCATGTCCTCAGAAGGGACCCTGATACCATCGCAAGAACAGCTATGCTATGGACCCCCCGAGGGAAAGCGAAAGAGAGGCCGACCAAAAACAACTTGGCGGAGAACTGTGGAGGCTGAAATGCAAAGAATGAACCACATTTGGGGCACTGTACGAAGGATGGCCGCCGACCGAGCAAAGTGGAATCAATTTGTTGCTGCCCTACAAGACGCCACCAGGCGTGATGGCCAAGAAATATGAGAATGTGTATGGTGATGGCAACCTTGTAAAACAAACTGTTAAGGAAACAACTACTACAGGAGTATGCACTTTGATGGAGGCTAGCTACAACAGTGGGTCCATGCTCCACAAGAAGTAAAAACAGAGATGAGTGAACACATAAAACTGTTATGGTGTGCCATTACTGTCTATTTCCTTGAATATAAGATTTTTACAATACTGGAATGGATCAACAAGTACAAATTGTAATGATGAAAAAATACCTAGTTTATTCATTTCAAAGCCTGGCATAATATATTTCCTAGTAACATGATAAGCTGACTAAAATCATTTACTATCATGTCTAACAATTTTGATTCTGGACAATTCAAGATCTGAGTAACCAAAACTTAATCTTATCAGAAACTGATCAGTTCCACATGCAATATTCATATTAAGAAAATCTTATGCCATTCTCATATGGACAAACATTATTTTGTTATCTTAAATCAACACACTTCTACGTTGTTATAATCTTCTGTCAACACATTTCTATTTCACTTCAATCTTGATATTTCATTACAGTCTGGAATAAATAGACTTCTAGGTTGCTGCAATGTTTTTTCAACACATTTCTATTTCATTACAAACTTGTCAACACACTTTTATGTCATTACAATCATCTTTCAACATACTTCTATTTCTACAATCTTGTAATTACATTACAATCTTGAATCAGCACACATTTATGCTGTTTTAATTTTCTTTCAACACATTTCTATTTCATTACAATCTCGAATTAGCACACTCTTATGTTGTTATATTCTGTTTACAACATATTCCATTTCATTCCAATCTGGAATAAACACACTACTAGGTAGTTATAAATTTGTTTTTCTATGTCATTGCAGTATTGAATGAACACACTTCTATGTTGCTCTAATTTTGTTTTTCTTCAACATATTTCCATTACCTTACAATAAACACATTTCTCAATCACTCTAACTTTCTTTCAACACATTTATATTCTGTTTAAAATTTTCACTTAAACTATGCCCTATAACATTTCTTTCCAATATATTTCTTGCTTTGAATAATCTGCACACTATAAATGTCTAAGCTGTTCAATCCGATACGTTGTGCTTCACTCAAAAATTCTCAAAATTTGTATTTAAAAAATAATAACATAATAACTACAGGGCTTATTATAAAATTATATGTTAGTAGAACTTTACAATAGGCTTGTACATGACTTGACACTAATACTGTTTACTTTCTTATTAACGAGCCATATTAGTATTTCAAAAACACAGCTCAGATAATAGACTTGTCTGTTTTATAAACAATCTAGGCAAAGGTAAAGGATTCCGTTACAAGCCCATTGAAGCATATTGGGAATATGGTGTTAGGCCCATATTTTTTTTTAAATCATCGGCACAGTAGGGGTGATGTGGTCAGCATCACGCCAGCAGAGTTGTTCTGGTGCCCAATTCTTGAGGCTGGGTCAACCTTGAAGCCATTTGCGGTCTAAAAAATCCCACCTCAACTGGGGATTGAACCACGACCACCAAGATGGGAAGCCAGTGCACTAGCCCCTGTGCTACTGCAGCTCTAATCTATGCAAAAATGTGTTTTATGTCTGGGCGTGCTAAAAATATAGTCCTGGTAACAGCTGAAGCACAAAAACTGTGTGTTATGAACACTGTTCAAGTAAAGTCCAGGTATTACAATAATGTATATTACATTTAAATATCCAGTCTCCAGGTAACAACTCAAGAACCAGGTGCTTAATAAACACAGCTCAGATAATGCTCAGGTATTACTAGTGAGTATGTTATAAATACACAAAATCTGGGTCAAACTCAGGTATGTGACTAGCAGCTGCAAACATTGTCCCAAGTCAACACCCAGATATTAGAACTGTGTTTGTTACATAACACTATTCAGGCAATTTTAATTACATTATAATAAAACCCACAACCACAATACATATAAAATAAGATAATACATGAAACGTAAAAGATATCCCTGTTGCACATACTGCTGTAAGGGGAGTTGAATGTTAGACACTTCACGTACACTACATCTGAACTTTATGAGGTGGGGGTGACTAGTTACCTTCCATGCTGCCTTTGCCTATCTTTACTTAATGAAGAGTCAGATACCCATTTTACATGTGGATAGACTGAAGCACGACATGACCTGGCTTCAAACCCCAGTACCTACGTCTCAAGAGGCAAATGCTCTAATCATTCTGCTATACCCTCTAAAAATATATTCATTAAAACAAAGATAGATCAATCTAAATGTAAAATCTATAAAACTATAAATACATTTTGATCTGTGTAGATATTTGTAGTGATATTGCAACAAAAATCTTTTCAATGAGTGTGATCAAGCTAAATAGCTGTATAAATATGAATCATCAACAACAGCATCATATGAAGGAATATCAACTCAGGGAAAAGGCCCACAACTACTAAGTAATGTTTTAGTTCTTAAGTTTGGTCAAGCAAAGTTCTCTGAAATTATAAATGATCATGTATGATCTTGGTTAGAACAGTATGTTGATTTCTCCTGGTTACAACTGTGAATAAAAGATTGCTTTATCTAAAACAAACCACCAGATTGAACAAGAATACTAATGGATATCTTCATAATTATGACATGCGGTCTAGAAAAGAAATGAAAAAAAAAAAAAGCATGAAATCATCTTCAGATGAGATCTGAATCTTGTATTTGAACACTTGTACACTAGTGTGTGGTACATTTCACACACTTGTGTATGCACTACAAGCACTTCCACACTTGCATGTTTACAAACACTGCTAAACTTGGATGTGAAACTTCATAACATGCTATACTCATGTAGGACTACAAACACTGATACACTCGTGTAAGGACTCCAAAGACTGAAACATCCATGCAAGGACTACAAACACTGATACACTCATGTAAGGACTACAAACACAGATACCCTCATGTAAGGACTACAAACACGGATACACTCATGTAAGGACTATAAATACTGATACACTCATATAAAGATTGCAAAGACTGAAACACTCAAGTGTGACACTACAAACAATGGTAGGTGTGACAATAAATGATGACTTAGATAAAACAAGACAAATCAAATGTAACGTGGTACAACAAGCTAAGTAAAATGTCAGCTTTTTACTTCACTGAAATATTAAGTGTGACAAGCAGCAATCTTTCACAGACCTTTGTGATGGAAAACAACAAAACAAATTAAAACTGAATAACATTAACTCTTTAAGTCCCAATCGACTTTATAAAGGCTCAGGGGTTAGACGCGCTTGGCCCAATCGACTTTAAAAAGCCTTTAGTATATGTGCCTCTGTTTGAGACTGTTTCTAATTATAACTACCCACAAACCACCCAAAACATCATTTCCGACTGCAAGTACATTCTTTTAAATACCGCACGTGTTTAAGAGTGAACGTGTTTCTGTTATTTTAGATTTTTAAAGCGATTTTTTTAAGCGCATATCCTCCATTTTACCTTGAATAACTAATCATTTTTTTTAAGCGCATATCCTCCATTTTACCTTGAATAACTAATCATTTCTTAATGAAAGCTTTTATACTTGTAGCACAAGAGTAAAGTACATCCAATTATCTTCAGTTTCATATACAACAACAAAGTTATTTATGCATATGAACATTTAAAAAAATTATTTCCAAACAACAACAATAAAAATGCACTGGGGTGGCCATTTTTGCTTGGGCCAAACCCACTTTTTTGCTTGGGACTGAAAGAGTTAATAAAAGGCTATGCATGTTTGTAAACAGTAAGGTGCAGACGCCAATTTCACAGAAAGTTAGGTTTAGTGTTCGTTGATGTTTCTGATCAGATCAAGAATTTCAACTGCAAATTAAAACATAGCCAAAAATCGTTCCCTAAAATGATAGAAAACATTCCTGGAATTGAAAGTAAAAAGAGCCAAACTGCAACAGATAGAAAATCCATAGCGGCAAAATACATAGAGACACATTATCCACGCAACACCTGGACCCATGCATACACAGATGGATCAGCAACAAATGCAACAGAAAATGGAGGTGGGGGTGTCTTTCTGACCTTAAGCACTGGTGCAGAAAAAAGGCTGTCAGTGGCGACAGGACGATTCTCCAGCAACTTCAGAGCAGAGGCAGAGGCCTTGAAAACTGCAGCAGAGGTTATATTGACAGAAGAAAGGTCAGAGAGACAAGTTGCTTTCTTTACTGATGCACAGTCAGTAATTGCATCATTGAAAAACCAAAATAATACAGACCTGGATGATCTCAGAGTAGTGCTCCACAAACTTTGTCAACGATTCAAAAGTATTGTGATCCAATGGATCCCATCTCATTGTAACATCGCCGGCAATGAAGAGGCTGACAGAATGGCAAAAGAAGGTTCACATCTACCTCAGCCTGATGCAAGCATAACTTTTGAGGAGGCAAAGAGTTTTATCAGAATCAGTTGCAGAAACAAATGGAATGTAGAACATCCAGGGCACACACAGAATGATGCTTACTACCAGCTCCACAGAAGAGAACAAGTGGTAATCTTCAGACTCCGCACTGGCCACAACAGATTGAGATACCATCTATTCAACAAGCTAAAGATAGGAACTACCGATCAGTGTAACTGTGGCACTGATAAAATGACTGCTGAACATCTGCTTCAAAGTTGCCCCTTATATGTGGTACAGAGAAAGTGCATATGGCCGACGCCAGCTCCTTTCGTGGAAAAGCTTTACGGGGATTCAAATAGCCTCAAACTGACTACTGCTTTCTTTGAGAACATTCAAGTGGACGTCTGAGAGTGTACGAAGAAGAAGAAGAAAACATAGCCAAGATTATGTTTGATGTTTCCGATCAGATCAAGAGTTTTCAAATGCAAATTAAAATATAGCCAAGATTATGTTTGATGTTTCTGACCAGGTTAAGTGTTTTCAAATAGAAAATAAAATATGTCTAAGATCATTTTGGACAATGCTAACATATACCAGTTGATAGCAGACAGAAATTTAAGTTTCTTAAAACAAGAACACCTCAAAACTGATGTTTTTATCCAAATTAAAAGTTTCACATTTTTCTTGTAATCATAAAAAGTGCTCCACAAATCAGAAAAGATGATACCTGAGTTATACGCACAATATCTAGACATTAACATGAACGTTAGGGCACATATGATCAGGCAATTCTATTTGTTAAAAAAAAAAAAGCAAAGAAATACATGAATAAACAATTAATACAGGCTGATAAAATGTATATGGTTAACATACAAGTCTACTTATCTGTAGTCATCATTACTTTAACCTCTTCCAATGTCTGCTATTTGAAAGTTAACTGGATACTCAGCTTTAAATGGTATATGGATTGAGAGATTACAAATAATATAAAAGATTCCTATAAAAAATATGATAATGCTGCAGTTAAGGCACATAGCTAAATGTAAACATCAGAAAATGCACTTATGAATAAATCACAATTCCCAGAAAACAACAGACATTTCTGTAAGTCCTTTTTCCACTCAATATAACAATGGCGAATTGGAAGCCCTGTTTTTTTTTTTTTTTTAAATACTAGATATTTTCTACACTGAATTTTTAAAAAAATTGTGTCGGTTAAAACAAACAAAAATACTAGGAATATCGTGTACCCTGTAAATTAAATATGAAAAATGTGTTGATAGACAAACTAGCCAGCAACAAGAGAACTTTTGCAAGCCTGAAAAATTGATATTAAAGTAACAGGTCAAAATAACAAGTAAATGCTACTTGCACAGCAAGTTGTATTTAACATTAACAAATTCAAGGTTTACCCCGAGTACAAGAAATATTTACCCCGAGTGAAAATTGCTGTATACAAAGAATTTACCTCAGCTGACATGGCAGTAAACACCAACATTTATCAACTGACACTGCTGAACACAAATCTACAACTACAGACAATTTCTGCAGGATACCAAGAAATTAATTCAGCTGAGACTTGCACTGTACCAAGAATTAAGATTGGCTGAGAATGCAGTATACCAAGAATTTACCTAAACTGATACCGCAGTGTGCTGAGCTTATCTCAGCTGAAACTGCATGCACCAAGAATTTACCTCATCTCATGCTGCAGTTGCCAATAATTTACATCAGCTCAAACTTCAGTATATCAAGAATTTAATTCAGCTGAGACTGTAGTATAGTTGGAACTCAGCTGATGCTGCTAAACATACCAAAAATTTACATCAGCTGTCACTGTTGTGTGCCAAAAATTACCTCTGCTGATCCTGATGCTGCTAAACATGCCAAAAATTTACATCAGCTGTCACTGTTGTGTGCCATCTTTAACACACAGGACTTTTCTAAAACCAAATTAACACTACATCAACAGTTCAAACATTATTCATTTCAACACTATAAGCAATTCAGAAGAAAAACATAAAAAAATAAAGTAATACAATACTTGATTCATAAACTGTACAGACATCTGCCACCATAAGTGGACAATGTGCAAAAACATGACTGAAGCTGGAAGCATTTTTCTTTGTTCACTCTTTTATTTTGTTTTGTTTTGTTCACTTACACATTTTTTTGATATTTTATTGTCACAGTACATCTGTTGCTGGAAATGTGCTGGCAGTAATCTGACAGAAACAATTTACTTATTTCTTGTTATTGCTTGTTATCTAGCTCTGCTCTTTTGTGTGTCCTTTAAGTTGATGCATCATATACAGAGTGAAACGTCCACTGTCTGTAAACTGACATATTTAAAAATGTACCATCATAAATAAATAATTAGGGAAATGTGACCTGTTTGAAAGCTACAGCTTACGTACAAAAACAAGTTAGAAGAACATCAGTTGATATCATTTTAGAACTATAATGTCTAATAAATATGAAACTACTTATACCAGCACATGAGGTTAAAGTTCATCATGTTTGGGACCACTGAATTCTTCATGTGAAATGAAGCCGTCTTTATCTTTGTCCTCATGGTTGAAAATCTGGGTAATTATTTCCTTGTGCTGCTCTGAATCTTCAGGCATGTTTCCGACTTCGGCAGCCTTCTTCTTCAGGTAATCTGACACCTGTCAATGAATAAGAGGACTGGTGTGAGACTGTGATAAAAGGTTAGGTGAAGGGAAAAAAGTAGTTTAAGTTGTCATGGGACAAGGGACAACAAAAGGCCTATGTTATAATCAGTAGAATGAAAAAAAAAAAAAAAAAAAATTTAATACAAAAACACACAAATAGTAATACGTCTTACAAAGAGAAAAAACAAGAAAAACCTACGTTGCGACCACAAGGCCTTCATCAGGGACAAACAAACAAGAGACAGGAGGGAAAGAAAGTGAGAATTAAGTGGAGAACATGAAACTATGGAAATAAGAGGGAAAAAAAATACTCCCTTTTGAGTTTTGTCACATGTTGGAACTTCTTCTTCTTTCGTTCGCGTGAAATATGTTGTCTATATCTGCAATGTTGTTTCTTATATAAACTTCACTGTCTTTTGTAGTTCATACAGAGGTCCATATAGTTTTGCTTCCAGTGTTGTTTCTCTGGGCCAGTGGCTTTGCCTCAATATATCATATTCGAGGCAGTCTTGAAGTATGTGCTCTGCAGTCTGGGGTGCCCGTCCACATGGCTAAATTGCCTATCTTAAATTTTGTATACATGTGGCTGCGGAGTCGGTTATGTCCTGTTCTGAGGCGCAGAATAACAATTTGTTCTGATCTGTTCATAGCTTGGTAGTCGTCCTGCGTTGGTGGCTTTCTGATTCATTTGATCATCTTTTTCTTCTGATGGTACGTAACTGGTACATCTGGTTACTCGTCTGCAGCACCTTCTTCAGCCAAGTCTGCTCTGTTTCCTGGTATTTCACAATGTGACGGTATCCACTGCATGGCGACCTTGCGCTGGTTGCACAGTTCAAACAGTAAGGCTTGTATTCCTGGTAATTCTCTGGACTGAAGTGCTTGAAGTGCTGATCTTGCATCTGTCAGGAATACCATATGCTGTGGACCGAGATTGGTGTTCAATAGTTTCTCGGTTGCCACCTTGATTGCCTGGATTTCTGCATCATAGTTGTTACAGAATTTTCCGGTTGGTACTCTGACCGTACCCCTAGTGTTGTTTGGGTATTCTAAGTACACTCCTGCTCCTACATTCTTTACTGCATTATGTGCTGACCCATCCATGTATACTCGGACCCAGAGGTTCTGTGGGTATTCATCATCCAGGAAACTGAGAGTGACTGTCCTACGTTGCACGCTGTTCTGTTCATCCTTGTCGAGTATTCCTTTCACTTTTGTCTGGATGTGTATTGGTAGTCCAGTCTCCTCTCTCCAAGGGGTTTGTTCTGGCACAGACTTTAGGGAGCTGTCAAATTCAGGCAAGTCTAAGGTTTGTCTATGAAGTCGTTTGGCCTGGTGGATAAAACAGCTTCTTTTCAATCGCCCCATTGCTAGGTTTTGGAATCTGTCCTTCATTGGATGGCTTGGCATACAGAGGAACTTTTCTGCCTGTGTTAGCACTTTCGTGTCTCTGCGTTCTCTCAGTGCTTGTATCCTCCCCATTTTTTCCATCTTCACTATAGGCGTTGATTTCACTGCCCCCATGATGACCCTAAGCACCTGGTTTTGCACCTTATCTAGCTCTTGTAATGTGATGTTTGATGCTGGACACCTCGCAGCTGACCCATATTCCAGGTGTGGTCGTATGCCCTGCTGGTAAACTTTACTAAGTATTTTCCCGCTGGCTCCCCATGTGGTTCCACTTAGTTTTCTCAGGATGGCTAACTTACTCCTGGTCTTTGTTGCTGCCTTGTTGATGTGTTGCTTCCATGTCAGCCTATCATCAAATGTAACTCCGAGATAGGTGGGTTGTTTATCTTCTCTCAGGAGCTCTCCATTTATCTTGATGACACCAGCTTTTTGTTTTGGAGAGGGTGAAGAGCGTTGTGCTGCACTTATCTGTATTGATGCTGACACACCATCTATAGCTCTTTGTAGCAGTTTGGTGGCCACTGTTGCATGCTCATCTGTGCACCATATTACCAGGACATGTTAGAGCAGAGATGGCTGCCACAAAAGTGGAAGTGGACAGTACATAAAGCAAGAAATAAAAAATAATGAAAACAGGGACTGGAAAACAGAGTGAAAAAAAAATTATATAAATATCTATATATACGTATATAAAATATAATAAATAAATGAAAAGAGTTTTTAAAAATGTGTGTGTATATATACACACAACGGGATTGACATAAGTCTTGGGCCTGACCATGAAGGACATGTCACAGAGAGCTGAAATTGTGTACAGTGTTTATTCCTTTTCAATATAGCCACCGTCTGAATCGACACACTTCTGCCATCTCTGCTTGACCTTGAAAAGACCTTGGGAGTAGAACACCCTATTTTTCAAACTAAACCAATCATCACATGCCAGTATAACCTCTTCATCACTGTCAAAATGATTTCCTTTTAGCTGTTTTTTAAGATTTGGGAATAGAAAAAGTCTGATGGAGCCAAAGCTGGAGAATATGGTGGGCGTGGAAGAATTTCAATATTCAAATCGTTGGCTGCTAGCTGCACAAGACGTGCTTTGTGAGAGGGCGCGTTGTCTTGAAGCAAAGGAAGATTTTGAGTGCGCGTTATCCCTCGTTTCCTGGTCACAACCTTTCTTAGTTTTGTGAGAAGATCTGCATAGTACTGTCCATTAACTGTGTTGCCAGGAGGCAGATAATCTTTCAAAAGGACACCTTTGCCGTCCCAAAAAACAGTCAGCATCCCTTTTCCTGCAGATTTCTGCGCCCTCGGCGTGACAGGTGTTGGGGAGCCCGGGGTTTTCCATTGCATGCTGGCAATTTTGGATTCGGGGTCATAATGGTGTACCCACGTCTCATCTACTGTCACCATGGTCTCCAAAAAAATTTTTGACTGACACTTTTTGAGCAACTGTTGACAGCAATTTACCCTTGTTTGCTTCTGTTCACGTGTCAACAGTCGCGGAACCCAGCGTGCACACACTTTTCTCATGTTCAGTCTGTTGTGTAAAATTCTATAAACTGTTCTTTCATTTAGTTTTACTCTACTAGCTATCTCCACAATTGTCATTTTTCGATCCTGGTCAATGATTTTCTTCATTCTTGTTGCATTTTCATCGTTGCACTCTGAGGCTGGTCTACCAGATCTTGGCAGATCAGCAACATTTGAGCAGCCGCACTTAAACTGTTGACACCAGTTTTTTACCGAAGTATATGAAGGACAAGAATCACGAAACACTGGTTCCATCACCCTGTGTATTTCTGTAGGTGTTTATCCCTGAAACATCAGAAATTTTATCACAGCTCTGGCCTCCTTCTTTTCCATTGTTTTGTCAAATCTTTTTTAAGAAAGATATACTGGCCCAATGACTCAACACTAAACTCAAAGCTATATGGAGTTAAAGAGGAACTTCAAACAACAGTCGAATTCATCATGAGAACTCGTCTGACGGTGTAATCATCAAAGATGCGATCGCAAGAAGAAGAAAGTCAAATCTTTGGAGCAGCAGATCCGGTCAATAGGGTACATTGCGCCGTGCACCGTAGCGGGAAAACCAATTGAAGAAACAAACGCGTACTTTACACATTCAGTGCAAATATGATGAACTTTAAATGTTCCATGTTTCATCTTCCTCCTGTGACTCCTTCATGGTCAGGCCCAAGACTTATGTCAATCCCCTTGTATATATATATATATATATATATATATATATATATATATATATATATATATATATATATATATATATATATATATATATATATATATATATATATAAAATTAAAAAAAATAAAAATTAAAGTAAATTTAAAAAAAAAAAAAATAAAAATAAATACAAATAATTTCATTCTACCATTTTACCTCCTTCTTACGGCAGTTCTCCTCATATACTCATATGTTATGATCAGCGTTACCACTCTGAATTTTGAAAATAAAAAAAAACCTAGATATCTGCGACTTCAGCTATTCTGGGTGAAATCTAAGTGGAGTTCTTCAGCTGATGAAGGAAAATGACACGCAGATGGGACATCAAAACCTAGATCTATGTGAATCCACCTAGGAGTGGCAATGCTGGTTATGATCATAAAGTTTTCATCAGGATAAACACGGAAAAAATTAGAGAAATGAACGTCAGAATGTATTTATAACTGCATATAACAATTGTAAAATATTCTTGACTTTAGTTTTCATTTTGTTATTTTTTTAATGCTCTGATTTTACCAGAGTAAATTATTTATATAACAATAACCAAAAGGCTACAGACTTTTACAAACAGGTGCTTGCGTAGAATAGAAGGACTGAAATGGTATGATAAAGTCACAAATGTGGAATTGATGACAAGAACCAGACAATTGCCAGTGGAACAAGAGCTGAGAAGAAGACGCTGGCGATGGATAGGACACACATTGAGGAAACCGGTTGATAGCATTACAAGACAGTCCTTGTTCTGGAATCCACAGGGAAAGAGAGGCAGAGGTACACCAAAAAAAACTTATGGAGAAAAGAACTGGATACAGAGATGAAAATGATGAGGAAAACATGGAAAGAACGTGAGCGGATGGCACAGGACAGGAAGACTTGGCATGTGTTTGTTGAAGGCCTATGCTCCTCGGGGAGCTAAAGGGTATTCATTGATTGAAATTATATATATATATATATATATATATATATATATATATATATATATATATATATATATATATATATATATATATATATATATATATATATATATATATGCGTTGCACATGCAGTTCCCGTAGGTCCCTGAAAAAACAAAGAAATAATAGGACGAATGCACTCTCTAGCATGTCGTACAAGGTGACTAATATGAGGTTGTGTATGAGGCTGGCAACCTCATCATGTCAAACATATTGTAACAGAAACCACTGTGCCAGAGCATGTAAATGTTTTGTCCAGGCTTCCTGCGAGGGAGCCAGTTATATGCTCTATAAGAAGAGAAATGACTGTCAGTATATGTGTGCAATCTTACCATTATAGATATAACATAAACAATGAGAACATCACACTAACCTCATCTGGTGAAAGATGCAGGTCTCCGTCAGAATCAATCTCCTTGAAAACATTAGGTGGAGTTGACCCACTCTCAATACTAACAAGTTCCACTTCAAAGGTCAGCCCAGCATTGGGAGGAATTAATTCCCCTGGAGACAGAACATTACCAAACATTTATATTGCTGGGGCACACAAGGTTAATGGACACAAGCCAATCTTCAAGTAGCTGAACAAAGAGGACTGTAGATTCATATCAAAGTCTAAGACGTTAAAGAGGAAGATCTACCGTGAAATACGGTTTTTATAAATAATGAAAGGATTTCAACTTGAACGTACAGCCTTGACCTACAAACAATACTTTTGTATTTAATCATCATCATTTTCACTCCCAACGGAGCATGGAGCCACCACCAACAACAGCTGGTCCCCCCCTAGCAGGAAGCCTGCACAATGTATTCACATGTTCTTGTAGTGGGGATGGTTTACAGCAATTTTGTTTGACATGATGAATAATCTCATTTCAGTTGCTCTTACAGCACATCTAAGGGAGAAATGATTCTTCTTTTTTATTTCCTACACACAGCAGGAACCACTAGACCCCTATGGCTGAGCATAAAATGGTTATTTTTAGCAAATATTTGTCTGCTTGGTAAATGATATAAAAACTGGGAAATACATTTTATGTCACTTGACCTTGACATGGAACAGTCAGAAAATAATGCCAATAGTTTGTAACATATTCACAGAAGCTAGTACATTCAAGTTTTCATTTAGGGACGGGATCGTAAAATTTCCAAGTACATGTACCTTATTTTTGGAAACCCTACAATGTACTGCAGTCACTTAACTCTTTGACTCCGTAATTATTTGCCACCCTGTGCAGTAATTATTTTTTGAAGAATTCTAAATGACGAAGTGTACTATCTTTTAGTGTAAATTTTTTTTAAATCTTTTTTTTCTGTGAATATGTACTTATTATATACCAAACTGTAGGGAAATACAGAATTGTAATATATAGTGTCTTTGGTAGTATTAACACAAGTACCTTCAGTATACTTAAAACATTTTGCATGGAAAATTTAAAAACACTAAAAAGTTAACTGTAGAATACGAGCTTACCAAAGACAAATTACTGTTGTAGACAATACATCCTTCTATTTAGTCTTCAAACACCAAGATAATCCATTTACAAAGTAAAAAAAAACATTGATTATGGCCACAGTTAGTACATTTAGTGTTATTCACACCAGTTTTTATTGTGATCCATTATAAGAAATAAATAAATTATGCAATATTGCATTATGTAATTTTCAAACAAATAAAGAAGAATAACATCATATAAAAACTTTTTACATTTGTTTAATGTTTTAATCAGGGTTCATAGCAAATTTCTTCAAGCAAATTCCAGGCTTTTTCCAGGTTTTTCCAGGTCCAGCACGTGATTTTCAAGGATGGGAAACTCTAATATTTTTCTCATCTAATTTTCTCCGATATAATTATCACTTTGCTGACCAGCGATCCGGAGCATTACCGTCTCCCATTACCAAGGGTGTTTGCAGATTTCTTTAAAAAGAACTTTTTTTTTTTTAAATTCATAAAAGATTGAAAAACAGACATCTTTTCCAAGTTTTTAGTGAATTTGTTCAACATCAGCGCAATAAAATGTTAGTGACATGGATGGTAATGAATAAAATAAGCTTGATTGACGTATTGATTTAACGATTAACCACGTATATCAACATAAAAGGCTAATAAAATTGGAATAAAATGTTTTTAAAAAACTGTATTTTTCGCGTTTGTCTTTTTTGAATGTATTCTGCGTCTGTGGCATCTGACAATGAGCGTTTGTAAATGTTTGAGTAGTTAAGTACCTCTAGTTGGAGTCTGAGCTGCTTCCTTTATTAACTGGGATTGAAGTTGTAGCTGTAGGCCTCTGCAAGAGTCTTTGTCTGGATCGTTGATAATCCTTGACTGTGTGGTATAACTTGAAGCAGAATATCAGGCATAGAGGTACATTGCAATCTGGGCAGTACATGCAAGTCTGGCTTCTGTTCCCTGCAGCCTTACACACTTTACAGTCTGGTTTGTACTTTGCCCTTTCATATTTATCAATGAAGTGGTGCTCAGTAAGTCGTGTTGTTGTGACCTGTGGTTTTCAAGGTGTCACATTGCGTGGAAGAATAGCAGGTTCAATAAGAGTCATACTGACATCCTGATCTTCGCTTTCATCTTTTTTTGTAGAGTTGGCAGTGTTGTAGGTTATGTGCCCATTGACCAGGGCAGTTTCAACTAAGAAATAATATAAAAATAGGATCTGTGTGGGTAGGGGTAGCTTGCACCTAGCTGGCTGAAGTTTCCACACCTCCCATACTTTTGCTGTATTTTTCTGCAAGCACTGGCTTCTGAATTGTTCTGCCCTAAAGAATTTGTCTTTCTAACTGTCTTGTTTATATTATCATTGGAGTGAACAGTGGATATAAGGTTTAATCTTTTCGTATCATGCCAGTTTATTGTCGGCATGCCTTATCTTCTGTCGCACAAAACACAGGATGATTTGTCTTTTTCAATTTGAGTTGTTTTTTTTCTTCAGTGCTACAGGAAAATGCTTCCTATTTTCCGCTACTGTTCCAAATGCACCAATCTGAATTTCAGGTCTTGAAATAAAGCCAAAGGCTGAATCAAAAACTACCACAGAAGAGAATATGTCCCTTGTTGCGTATGAAAATTTGAATTAAAACTATGGTGGCTTTTCACTGAAAAAAAAAAAGAGTCCAAATAATCTCAGCTCTCAAGAGGTTTTTTCCTTGGTCACCAATGATGTCACATCTGTAGGTCTCCTAGTAGTGTTAGTTTTAATTTTTAAAAAAAAGGGAACACAAATAACTTATAGTAGGCCTAAGCTATATATATTTACCAATTCAAAATTCTAAACGCATACATAATACAGTCAAATAATATTTAACTAGAACAAAAGGTAATATATATAGTAATTGGGAGGGTAATACTTATGATAAGTGAAAATCTATTAAATATCTAACTGGAGACCTTTACACCCCCCCCCCATCTTTACTATTTTTGTTGGGTTTTGTTTGTTTAGATTTTTTTTTTTAATTTAATTTAATTTTCTTAAAAAATTTTAAATAACATAGGCCTACCCACAAAATTGCTGATTTTCATTTATCCTAATTACAGTGATTTGACAGATGTGATGCCACTTTCGTGTATCGGAGGTTATTCATGTTATCTGAAATTGAAAACATGTAGGCCTAGGCCTATCCTAATTAGCCTATAACCCTTCAGAGGTAGAACGGGATCAGTCTTTTCATCATAAATATAATAAAAAAAGCATTCAAAATATATTTTATTTCCAAAAACTGTGGTGAAATACAGACGCAAGTACAGTAGGTCTATCTATAAACTGGACTTATTTAAATAGGTTTTATAAATGAGATAAATGAATTTATTACTTACGACGAGTGCTAAAAATAAATCTGCGTTTACGTCGTTAACGCAAAGCGCCGAAAACTTCTGGAAATGGATTTAATGCGCAAAGGGAAGTAAAAATTGTACGGTAACTTTGCGCTAAGGGAAGTAAAAATTGTACGGTAACTTTACAATTTTTACTTCCCTTTGCACACTTCCATTTCCAAAAGTTTTCGGCGGTTTCGTTTTCGGCGTAAACGCAGATTTATT
The DNA here is from genome assembly GCA_024509875.1 of Oreohelix idahoensis. Classification (NCBI taxonomy): domain Eukaryota; kingdom Metazoa; phylum Mollusca; class Gastropoda; order Stylommatophora; family Oreohelicidae; genus Oreohelix; species Oreohelix idahoensis. Next base: position 35,805 of record JAMPIV010005186.1, on the reverse strand, counting down.
TTTAGACTCGTCGCGTCTGTTGTTGCGAAAAATACCATCAATAACAAAAAAATGGACACAAAGTAACGAACTTTCAATTTCGTATTATTTTTCAAGGTCCGATGCGGAAAATTCAAGGCTTTTAGCCATTTTTCCAGGCTTTTCAAGGCCTGGAATTTTTTTTTTCGTTTTCCAGGTTTTTCAAGGTTTTTCAAGGTCGCTACGAACCCTGTTTAATAGTATTCCTAGCTTCATCTTCTACCTAGGACTAGTGATTAGATGTTACTGTAGGTCTAGTTTTGTTGCTTTTCAATCGGCCAGAATAGGACTACGCCCACTCATCAACTAAATCTAATGTGTCTAGTTTTTCTGCACCGATTCTGTTATTTGACAACAAACTGAGACTACCAAACAATCATCGTCAATGTCAGCAATGTTTCTAAGTAGTTTGACACAATTATTCGTTTAGGAGACTTAGAAAATGTAAAGATAAAGCATGACATATTTCTGTAGCAATAACAAAGAAAAATGCAAACATGCGAATCGTCACACAAATACTGCTTAACTACACTCAAATTAGTTGTTTAAATAGTTGCGGAAGTCATTCTACGAGTTTGAAAATATGAACTGCATTAAACAGACGATTTTTGGGGTTTATTCATGATAAACTAAAAACAACGCTCTGGGTGTTACGGTGGCACGGCAGTTACAAGTTTGCAACGCTCTGAGCATTGTTCTGGAGTCAAAGAGTTAACTGAGTTTTAGTATTTGTACTATCAGGTTTTTACAAGATGGGTGCTGACCTAATGCCCAAAACTTCCTTAACGGTCTTGTATATCAGACACAGAGAGGAATCTGCTAGCATCACAAGGTAATGCTTTAGAACATCTAAAAAGTAGGATAGAATGACTCCTAGACAAATGAGGTGAGTGAGTTGTCTGATGAAGGGCAGAAAGGCAGGGACAACATAAAACTTGGACAAAATACATGGGAAAAGAAATCTTTGAGAAACAGATGAATGACTTCATCTTCAATGCAAAGAAAATGTAGAGGTGCAACCGATACAATTATGCATACAAATACCAGTGGCAAAAAAGGTGAGGAAAAGATGAGGCTGATAGTTATTAATATCACAAGGTGGTCCCTACTCTGGAAACTCCAGAAAAAGAGGTGGATTCAAAAACACAAAACAGAGAACTGGAGAGAGATATAAGAAGGATAAAGAATACAAGGAAAGAACTTGATTGCCCAAGATGAGAGGCCCAAGATGAGAGGCCCAAGATGAGAGGGCTTTGAGAACAGTGTTTCTAGGTCTATATTCCACAGGGAGCAGAAAGGTCAAGGTTATACACTAAGCCTAGTCCCAATTTTACAAATCCTCCAATCTTACCTGCTCCAGCTTTTCCATATGCCTTGCTGGCTGGGATGATCAACTTTCTCTTCTCGCCCACACACATGCCAAGCAAACCCTCATCCCAGCCCTTGATTACCTGACCTGCACCTAACTGGAAATTAAACGGCTCATTCCTATCAAGGCTGGGGAAACACAATAAAATTCCATAAATAAAACTTAAGATAACGTTAAAACGAAAGCACAACATAGAAGAAAAATCTTTTTTCTTTTTAAATTACGTTGATAAGGAGTATTCTTGCAGGGCAAACAAAAAAGTACAAAAAAGAATTTAACAGTCATATACAGACTTGGTGATGTCTACGAGCTGGATATGAATGTCATGGGCATTTTGGTTCGAGTGAACAGAAAATGTATTTTTGTGGAATCAGAGAATGATAATTTGGTACTGTCATCTGCTTTTTAAGGTACGGCATCAGCGTTGGTTGGATACCATATTAGTACTGTCAAAATATGTGCAAAAAGGATTTTTGTTAAGGTTAGCATTTGCAGGTGCTTATGCTAGGGATACAGCCAACACATCAATAACCAGATGGGCGAAATAGGTCAGACCTAAGCAAATATCTACAATGTAATTCTAGTCAAAATTATGTTTGATCTAACATTCAAATAAACCACTAAATACAATGTAAGTAAACAACTGTTTTTTTTTCATTTCCATGTCATGCACTAAGGCTAATGGAAAATAATTACAATTTTTTTTTTTTTAAGTTCTCAAAACGTTTGTTAAAGACTTAAAACTCTCAAGTGGTCCAATTCACTTTCTTCAGATATGGTGCTTTACATGCATTAAATTCATTTTTGAATGGATAAAATGTAAGTTTTTTTGTTTGGCTGAAATGAAGCACTATGGGTCATCTGTTCTTCTTCTTCTTCGTTTGTCCTGAAAAAGACGTTGGTTGCGTTGTGTCCGTTTACAGCGAAGCTGCGATATTTGCGCCCATAGGCCGACACATCCGACTTCAGCACTGCATTTTTGGGACTGGGTTAGCCTTCCCTCTTCGATCCCTACTCACTCAGCCAGACTGCAGTGATGCAGCCTGTTTCCAAGACCACCACTTGGAGGTGGAGTAGGGTCTTGGTCAGCTCTGGTTCGCTGACCCTGATGCAAGCAGTCTAGCTATGGGTCGCTAACTGCATTCCTCACTGTTGACGCATCTTAGGTACTTGTCGTCTGTTCGATAGGACCTTAAAAATGAAATCAGAGATGCAGTAAAAAGAGGTAGGGGTTAGGTATCCTAAACCTAATCCAAGCCCTAACGACATTAGCGACTTACTGGGATGTTGGCAACTTACTGGGATGTTGGCGACTTACTGGGATGACATAAAAAAAGACGGCCACTGTGCTTCATTTCACCCTTTTTTTAAAAATTAATGTTATTTGCTGGGTTGAAATGAACAACAGTGGGCCATCTGTTTGATATGGCCTTAAAAAAAAAAGAATTCTTACATGTGGTATAAAGGGGTATGGATTCGGTTTAGATATGATAAAACTAACCCTAACGGCGTTGGCGGCTTACTAGGATGACATCGAACACAGTCCACTGTTCTTCATTTCAACCTATTTGCTGTTACACGATTAGGCCTAGTTATAATTACTTCACCCATCTAACGAATTGTTACCTGGCATCAAATTTAATCCCTGTTTCTGTCAAGGTTCCTATGTAATGCATGGACAACTGATCATAACGCTTTGATTTTCTCTGACAGTCATCTGGTGCTGGAGAAATAGTTTCAATGATGACTTTTTCGCTGTTCTCGGATTGTTCTTCCCCATCTAAAGGTTCTGCTTCATCTGCTACAGCTGCCACAAAAAGAACGGCAACTAATACTGAAGCAATGTAGAAAACTTTGGGCGCCATTTATCTTTTAAGTATGTATAAGATTCTAAATAAAACAATCACGTACTTTTGTTTTAACAACCCTGGTCGTATTACTGTTTGTAAACTACCCTATACGTGACTCTAATTTCTACACTTTTGGTTTACGTGTCCAAGTAAAGATGTTTTCGCGACTGAAGATCGACTACCGGTTTACTGTTACATTCGTTTTTATGTCCCCTGGGGCTACAAAGTAACACATTTGATTGGATGAAGTAGATATATCCTAGTAGTGGATAACCGTGTGACTTTCTCATTGGTTCTCCTGGCCACGTCTATAACGTTAGCCGCCCGGGGGTAAGTTATCCCCAAAAAATATTTCTTAAACAGAGGTTCTAAAACTACCTCGGGCCGCAAAGTGAGCGCAATGTTTTGCTGTTGAAATAAGTTGTGGCTGCCATCAGAACTGTAGCAAGTGAGTGCAGGAGAGGCGGCCGTCCCGCGTCAAGAGTAAAGGGGCGCAGAAGTGATGAAAGTAGGGTGTCTCGTTTGTATTCGTTGCAAGGGGGCGCATCAGGTATTTTACTGGTTACCAGAAGCACCAGCTGCAATGAAAGAGCTGACAGATTAGCTTCAAGAGCACCCATAAAAGGTGCACTGGCTGTGGATAGGGGGGGGGGGGGAGAATATTGAGGGAAATTAATTATCGCCTGGGGTCGGAGTGGTTAGGGGTATGGCGTCCGCCTCGAATTCTAAAGGTACCAAGTTCGATTCCCAGTAGAAGGAATATAATGTATGGAATTTTTTTTCTGAACCATTGGTCCTAATGATATCATACTCCCCACTGTGCTGAGATCCTCCTTACCAGGGACTGGAATAACCTGAACGGCTCCTGAGCCGACGCAGCTCTAATGGGTAGGCCTACCTCCGAAATCGGCGAGTATCTGCCTGAATGTGTGATCTGAGGGAGGAGATCGGGACACTGATGGAGTTGTCCGTGAGCAATGAGGATAATCCCTAAAACCAAAATGACGCTGCAATCGATGGTTCATAATGGCAAAAATTGCTGGAATTTGGCATCAAACTTAAGATCAGCAAAGATGGATGTATTAGAGGATGCATCGAGCGTGTATACAACCAGCGCGCAGCAGGAATAATTGCCATTCACACCCTTCGACATTTGCTGAGGGAGACTGGACACCTATGGTTTTGTGCAGAGTGCACTGACGTCGATTCTGATCAGCAATAGCACTAACCAGCTGGTGTTTATACGGCTCTGGCTGTCTTTCCTAATTTCCAAACGCCACTCATTTGCAAACGATGTTTTCAAGGTCGTTTGTTTCTTCTCTCAAACGTTTGTAAAATGTACATTTGATCAAGGAACCAAGAAAACCACAAGGTGTTAAGTGATTGTGTCTACACTGAAAAATAATAACAAATTAATTATAACATCATCTTTCCTCTTCTTCACAGGCGTACTATCTGGAGTAGGTGATCATGTCTCTCCACAACTTCTTGTTCCTAGTGCTGTTTATCAGTTCTGTTGTTGAATTCTTTCCACGCCACGATGTCAAACTGTCCAGTGTTTTCTTGCTTTGTCATCCTCACTTTTTCCTTCATTCTTTCCTATTGTCACAGGATAGTCCATCGTAACTCTTCTAATAGCATGCTTAAAGAAAGTGGATGACTTTCTTCTAACATGGGTAAGAAGAAAATCATAAACAGTCGAAAAATACAACAACGGGTGAAAAAAGGGGAGGGGGGAATGGGAAATGGATGCTTCAAAGATTCCAACTTATTGCGGCACTGTGACGCCTTTACAACGTTGCATAAAAGAGACGCATTAGGAAAATCGGCCAACTAAATACGGATTTGGTTATGCATAAGGGTGTGTGTGTGTTTGTTTCGGGTTATTAAAGTATTCTTTTTATTCCGCTTAAGGTTTTGTAAATGTCGTACTAGTGAAAATAATACCAGGAAAAGCAATACAACTGGCGTACTATAAAATAGTCAGTACTACCGGTAAATACGAATTAACAATGAAGAGACATTTTCATGACGTAGGCGCTTTGCATATTAGAATTAGTTTACAATAAAAGACAAAATTATATGCCTGCATTTTAATAGACTAATAACTGATGTTTTTCGGTTGTGTCTGGTTTGCTGTTGGGTGATTCATGGCAGTGTATTAGTAGGGACACCTAGGTGTGGTACAGTTTAAGAATCACAGATATAGGATGAGAAACGTGGCGAAGGCATTGTGGACTAGGTAAAATAAACTGCCGTAGATTAACAAACGTCTTGGTTTATTTGATTTTTTAAATTTTATAAGAAAGCAGTTAACCTGCACTACCTTGTTTGTTTCTGTTTTAAACATCGATAACAGAACATGTTCGCTTGTAGGGGACAAACATTTATAACACATAAGGAAGGGAAACCCGAGGCCTGTAAACAGTAAATTAATATGAAACAAATATAAAGGTATGTTATCAGGCACTCATAGGAAATAAAGAAGTAGAACACTAGACAACAGAAAAACAACAGACATGAGTGGCTTACCCAGGATTTGAACCCTGCGCACGCAAACAAGAACACACCTAAAGTAGGCTAAACACGCACACCAGAAATAATGCTCAACGTAAAACACGTTATCAGAAAAGCCAATTGACCAGGAAACACACCATGTACTTAAAAAAAAAAAAAAGGATCTCGTTACAAGCCCATTGAGGCATATTGGGAATATGGTGTTAGGCCCATATTTTCTCGACCATCGGCACACTAGGGGTGATGTGGTCAGCAGCATGCCGGCCGCCTTAACCTTCACAGAGTTGCTCTGGTACCCAATTCACGTGGCTGGGTCGACCCCGGAGCCGTTTGCGGTCTACAAAAATTCCGCCTCAACTGGGGATCGAACCATGGACCACCGAGCTAGGGAGCCAGTGCACTAACCACTGCTTTTTTTAAATTAAAGTGTTTGCTACTTTTGTTTGTAGCACGTCCCTTTCACTAACCAGTGCGCTACCGCGGCTTCCATTTACCGTAAAGCTTACTCTTCTTCTTCTTCTTCTTCTGCGTTCGGTTTGTAGTCATGCTAAATCTGCAGGCCTGTCGCCAGGACGAAGTCCACAGTCTTTTCCAGGTCGGCGCGGCAGCCCCATAGCTTCTGCTGGAGCTCATCACCTTTTGGCCAGGTCGCACGTCGCAATTTATCATGGGTTGGACAGTTCTGGAGAATGTGTTCTGGAGTCTGGATATCAGTTCTACATGGGCATTCATTCGTGTGGGATATCTTGAGGCGATAGAGATGTCCAAGTAATCTGCAGTGACCAGTTCTCAGGCGGAAAATTGTCGTCTGTTGGTATCTGTTTAGATGGTGGATTGGGTCATCTCTGCTGTATATATCCCCTTCCTCCTTCCACTGATTTTTGTACTTGTTGTGGATGATGGTTTTTGCTTCCCGATAGGGCAATGGGTGGCTGTATTGTTCAATTTTACTGCCACTTCTTGATAGAGCATCTGCTTTCTCATTACCAGCGATTCCACAATGGGCAGGTAACCACTGAAGGGCAATGGTTGATGACCTTTGGATGATGTTAAGCTCAGATCTGATCTCATTCATCATGTTATCATTTCTGGTGTTTTGTATTGATTCAGGTAATGATCTGCAGTCAGTGAAGATTACTATCTTAGCTTGTGGCTGCTGTTCGGGTCTGGTGAGGATCTTCAGGGCTTGCAGTAGTACCATAGCTTCTGCCCTAAAATTGGAGGAGATCTTTCCAGTTGGGAAGGCCTTTCGGATGATCTTTCTATTTAGGAATCTTATAAAAATGCCTCCTCCACCGTTCTTTACTGCCCCCTCAGCAGATCCATCTGTGTATGCATGTGTCCACTCCTTCGGGTTGTACTTTTCTTCAATCATTTCTTGAGCCAAAGTTTTTAGTTGTTGAGGGGTCAGGTGGCCTTTCTATTTTTATTTCAGGGACTTCTGTGATGATAGATATATTTCCATGGCAGTCGTCTGGCTCCTCGTAATCAATTAACATTTCAATATCAGTAGATCGATTTGGGAGGAGGTCTTCATGGCATCGATGCAGATGTTTGGAGATGTTTAGGAAGCTGGTTCTTTTCAGCCTGTTCTTTGTCACACTATGAAGTTTGGCATGCATTGGATGACTTGGCATTCGTAGAAGCTTCTCACTGTGAGTGAATACCTTTTCCTCTCGTCTGTCATCAAGAGAGCGGATGTTGGTGTATCGCTCCATTGCCTGGATTGGAGAAGTCTTCATCCCTACAGTGATTAGTCTAAGGCCTGAATTTTGCACTTTCCCTAGACATTCTGTGTTTGTTTTAGATGCTGTGGCCCAGGCTGACATGCCATATTCAAGTACAGGTCTGACTGTGCCTGTATAGACTTTTTTAAGTATGTTGGTATTAGCCCCCCAACTTGTGCCAGCCAGTTTCTTCATAATAGAGAGCTTTCTTATTGCTCTCTGTTCTACTGCTTTTATATGCGGCTTCCAGGTGAGTCTCTTATCCAACTTGACTCCTAGGTATGTTGGGTTTTCCTCGATTGGAAGTTCACTTCCATTTAGCTGCAGTTTGATCGTTTCTCGGCGATTTGACAGAGAGAAGCAGGTTGCTACTGTCTTGGAGAGGTTTATCTGTACTCCCCAATCTGATGCCCATTTACCTATGGTATTTAGCGCTACTTGCATCCTGAACTTTGCAGTAGGCAAATGTTCAGCAGCACACCAGGCAGCAAAATCGTCAGCATGAAGAGCCCTGGAGATATGCCCGGACAGTTTCTCTGCAATATCATTTATATATATGATAAAAAGTGTGGGGGAGATAACTCCTCCTTGTGGCACACCCTGTTGTAGAGTGACGCGATGGCTCAGTTTCCCGTCAAGTTTTACTCTTGCTGTGCGGTATCGAAGAAAGTCCCGTATCCAGTTGAACATTCTCCCTTCAATTTTGCTGTTGAGCATCTTAAGGAGGAGTCCTTCTTTCCATACCTTATCAAAGGCTTTTGTCAAGTCTACAAAAACCGCCAGTACTTTCTTTTTCTCCTGAAAGGCATTTTCTACTTCCTGGGCTAGATATACTAGTTGGTCTTCGGTGCTGCGATTTTTCCTAAATGCTGACTGTGTGTTATCAAGCAGATGGTTTTTTTCCAGATGTTTCAGTAATCTTGAGTTCACCATTCTTTCCATTACCTTACCCAGACAGCTCAGTAGGCTAACTGGTCGGTAGCTGGACTTGCTTGTTTTCTCCTTTTGTTTCTTTCTGATGGGAACAATGATTGCTTCTCGCCATCGATCTGGAAATTTTCCAGTACTCCATGATTGATTGAAGATTAGGAGGAGCTTGTGCCTGGCTACAGGTCCAAGGTTCTTGATCATATCATTTGTGATGCCATCTTTTCCTGGAGCTTTTCTGTTCTTTAGTTTTGTTATGGCAGCACTGAGTTCTCTCATAGTAAGGGGTGACTTCATATAGATATCTGGGTTTTGGTGCTTCAGTTTTTCTTTTACTTCCTTACGTACTTCTTGGATCCGTGCATGTGAAAGTGATGTGGTGCTTTCTTCCTTGTAGAAATCTGCCAGGATGTTTGCTGCCATCTTTCCTGTGTGGTATTTTCCTTGATGACAGTCTTACAGTAGCTGGTAGTTGTTTCTTCATTTAGCACTCTTGTCAGATTCCATAGCTTGCTTGAGTCCTTTTCCATGTTGAGACTGCTGGTCTTTTGGTGCCAGCTCCTTTGGATTTCAGCTTTCTTTTGTTCATTGAAAGCTTGTTTTATGCTGTTGTGCCTCTGTGTGTTCTCTAATGTGGGATTTTGCTCCATAGTTTCCCGTGCTTTATTTAATTCACTATGGAGTTTTCCCAGGTTGTCACTCCAGTATGGTTTGTAGTCTCGTCGTTTACCTCGTGGAATTGACTTCTTTGCTGCTTGGATGATTGCCTCACTGATGATGGAGATGTTTTTATTGATGTTATTTGAGTGGGCAATGTTCTGACAGAAATTGTCGGCTTGTTCTTTAAAAAATCCCCAGTTTGCTTTTTTGAAATTCCAGCTAGGAGACATATTGATTTCTCCTGCACTTCTTATCTCAGATATCTGTAATGTGACTGGTACATAGTCCCTTCCCCCCCAGTTGGTTATTTACTGTTCTAGTGGTGAGTCGATGTATGTCATCTGTAGCCATAGCAAGATCTGGTGTGCTCGTTGTTTTCCATACTCTGGAATAGAAGGTGGGCTTATCCTCTGGTTGGTTTATTAGAATTAGTTTATTCTCTACCATCCAATCTTCCACCTCTTCTCCTCTCAGATCTGTTGCGTTATAGCCCCAGCTGGGTGAGTGGCTATTGAAGTCACCCATAATGAGGTGTCTCGATGCTGCAAGCTTCACTTTGTGTAGCTCCAGAGTTGTGGTTGGAGGGCTGTAGCAGTTTGTGATCATTAAGTCTCCACTGGGCAGCAGTAGTTGGATTGTTATGTATTCAAGTTCGTCCTCACCAGATCTGTGTGTCTCTACTGCTGGGATTGAGGTTTTAATCAGTGCGAGGATTCCTCCCTTAGTTCTTTTTGCCCTGTCTTGGCGGAAGGATTGGTATCCACGTACAAAGAATCGTTGGGTATCTTTTAGGTGAGTTTCTTGGATGCAGATTATATCAATGTTATTTTCGCTGAGGAATTCTTGTAACTCCGGTTTCTTGTTCCTCACTCCTTCTGCATTCCATTGAGCCACTGTAAGATAGTTGGTTGGTTGGTCAGCTGCTCTACTTTGCCTTCCCCCGACCATTTGGTTGGCAAAGGCACCGGTTGATTGGGTGGGCCCTTTCGAGGCTAGGGGTACGGCCCCGCTCCTCCCCGGTTGTAGCTGATAGGAGCGACGCCATGACGTAAGTCGAGATTGTCGCATGACTCCATACCGCAAAAGCGTGTGTGTCCTAATTTTTCCCGGTGTCTGCGCCGTAGCTGACACACTCCGTCTTCGGCAGGCCGGGTTGTGTTTGTTGTTCAGGGTTGTCTCCCATAGCCTTTCCATCTCCCGGTGGTAGCTGCAAGGCAGCAGTTGGTTTGTTTACCGAGGTTTACCTTCCCCGTGGCTAGAGCTTATAGCGGCTCTTACTCGCTTGATGCACCTGTCATAGGACATATGGGGGATTTCAGTGGGGTTATCAGTGCCACCTGTTACCCCTCCCCGTCCTGCTGGGAGGACATCGCCGTTTGGTCCGCGACTGCTTATTCGTCCAGCAATGCTGACTTAATTCGCAGCTGACACACCATATCTGGAGGTCGTTCCACTATCCGCCACCCGTGGACGCGCCTGGTTGGGGTTGGTCGCCCCTTTGCCAGGGTAAAGCTTACGTTTTTGTTAATCAGAATTGAGACCACTGCACTCAGGTGTAGGAGGCAGGAAGCACTGAACTGGCAACACGCACTGTACAGTGCATGCTACCGTCAGGTAGGGAACACAGGACAATTGATTCTTGCCTAGTGCGGCTGGCTGATTATATTGATGGATAGATGGAAGAAAATGAATGTATGAATAAGTACCAAGACTGTCCAAGATAATCTCACTGAAATTTTGGCTCGAGGAAAATCTGCAGAAAATGTAAGTATAAGTTCCGCAGGAAGAAAATAGAGCGAGAATCACTGGCTGATCTATTTATAAGGAAACTGGAAAGTTTCTGTCTCTTAGCAGGTTGAGAATCCTTGGAGTAGACTAAGAGTTAGTAGTTATCCAGGCCACACTTTGTCCTTAAGGTACTGAATGATTAGAAAGAGCCCCCATTAATTAAATACAAATATGACATAATCTTACAGTATTAGACATCACTGTAACACCAAAGACGAGTCAATAACTAATCTTGGATTTAGAAAGTTACAATGAAACTTTACTGATGAAATAAAAAATCTGTCATGTATGTAGAATAAGTATCAAATCAAATATGTATAGAATTTAAGATAATCAAAAATGCAATAGTGTCTATAAAGGTATTGACAGTGTCTCTCAGGAGTTATAGAATTTGACTTGAGTTTGTAAAGAAAGACTATTTATCTTTCAGCATTAGGACATTGGTGAAGTTGTGTTTATAGTGGTTTACAAAACTGTTGATAATTCATCATAGGACAGTTCTTAAGTTTGATTGAAGAAGTGGTTTGTTCTTGATAGTGCCACATCTGGATTCCTGACAGCAATTCTGGTCACTCCCTGATTTCTCCACGCAAAAGAAAGGGGTTGTGTGTGTTAGGTGCAGATCTATTTCAGGGGTTGGAAGTTCTCTTTACCTGATCCAGGTTTTGACGTCATCAATGAAGACGGAAGCTCCTGGTGTAGTCTACCCTAAAAGTACCACTCGGTTGTACTTTTTTTGCATAAAGCGAAGCTTTGTCAAAAGCAAGTCTTACGCCTAAGCACAGGCTGCTTATCATTCGAGTTGAGTTCTTTAGTGACCAAAGTTTTTGGATGCAGTGCTTGGCTATTGTTAATTCTCAGAATAAATACTGAGACCGGCGAAAACCCATTTTTACCAAAGACAGATTTATGGGACCACCCACCCAGTTTCCATCTTAAAATAATTAGCTCCGGGACACTCTTGTCATCTGAACTCTGTCCCAAGGAAATACGGTACTTTACCGCGGTGTGAAATCTAATTTCAGAGTTCTCTTATTGCGAAGCTGTCCCTGCATCTATTACCGTCCATTAAACACACACCAGTTCAATTCATACTGGCCAGTGGTCGGAACGGAAGAGTGAAAGTTAATACAGTGAGCAATTATCTTCTTCTTCGTTCATCCTGAAAAGGACGTTGGTTGCATTGTGTCCGTGTACAGTGAAGCTGAGATATTTGCGCCTTTCGGCCAACACATCCGACTTCAGCATGGCATTTTTGGGACCGGGTTAGCCTTCCCACTTCGATCCCTACTCACTCAGCCAGACTGTAGTGATGCAGCCTGTTTCCAGGACCACCAATTGGAGGTGGAGTAGGGTCTTGGTCAGCTCTGGTTCGCTGACCCTGACGCAAGCAGTCTAGCTATGGGTTGCTAACTGCATTCCTCACTGTTGACGCGTCTTAGGTCCCAGGAGGCATGTTGACTAGACTGTGCTGTACCACTGAGCAATTATGAGTGTATGTGGTCTTGAGACCGGTTAGTGCGAAGTAGCTATGTGACAGAAGGGACCGTGAAAGTAAGAATAGGAATACAATGTCTACACATTTAAAGAAATAAAATGAAGGAATTGAGAAGAAGAGAAAAATAAATCGAGAGAGCGAGAGAACAAAATATCGTCTCATCACACCTAAGTAACAGGTACTTAACTCAGGCACGAATCACTGAACAGTAATTGTAAGCGTTGTAGTTATTATAATCCATTAAGCAGATATTTCCACCGCTCCTTCCTTTAAAGGGCAAAAGACTGGAGAGATAAAGATGTTTTCATGTTCCTTATGGTATTCATTTATAGTGTGTAAACACATTTTATGAAATTTTTTCTAATTTCGTCTAAAAATATATGGTGGGAAATTATTATTTCAGTGTTCATTCCAAACAGGTATCAGTATGGTGCGTGTAGTGCGGTATGGTGCGTGTAGTGCGGTATGGTGCGTGTAATGGGATCATAATTTGGGCAGTGAATAATAAATATAAGGTAAAGGTGGTCCCATAGTAGATACTGCCGTAGTGGAGTGAAGTGTAAGAGACTAGACTATACTGGGTTCAGCATCGAGAGGTGAGGTTACCAGTTCCCTTTCTCGCTGCATTGTCCTTCCCTATCTCAAGAGCAAAGTCAGGTACACAATTACAGCTGGGTAGACTGGAACGTGTCGATACCGTGAATTGAACCCGGCACCTTTGCCACAAGAGACCATCGCTCTAACCACTCTACCAATCGGACGCTCTATAAATATATAAATAAATAATATTGCATAAAATTGTACCTCTGAATTTTTATTAATTATAATTGTTAAACTAACAAAATATGTACGAAAGATCTTGGTTGTTATATCACAATATATTTACAAACAGACTGTCTCCGTTAAGGACAAGACATGAAATAAGCTTCATTTAATTATTAATAGGATCATACTGAGACGAAATGTCACAAGTGGCAACAGTCTTGGCTGACTGGCTAAACTACATGGGTGGAGTAGGAGCAATCTTACTCAAGGGAATGTCCATCCCTAGTACACAAAGACTGAGACGGTGAGTGAGGCGGAGGAATCTGAGAAGATCAACGGCTCGCAAAGCGAAACAGCAAAGTGTGTGGCGCACTAGAGGCATGTCGGACATAGAAAAAGACAATGGCTAGCCACCGTGGAAGAGATTGGGGCCTTACCACGTACTTCCTACAGAAAGTAATGGAATCACAACAACAAGATAAGAACCGATATGTAGAGAACTCTCTGTCCCCTGGGGAAGAATCTACTGTACAAATTAACAGGGAAGAGGCAACTCCTCTAATAAGTAAGGAAGTACATAATGACGAGTGTTCCTTAAATTCTGTTGAAAGGGAGCATTCTGAGAAAGACCACCTAAAAACTAGTAGGAGAAGCCTAAAAATAGGAACATGGAATGTTAGAACTTTAAACGGAGAAGGAAAGCTGGACAATCTTATATTAGAGGCAACCGACATGAAACTCGATATACTGGGAGTTGCAGAGGCAAGACTTTTGGATACAGGCTACATAACAAGAGACCAGTACACGCTTATACACTCAGGAGGAGAAAAACACGAAAGAGGGGTAGGAATGTTGATAAAGAAGGAGTTAGAAAAATACGTATGTGGATACTGGACACACAATGACAGAATGATGTTACTAAAGATGAGAGCAAAGCCATTCGACATATCAATCTTACAAACTTATGCACCAACTAAAGATTACAGCGAGGAAGAAATAGAAGAATACTATGAAGAGCTACAACACACACTTAAACCAGTCAAATCTACAGATGTGTTGATAGTAATGGGTGATATGAATGCAAAAGTAGGAAAAGGAAAATACAAGAAAATAGTAGGACAGTATGGATTAGGGACAAGAAATGATAGAGGAGACAGACTTATCCAGTTCTGTGAAGAAAACCAGCTGGTCATATGTAACACCTTTTTTGAACATCACCCAAGGAAATTATACACATGGAAAAGCCCAGGAGATGTAACACGTAATCAAATCGACTATATCATGATAAAACATAGATTTAAGAACAGTGTCACAAGTGCAAAGACACATCCTGGCGCCGACATAAATTCAGATCACAATCCAGTTGTCATCAAAGTAAATATAAAGCTGAAAAGAGCAGGAAACAGAAGACAGGAGGAACCCCAGATAGAAATATCAGCGCTGAAACAACCAGATATAAAACAGAAATATTTAATCGAAGTCAAAAATAAATACCAACAGTTATTGACAGAAAGCATGGAGCAGTATAGAAGAGAAAACCCAGAAGAAAAAGCAACCGCAAAATGGGAATGCTTAAAAACAAGCATACAATCAGCAAATGCAAATTTACCTAAAAAGGAGTCTAAGAAAAATCAAATTTGGATGACAGATGACATCTTGAATAAAATGGCAGAAAGAAAGAAAGCAAAAAATACTCCAGAATATAAAACAATAGACAATGACATACGTACTATGTGTAGAGAAGCAAAAGAACGGTGGATAGAAACAAAATGTAAGGAAATAGAAGACTTGGAAGCGAAGCACATGACAAGAGATATGCATGAAGAAATAAAGAAATTATCAAATCGGTCGCGGTTTGCACAAGGAGGAAGCTGTATCAAGAACAAAAATGGTGTAATATTACTTGATGAGAAAGACATATCAAACAGATGGGCAGAATACGTAAAAGAACTATTCGAGGACAACAGAGGTAAAAAAACCATCACCAGATTCTAATGAAGGCCCACACATTCTCAGATCAGAAGTAGAGAATGCCATTCATATGATACAAAAAGGAAGATCAGCAGGCATGGATAACATAAACATTGAAATGATAGAAGCTCTGGAGAGCTTTGGTATAGATACAATCACAGAAATATGCAATGATATATACAATACAGGATATTTACCACACGACATGAAGACATCAGTTTTTATAACATTGCCCAAAAAACCAAATGCAACAGAATGTTCAGACTTCAGAACAATCAGCCTGATGAGTCATGCAATTAAGATACTGCTCAAAATCATACAGGAAAGAATAAAAAGTAAAGTAGACAGCGAAATCCAAGAAGAACAGTTTGGTTTTAGACGGAACAGTGGAACAAGAGAGGCAATATTTTGCCTAAGAAGATTAGCAGAAAAATATACAGAGGTCCAAAAAAGTATGTATATGTGCTTCATTGACTATAAGAAGGCTTTTGACAGAATCCATCATGAGAAAATAATTGAATGCCTCAAAGACATAGGTATTGATGGAAAAGATATAAGAATACTCAGTAACCTTTATTGGGAGCAAACTGCCACAGTAAGATCGGGAAGGAATTATTCACCATACATAGACATAAAAAGAGGTGTCAGACAAGGTTGTGTGCTGTCCCCTGCCTATTTAATTTATACACCGAAAAAATTTTCAAACAGATACAGGAAATACCAGGACTGAACATCAGTGGAAGATCAATAAACAACCTTAGATATGCAGATGATACCGTGTTGTTAGCTGAAAGCGAACAGGAGTTACAAGAACTAGTGAAGCAAGTGAACAGTATAAGTCATGAATATGGACTCGACATTAATATTGAGAAAACTAAAACTATGATAATTAGCAAAACAGACGATAAACCCACATTAAAGATAAGCGTAAATGGGAAAATCCTGGAACAAGTCAAGAGCTACGTATATCTTGGTCATATAATAACAGAAGATGGCAGATGTGAAACAGAAATCAAGAAGAGAATAGGAATGGCCAAAGCTACATTCAACAACATGAAACATATACTGACATCCAAACAGTTAT
This sequence comes from Oreohelix idahoensis, assembly GCA_024509875.1. NCBI lineage: Eukaryota > Metazoa > Mollusca > Gastropoda > Stylommatophora > Oreohelicidae > Oreohelix > Oreohelix idahoensis. Next base: position 19,631 of record JAMPIV010005186.1, on the reverse strand, counting down.
CTCATAAATTAAAACTGAGAATCATAAAGTGTTATATATATTCTGCATTTCTGTATGGTGCAGAAACATGGACGATGAATAAGCATTTGGAAGAAAGAATTGAGGCTCTTGAAATGTGGATATATAGAAGAATGGGGCGTATCTCATGGAAAGAGATGAAAACAAATAAGGAGGTCCTAGAAAATCTAGGTATGAAAAGAGAACTAATGAGAGAGGTCAAAGTTCGGCAGCTAAAATACTTTGGCCACATAAAAAGGCATAACACCTTGCAGAAGACCATAACAGAAGGGAGAGTTGAAGGTAAACGTGCAAGGGGAAGACAGCGCTATAAGTGGGAAGATAACATCAAGAGATGGACGGGAAAGAGTCTATCAGAGTGTACCACCAAGACAAGAGACAGAAGACGTTGGAGATCCATTACAGCCAACCTCCGTTGTGGAGATGGCAACTGATGATGATGATGATTCGTGTTCAAAAATCACATTTTTACGAGCTTATTTGAGACATTAATACCGTTACTGGTTTTACATTAAATAATTTATTTATAGTGATAACATACAGTGTTATATATGACAATGTGAAGAAATCAAAGCGCTATGACTTGCACTTAAATGAATTGGTCAGTGATATTTAAACATGCATGCAAGTTATACAGTACTGAGTGCAGAAACATTTTTAAAATAAAAAATTGTACTCATCATTATGGATAATTCATTATGGAAAACTGTTTTAGGAGTTAACCACTTTCATTTTAAAGTACGTTTACTTTTACATAATGTAGGAACGTTTCAGTTGCTTCTTACGAACAGAGTTCTTCTCACAATTTGAAATGTATTGGCAATTACTTTAAATTTTAAATTCAACAATCTTTCAGAGTTAAATATTTCTCATGTCATTAAATGCTAATTTCTTTCTTTGAACTTCCCTACAAAGCCGTGGTTAAACGTAACAGCCCTCTGTGGGACTTTACCATACTCTGCATGTTAATTAGATTATACGTGATAATAGCAAGGATTGTAGACTTCTTCGCTAGGAGTTGTTGCATCGTAACAGCCCATTACCTTGAATGCTTCACGTTAACACTCATAAATGCCTCACACCAGCAGGCAAGTTAAGATAAGATTCGCAATAAAACTTTACTAATATTTATACCCAGCAGGTGTCTTACCAAGTAGAAAAAACGCATTTATCATGTATTATTGCCTAGGTTTTACTGGCACATGTAACCGTCATTGACGCCTAATAAAGTGAGAAATATTTCTTCTTTGAAATGTTAACAAAGCTATTATTTATTTTATTTTACTAATTAATATTGTTTTGCATTGTATTGTATATTAGCATTAAGTAAACTGAACAAATTTTTATAAGTGAAACTTCATGAAAAAATAAACAGAAAGATCACTAAAAATCAGATGTGAAAATTGTCAAATTAAACGAAATATGACTCTTTTAAAAGTTTTCATAAAGATTCGTGTTTTTTTTAAAATGTGCTCTTGTATCGTAATTCAAAACAGCTACTTATCTACAACAACGTGATCTTGATTACAATTAAACTTATTTTGGATGACAAAATATGCTTCTGTTGCACCCCGATTAAGTACATTCTGGCCAAAGAGAAGGTTTATTTCACAATGCCAGCAGATGAGTTATAAATTATTTGACTTTTTATATTAAGGTAAAAAATAGTTTTTAATGCTCTTTTGGTAATAGTAGTTACTAAATAAGCAGTATACATATTTTTAACAGATTAGACGTATACTGCTTTTCTTTGGTCAGATCTAAGTTTCAAAGGAATGTCATCTATCCAGTTTCACTTTATTAATACTCTTTATCTATACACTGCTAAGTAGAAAAAAACACAATTATTATGTATTATTGCCTTGGTTTTACTGGCACATCCATTTCTCAATACATACAATACAGCATTAATTATATTTATATACGGGTTTCCGATTTTTGTTACCTTTAAAATGTTTAGTCACTCCTACCCAATTTCAGTGCTTCCTACCTAGCAGGTAAGGTTCACTGTACAGTGTCCGGTACCGTCAGGTAGGAGACACTGTACTGCGTTCCCTATCGTTAAGAGCGTCCTGCCTGCAACACCGGGCAAACCCATAGGTGCTCAGTCTTCCTAAGCAAATGTCGAAGGGTATGAATGCTAACTGTTCCTGTTGCGCGCTGGTTGTACACACGCCAGATGCATCATCTCATAAAATAACTGATAAAATGACTGCTGAACATCTGCTTCAAAGTTGCCCAACATATGCGGAACAGAAAAAGCGCATATGGCCGACACCAGTACCATTCGTGGAAAAGATCTACAGAGATTCAAATAGCCTCAAACTGACTACTGCTTTCTTTGAAAACATTCAAGTGGACGTCTGAGAGTGGACGTCTGAGAGTGTACGAAGAAGAAGAAGAATACGTCTATCCCGGTTGGTCTTACGTTTGATGCCAAAATCCAACAATCTTAGTCTTGGTGATTCACAGATTACAGTATCATTCTCTAATAGGCGATCATTAAGTGCTCTCAGTATCTCTCCGTTATCCATATCCAATTCACCTTTAATGGGTGCTCTTGATGCTAGTCTGTCAGCTTTTTGTCGCGTACCCCTGCATGACCAGGACAGTAGATCCACAACAGTCCCCGAAGATTCGAGGCTTTTATGGAGGTTTTCCATTCGGCATGTCCGAGGAGCCATGGATTGTGAGTCTGATACAATAACTGCCCCTGTTAATGAAATCTCAAACAGTTATCATAAAGAAATAAATATGCAAGTAAAATAAAATAAACTAAAACTGGCTGTTCTGACATGACACCGGAAAATGGGAACTGGCATAAATGATCCAATTAGATTGTAAAACTTCCGCCAGGGTTAAGACTTTTTAGGGTGACAATGAAAGAATTGACCTGGGAAAGGAAACATAACTCGCGGAAACTGTTGGTGATGTTAATGTGTAGGATCGTGGGAAAGGTCACATGGAGAAACGGACAAAAGGAAAAAAAAAAACACAATGATTTAAAAAAAAAAAAAATGAAAATATAACATTATGTATGAGGAATAATTTGTCAAAAATAACGGGAAGAAGTGGGACAAGTAAAACGAAGTGTATTTGACTATTTATTCAACATATAGTTTAACACAACTTTTTGTCTTAGAAAACTTATTCAACATATTTGAACACAACTGTTTTTTTTTTCTTGATTTTGTAGCATGTGTATTATTTGTCCTAAATATACACTTTAACATTGTGTAGGGTCCGTCCTCTTGTGAGCGCTACATAAATGTGACAATGAGCGAAGACTGTTTTCTGAAGATATACACTTCCAAGACCAAACTACCCCTGTACCTTGTTGATCATTATCCTTTGCGCTCCCCAAGGATCATGGAACCACCAGTGTAGCTGGTCTCCTTGTAGGACGCCATTCATCAAGCATCCACGTGCTCCACAGCTGTGGTTTGTGTAGTAACTTGTTTTACGTGATAATGTTGCCAGACTCATGCACAACTTCACTTTATTCGCTTTGTACGACATGCATGAGTGTGAAGTAGTCATATTATTCTTTGTCTCCGCAGATACCCCCGGAAACTACACAGGACATTTTTTTTTTAAATTTGATGATGAGAAATATCTCGTTCAACGTCTGCTGGGTTATAATTAGGATATGTATTGTTTTTAATTAGGGACCTAAGACTCGTCAACAGTGAGGAATGCAGTTAGCGACCCATATCTAGACTGCTTGCGTCAGGGTCAGCGAACCAGAGCTGACCAGGACCCTACTCCACCTCCAAGTGGTGGTCCTGGAAACAGGCTGCATCACTGCAGTCTGGCTGAGTGAGTAGGGATCGAAGAGGGAAGGCTAACCTAGTCCCCAAAATGCCGTGCTAAAGCCAGATATGTCGGCAGAAAGGCACAAATATCGCAGCTTCGCTGTAAACGGACACAACGCAACCAACGTCCTTTTCAGGACGAACGACGAAGAAAAAGAAGTTGTCAATTCCAAATAATATGAATAACTGCAGATACGTGAAAGTGGAATCACATCTCCTGCACAATCATTGTAAATAGGGCAAATCAAATGTACTAATTTAGCGTGCACGTAGAAAAGAAGAAAAAAACTAAACAAACAAACAAAAACTAAAAAGCGATATAAAACAAGGCAAAAAAATTTAAACAGGAGGAGGGGTGTAAGTACATGATCATTAATAAACAAATTAAGTTCCAGAAAAATTAATATCTGCAGAAACCAAACACAGTGTGAGTCAACGATAATAACAGGGGCCATAAGGAAAAGGTAAAGGAACCCGTTACACGCCCATTGAGGCATATTGGGAATATGGTGTTAGGCCCATATTATCTTGACCGTCGGCACACTAGGGGTGATGTGGTCGGCATCACGCCGGCCGCCTTAACCTTCCCAGAATTGCTTTGGTACCCATTTGCGGCTGGGTCGACCCAGGAGCCGTTTGTGGCCTAAAAAATTCCCGCCTCATCTGGGGATCGAACCATAGACCACTGCTCTAGGAAGCCAGTGCACTAACCACTATGCTACCGTGGCTCCCCTACAGGGGCCATAAAGGAATGGGCAATTTCCTAATACTCGTAGCTTTTCGCTCAGCACAGAATATGGGTAATTTACAGTATTAGGAAACTACCCATTGGTGGGTGAACAGCGAGACAATGCGCCTGTTAATCTTCCAACCAAGTGTACTTAGCAGGGGCACGTGTTCCTTCTATTTTGTCTAAAGTTCGTGGAACGAAGCTATCAGACTGTTCGTGGTACTAAGCTATAAGACGACAGTTTCGATGTCACTAGTTGTGAGGAAAAGCAGGGAATCCACACTAACCGCCTAAATTGGACAAGTTGTTTGGAGAAGTGCCCTCATCACAGAAGAATTGACAAAACCACGGCTGCAGGACTCACTTAGACCAGCTAAAGTGATTAAGGAAACTGCAAAAGGACTACTGTTTTTTTTAAATCCTCAAACCAAGTCTCAGTGAAGTCAAATTTTATTTAAATCTGAAATCCACCATCATGTCATTGTTATTTTAACCTGTTAAAACGAATTGATTATTAAATTTGTTACATGTTATTTTGAAACTAAACAACTACTGTTGATTCCGTTATTATAGGTATGAAAGCAAACGTATGAGCAAGACTATTTAATATATACATATATACATGTATATATTCACATATGTAAATACTTAAATGAATTTCGCTGGATTTACGGGCTAAAACCATTGCTTAATTCTTCACAAAAGGCGACGGATCAGGTATACGTTAATAGTGCTCAGCCCTATGCAGCATTGTTCTTGACTTTTGAATTATCTTGTAAAACTTCCTTGGGATAGAAGCACCATTAGCCTTCTATCTCTGCCAAGAGTAATCTTGTGCGAAGGTAGACACCTTTTACGGCCCATTTTAGATACTCTTGAGTTTTGGCCACTGGTGGACTACTACTGCAGAGCTAAGGAGAGGCACATGAATGCTTCGGCGCAGGATTCCTGCAAGAGGATCAGCTGTGGTAGTACTAGTAGCCCTATGCTCCATATGGAGCGAGAAGGGAGATGATCATGAGTGATGATGAAAAAAAAAGCAAGGTAAGGATAAGAAGCTGGCGTTGGATAGTACAAACATTGAGGGAACCGGTTAATAGCATGTCAAGGCAGTCCTTGATCTGGAATCGCCTGCGTAGAAGAAATAGAGGGAGGCCGGAAAACACACGGAAAAGAGAGTTGACAATGAACATGAAATGGATAAACAAGATATGAAGGATCTTGAAAGGTGACATAGATCATCGGGGTGGGGGAGCTAGGTGTGAACTTCAAGAGAGGGGGGATGTCTCCGATGAGCAAAGCCACCTCTCCCACCAGGTACATTGCAAGAGGTCAGTACAGTAAAATGCATTTGACTGGCATCGTTACCAAGTAAAACAAACTGCAACATAATTCACCATTGCAATAACACATTATGGCTTCTTGTATATTGGGGATTGGGGGGGGGGGGGGGGCTACTTGCTGTTGGGGCTTCAAGTTCAATGAGGAGCGGAAAAGAAAACAAAGGTAAAAAGAAGTAAAACAAAGGTGTGTAGGTCGATTAAAATGACTCCTCTTTCGAACTGATCGATATGCGATTACCCTTATTATATTATGCGAATAGTTCGCCTCTTTCATTTCGTCACGTAGACGTTACAAAGTGTGCGTATTTGTCGTGTCGTGTGCAACTACAACAATAGTTGTCTATTGGTACGGCCTATGGAATGTTGTCAAGAAAGTCTCCAGAAATTGAGTCGTAAGAAAGAAAGAGAGCTATTCGAGATAAGGACAAGAAGAAGGGAAGGCGAATGCTCTCCAATAGATAGCGTTTTCTATTAAATTATGGAACGTTTTCTAATTCCCTACGTCCCTAGCTTCTGCCCTCAGATCTCGATAAAGAAAGTGCCCCTAACCTCTTCTAAATGAAGGATTTTACCTACAAGTAAATACTTAACACAGACATCACAAGTGATGTATTAACGAACTAGGTAATGATCAAAGCAGCTTTACAGTTTATCAGTAAAATACATACACATATAGGGTTAGTAGAAGGTAAAAATGATGCTGGTGAAAGCAGATAAAATGTAAAAATGTAGTTAATTAAATATGAGAATAAACCTAAGTAAATACGCCGTCTGTGTTATCTTCAAGACGAGGACTTATTGATGAACACCTTTGCACATGTAGCGAGAACGTGTAAGATGTAATGTGTATATATATATATCGAGGTAATATAAGGAATTTCGCTGAATTAAATCAGCTGGGGGCTTGAAAGATCAAATCATTTATATCCAGCATAAAAAAGGCGGCGAGTCAGATACAAAGTTAACGTGCTAAGGGAGTCTTCACAAGATATTTGAACAATGCTGAATGTGTCTTAGCAAAGTTACCTTAGTATCTGCCCGACGCCTTTTGTGAAGAGATATATTGTTTGATTTAGCTCGTTCAGGCCCCCAAATGATTTTATTCAGTGAAATATTACTTTACTAGCTCTGTTTAAGTGTATTTGAAATGAATGACAGAAACATACGGTTGCAGTAAACTCAAAATGATTAAATCAACCATAAATTTGAATATATAAAGAAAACAAATTTAATAATCTCTACATATATAAAAGGCAACGCCTGTCTGTCTGTTACCTCATAACGCAAGAACGGCTAAAACGATGTTGATGCGGTTTTCTCCAGCGTATTGGGCATTTCTCCAGAAAGGTCTGAAGCTATATATCATCATGGTACGATATCAGGAGGCTGAGCAGTGAATTTTTCCCCCCAAAAAAGTGTGCTACAAGATTTATTTGTTTTGACATTGGTTAGCGATTCATTTGGATATGGATAAAAGGCAAGCAGCTTTAGTTTTTTTTTTTCAATTACTATTCTGCTGGGCAATATTAGGTACCTACCTCATCCTTGGAAAAAAAGGTAGACTGGTGGTTGTGGGAGTAGGAAGAAATTCTGCATACCACGAATCCCGAAAAATGGCTTTGTAGTTACAAGAAGCGCAAAACATTTTTTGAGGGAAATAACTACAGTCCTGAGCCGCTTAACGTCCACGATATATTCCGTGAAATAGGACGTTGTGCGATTTGGACATTGTGCGAACACCATACTTTATATTAAGCAAAGTTATATGGGATACTAAATAGCCAAGATACTGTTCACATACAGTACTGTATTTCAACTAATGTACTGTATCTGGCAAGGTAATTGTTAAGTCGTTTTTCGCATAGGAGTTAAGTGTGCGAGACTTAACATAGCTATATGCAAGTCTAACTGTGTTAGATGCACCATGTGCGCATCTGAGTAAGTAGTATAAGTTTAATTAATTACATACCGATTTTTGCACTAAAGAGCGCAACTTGGTGCGATTGGTTCTGGTTGTTGCCAAACAGCGCTGACGCCGAGAGATGTAAAAAGTCGGTTGATGAAGACAGACGTCTTCCAACAAAGTTCGTTGAAAGTCTTTACCCCCATGTCATGGGAAGACTTTATGATTTATTTGAGATGCTACCTTCCAGTGTGAAGTGTTAGCCTTTGCCAAGTCTGGCTCGTTTCGTTTGTTTCTAGTATCTCGATATGATACCACTTATAAATCCTCAGCAAGATCGTGGTAGGGCTTCGGCACGCCTCTTCATGGCCTGCTGATGATCGTCTGTAATTCGTCTACAAATAAATGTATCGTCCTTGATGTCCAGCCTATGGTTTCCGTGTGCATTACTTTCCAGTTGGTCAACCTTACGACCACATCATCATCACGATGTTTGTTTGTTACCATTGGTCTATCCTTACGACCCACGTTAATATGTATTCGCGTTGTTGAATTTGTCGGCAACCTGTAGGCCCGACGAAAGCTGATAATACTTAAGTCAGCAATCGTATTGACAGTTCTAACCGTGCAACCCTTAATTCGAGTAAAAAACATGAACCTAACAGTAATACTGTACAGTATATGGGTTAAGTAGAAAAATAATGTAAAATACTGTATACTGTACATAGGCTAATATGTCATATGTACTTACCACAATTGGAGCTTGCAGGGCTAACGTAGAGTTGGGTAAGTCTGGAGGCTGTTGCTGGTACAGTTCTGTACTGTACAAGATACTGAACGTACACTAAATGACTTTATGTACACTATAATACACTGTACAGCTGTATGTACAATAAATACTTTTCTTAATCTATTTCTATAAACTAACCTTAATTTACTTTGTCTTCTTCTTTGATCCTTAGCCGCCGACCGTCAAAGCAGTCAGTGGCCATCACGCCTAGTGGCGTCTTGTAGGGCAACAACAAATTGATTCCACTTTGCTCGGTCGGTGGCCATCCTTCGTACAGTGCCCCAACTCTGGTTCATTCTTTGCATCTCAGCCTCCACAGTCCTCCGCCAGGTTGTTTTTGGTCGGCCTCTTTTTCGTTTTCCTTCAGGGGTCCAAAGCATAGCTGTTCTTGTGATGGCATCAGGGTCTCTTCTGAGGACATGACCAACCCAGTTCCAGCGTCTGCCAGCTATGATGGTGTGCATGTCCTCTTGCTTGCTACGAGTAAGCAGATCTTGGTTAGTGATGGTATTCGGCCAAAAGATTCGGTGAATTTTTCTTAGGCATGTTGTGTGAAAAGAGGACAATTTCGACATTTCCTTCTCTGTAACTCTCCAGCATTCCGCACCATAGAGAAGCACAGAAAGCACACAGCTCTGATATAATCTTAATTTTGTGCTTGTGCTATATTGGGAGGACTTCCAGATGTTGTTTAGGCTAAAGAAGGCTGTTCTTGCCTTATTCATTCTGATGTTGATGTCTTTGCCTGCCCCGCCGTCTGGTGTTACTATGCTTCCTAGGTATGTGAAGGTATCTGTCTGTACCAATTGCTTATTCCTTACTGATATGGGCTCAGGGTTGCTCACATTGAGCGTCATGACCTCAGACTTCTTTAAATTGATGTTCAAGCCCACCTGCTGGCTAAACTTATTAAGTCTATCCGTTTTTTCCCTGGATGTGTTGATGTGAATGTGCTAGTAGTGCAATGTCATCTGCATATTCCAGATCTTCCAATGTAGAAAATGTTGTCCATCTTATTCCTCTTGGACTGCCCTCTGTTGTCTGGCGCATCACCCAGTCTATGACTGTTAAAAATAGAGTAGTTGATAAGGGGCATCCCTGTCGTACTCCTGTCTTCACCTCAAAGGTTAGGTTGCTCTGCCCAACACTGCACGTAAAGTTTGCATAGAGGCTTTTTATGATTGACACTATGCAGCTTGAAATTCCATAAGCCCTCAGTATTTTCCATAAACTGTCCCTATGTATACTGTCAAAAGCCTTTTCAAAATCAACGAAATTAATGTAAAGCTGTCTTTTCCATTCTGAGCACTGCTCTATAATGTTCCTGAGTGTGAATATATGATCTACACATCTCCTGTTCTTTCTAAATCCTGCTTGTTCTTTCCTCAGTTTGTGATCTACTGCCTTTGAAATTCTCTGTATAATTATCCTGCCTAGTATTTTGCTGGGAACTGAGAGAAGAGTGATTCCTCTCCAATTATTGCAGTCTGCAAGATCTCCCTTCTTGGGCAATTTGACAATTATTCCTTTGTTCCACTCTGATGGTGTTGTCCCCGTTTTCCAGACTTGTGCAAATAGTGGTTCTAATAGTTCTGCTGCTAGCTCAGGGTCTGTCTTAAATAGCTCTGCATTTAAGTTATCATGGCCCGGAGCTTTGCCGTTCTTTAACCCTTTGATTGCTGTGATGATTTCTTCTTTTCGTGGAATGTCTGTATTCACATCTAGATCGTTTTCAGCCTCAGGAACATTCAATTGTGTCTCTGGTGGTTCCTTGTTCAGAGTTTCTCTGAAGTGCTCTGCCCATCTTGTTTCTTGTCCCACTGCTGTCATGATGAGATTACCTTGCTTATCTCTTACTAATGTAATATTGTTTGCACCTCGTTTTCCGCTGATGAATTTAGTTATTTTGTATACTGTGCTTTGTTCATTTCTCAGTGCTGCCTCCTCTGCCTGTCTTGCAAGATCGTCTAGGAAATTACTTTTGTTGGCTCGGGTTTGGCGTTTAACTTCCTTGTCCAGCTGACTGTACTGTTCGCTATATAGTTGCTTTAACCTGGGGGACTTCGCTTCTGTTTTCTTTCTTTTCATTTCCTTTCTCATCGTTATGGTGTTTAAGGTTTCTGGTGTTATCTAGTCTTGCTTCTTCCTTTCCTGGAATCCCAAGCATGATTTGCTGCTTTCTTTGTATATTGTTGAAATGGTGTTGAAATTCTGGTCTATATCATCAGTCAATGTCTTTTCCTGACTTTTGGCAAATTGATATCGTTTCTTTATGTCGGCCGTAAAAGCTTTTCTGGTAAGGGAGTCCTTTAATTTGCTGATGTCAAACCTTTTCTGTGTAGTTACAGTTGGTGCAGCCCTTCTTAGTTTCACTTTCAGTTTTGCTACTACTAAATGGTGATCACTTCCCACATCTGCACCTCTTCTTACCTTCACATCTTGTAATGCATGTCTCCATCTACCGTTAACCATGATGTGGTCTATCTGGTTTCTGTCCCGACCATTTGGTGATTCCCATGTTAATTTGTGAATTTCTTTATGTGGGAAGAGTGTTTCTCCAATGACCAGGTTATTAATGCTACAGAAACTTATTAGCTTATCCCCATTTTCGTTTGCTGTTCCGCTGCCGCATTTCCCCATTAATTTACTTTGTAAACTTTGTTTATTTTTAAACTTTTTAATTTTTTTTCACTTTTTAAACTTTTATGTAAAACACTTTCTTAGCGTATATCACACACAATTTAAGTAAGAGGAGCAGGATCATCTACATCACTGTCCTCAGCATCCTCATAGTGTTCCACTGGAAGAGTTTCAGGTCTAATAATTTCCATTGATGAACTGTCACCAACAATGACAATATCAATATCATCTCCTGCAATGCCTGAAGGACCTGGCTGAGGCTCTTCTTGGGGAGGTGTTGGCCTCTTCAGGAATATGTCAAGTGTTGTTTGCCTAGTTTGTTTTTCTTCTCTTCATATATTTCTTTATATGCAGCAAACACTGCATGAGCATTCCTCTCTATCAACGAAAACCGTTCAGTGTTTGGGTCCATCTCTTCAGCACTCTTCAGCAAACTGTTAAGCTCTGCAAAGAATTTGCTAACCCCTTAACAGTGAACCTCTTCTGCACCTGTTCTTCTTCTCCTTCTGCAGTTTCCTTTTCCCTTGTCTCTTCTTCAGCTATTCTCTCTTGTTCTAGCGATCCATTGCACATCATCTCTTCATTAGTCAGTTCCTTGCAGTGTAGTTGCTAAAAATTTGCTGGGGCAAATAAACTCCCTCTACAATTAGTTTATCTAGGGTTTCGACACAATCTTCTGATGCCTTAGCATCAGCACTCGCAGACTCACCACTCACTTTCACATTATGCAGCGAAAAACGTTGTTTGAAGCGCTTGAACCACCCAGAACTAGCACTAAACTCGATATTGTAGTCTGGTCCTGCTTTTTCTTTAAGCATTTCGAACAAGATTCGTGCCTTAGCAGTGATCGTCAACGTGCTGAGAGGGATTCGCATCTGTGTTTGGTCCTCAATCCAGGTCATGAGCAATTTTTCTATAGCGGATATAGGTCTCTCTCGCATTTTCGAAAGCTTTATAGCTTTCAGTGGAGCTGATCCTTTAACAGCTTGGAGAATTTTTTCTTTGTTCTTAAGGATCGTCGTGACTGTCGAGTGCGACATGCCCAAATCACGAGCTATAGCATTCACTGGTTTTCCACCTTCGTGATGTTTAATTACCTTTTGTTTCACTTCCAAATCGATACTTTTCTTTTCCTTTGTCTCTTGCTGCTGCTATCACTAGAACTGGTTTTGCTGCGTTTGGGAGCCATGATGCACTTCACGGTAATGTATTTTCGAAAGTTCACATTAAAATAACGATAGTAAGTACAGTACAGTACATACATAGGCCAGTAACATAGGCGTTTATTATGACTATCAAGACATGTGTACGGTACTGTATTATATATGAACTGTACCATTATACGCCTGGCATCGCAATCGCTTTGTACTGTATATACAAGAGACATGAGATACACGTCTGGTTACGTCCTGTTCTCTGAACGGAATTTCTGAACTCTATTATAACCTTATGGGACCACGGACGTATATGCGGTCGGACGTTATCCGAACGGACGTTATGCGGCACATGACTATTTTATTTTATTTAGTACTATTCTCCTTCCTTTTTATGTTTAAGTATGCAAATGAAACTACGCGTGTGTGGTTTTATATGTGTTGTATCCCCTTACAGCATTATTTTATACAAGAAATGGCATTAGTAGTGTACATGCATACTTTTGATACATAGGAGGTACGTACGTGCATGAATGCAAATGTATGTATGTGAGTGTATGTATATATATGTAGATATGTAGAGATATGTGCAGATTCCATGTATTTTTCTCTTCTTTATGTCTCTTTTTAAATGTTTTGACTTTTTAAAATTTAAAAAAATCTCATCCTTGGGAAAAAAAAAATAGACTGGTGGTTGTGGTAGCGGAAAGAAAGTCTGCTTACCAAGAATCCTGATGATTGGCCGGCGTCGACTTCAGCGATGAGTGCTTCTCACATGACCAACTGTATGAGACATTTTCCCGAATTAGCACGCGGGAACATTTACACGTCAAGTGTCTGTAAACCAATGTCGTCTACAAAGAAGCCCTTACTTAATTTTTTTTTTTTTGCGTTAGAAGCACACCTCAATGCAATAGTACAATTAAAACAAAACAAAAAAGTTAAAACCTTCCTAAAACGAGTCGCACCACAACCTGACTTGCACCTATTCTGACATGGATCCGGGTAGACCGCTAATCAATTATATTTAACAGTGTTTAAAAGAACGAATAGTTCCTTAAAAAATAATCACAGGTATGTTGTGGTTATTAAGGGAATCTTAGGTCTTGGGAAAGTTCACTTGACAGCTTTTAAGTGTGTACTTAGCTGCCAGTAAGAGTTTGGTTGGCTCTGGTTGTGGTTATTAAGGGAATCTTAGGTCTTGGGAAAGTTCACTTGACAGCTTTTAAGTGTGTACTTAGCTGCCAGTAAGAGTTTGGTTGGCTCTGCTCCAGCCGATGATTGGTTCCTTGCAGGTTATGGACTTGTTCACTCTTGTCACTGGTCAAGTCTAGTGGTTGCGACACGTTCCAAGTAGTATCAAGGAGTAATCACGTAGCTGGTCCAGCGTCTTCAAGACCTGTCTGACGATGGTGTCTAATGTTAACGGTAGGCCGGCCACCTGTACCATACGCTTGTTCCACAGATATCACCCTCAATTGGTACTACCGAATAGTATCATGAAAGAAGAGAAACAAACACCCTCTTTGTGAGCAGCCAATAGTATTTTGAAGAGAAATGCTAATCTATTAAGTTGTGAATTCTGAATTGGATTTCTGGAACTACGTAAGTAGAACCTTAAGCTTGTATATAATTGCGACATTAATATCTCTGGAGGTTGGCCAGTTTTGAAGTAACATTCACACAATCACAATAATAGAACAAGATAACTTTAAGCGCTCATGAAATCAGAGAACCTAGTTATCAAGCTGGCTCCCAAAGAAGGGAATGTTTTCCCCGAATATCTAACAGCGCCCGTTAGAGAAATCCTGGAAGAAATTGGACCTGAAGTTAATCCCGAATTTGATGAAGAAGAGACAATTGATCATGAGCTCCCCATAAACAGTAACTGAAGATTACGTTCCCACTTTTGAAGAGACACTAGCTAACATTAAGCAAGAAGTGTATGATGAGGAATACGAAAAAGCATAACTCGCATCTTATCCAAACGAGATTGTAGATGAAGTTCCCTTTGACAATAATGCTTTGCATGGGATTACATGTAAATAAATTGATTTAAGACAGTATCCTGTATATATCATTGCAGAAATATCGTCAGAATACTTGATTGACGTTCCTCAATCTGCGGTGGACAGTTTTGTATTTGATTTTACTTCAACTAAGCAAACGTGTTCTATGAAAACTAACCAATCCAAGAAGTCAGTTAATTTTTGATGAAGGTCGAGTTATGTTCCTATGTTTCGCATCACCAAACGAACAGTGTTAAAATTAGAAACTAAGCGGATATCCAAAACATAAAAACCCAATGAGACGAAGCGTTTGTCTGAAGAACCTGGGATGAACTGCGGCAATTAAAATAGAACTGCAACCACCATATCAACTTGGTACCCTGCCACATAAACATTTATAACTTTGGTAACGTTCTGGAAACTGCCACACATCTCTTCCAGCCCTAAGAAATGCATATGAATGTAGCCAACCAGATATAGCAGAAGAAATATTCCAACTTAGTACCCACCTAAATAATACGGGCTGCACAGTATTATTAACATGGATACCCTCGCACGTGAAAATAGAAAGAAACGAGGTGGCCGACAAGGAAGCAAACAGGAAGAAGCGGCACAAACGACATAAAATCAAGGCTAGGCACCGCAGAGATCAAAATTACAATTAAAAATATTATAACAAAGGAATTGATAGAAAACTGGAAATACAGCCAGAAAGACAGACACGCCTATAACCTGGTAACAGGTTCAACACGGACATGTCAGATACCTACAGACCCAAAAATATAATGCAATAGAAAAGTGATTAGACTTCAACTAGGAACATGCTATTTCATGGTGGAAGAACCATACTGTGGATTATGACAGAAATAATATACATGCTTATTATTAACATTTTTAACCAGTGCATAAGTAAATATAAACATCTTCAATATAAATGCAATGGGTGTTTTCCGCTCACTGGGATTAATATTAATGCTCAGAGAGGACAAAGTTCTGAGGCAGATGGGATGGTAGAATGAAAAGGTGGGACACCTTGTTTTGTGTCAGGAAACTCTATACTCAGGAGGGTATTTGTTTCTCTCTTATTTCACGATACTAATGGGTGGTACTAATTGATGGTGCTATCGCTGGAACAAGTGAGTGGTATTAGTGGCCTTGCAGTCAAAGCTAGACACCTACAGCAGACGGGTCTTAAAAGACGCTGGACCATCTTCGCAATTACTCCACGATACTACGAGGAATGTGCTGCAGCCGCCAGACTTGACCTGTGACGACAGTGAACCAGTCCATAGCCTGCAAAGAACATGCATCGGCTGGAGCAGAAACCAACCGACATTTTACTGGCAGCCAACTACCATTCAAAGCTGCTAAGGGAACACTGTATTTCCAACGAGAAAACCTATTTTCATATCAGACCATCACCTGTGAAGAAGAAATTATAAAGGCAGCAGGCAGAAACAAAGTTAACACCTGCTCAGTCCCATTCAGCATTAATTTTTTATTTCTGAATTATCTAATAAACACTCCCTTGAGATAGAAGCATCATCATCCTTCTATCTACAACTCTACCAAGAGTAATCTTGAACGAAGGTAGACACCTTTGAAGACCCTCATTAGATGCTTTAGGTTTTGGCCATTGTTGGACCATCACTGCAGAGCAAGGAGAGTAAATTCCGTGACAATAACGAGAGAGAGAGAGAGAGAGAGAGAGAGAGAGAGAGAGAGAGAGAGCGAAAGAGAGAGAGAGAAATATAGTATCATGTAAGAGGATACATTACAAACACCATGGACATTAAACGATGCCACAACAATCGGTAGATAAATTACAGCCTGGAAGATCCAACACACAAGACAAGCAACAGTGTAATACGCTATATAGAATGATGAACACTGTATATCCTAATTATAATCCGTACGGGGTTGAACCAGGTATTCCGTGCACACGACAAACATCAGTTTTCAGTCATCATCATCAGCTGCCATCTCCACAACGAAGGTTGGCTGTAAAGGATCTCCAACGTCTTCTGTTTCTTGTCTTGGTGGTGCACTCTAATAGACTTTTTCCTGTCCATCTCTTGATGTTATCTTCCCACTTCTAGCGCTGTCTTCCCCTTGCACGTTTGCCTTCAATTCTCCCTTCTATTATGGTCTTCTGCAAGGTGTTATGCCTTTTTATGTGGCCTGTCGTAGATTTTTGATAGGGAAATTAAGACTTGGGTTGGTCCCTTCTGAATAGATTAGAATAAGTGATAGTCACAGTGAGAGGTAGTAAATAGAAATAGATTTCCACGAGTGAGATGGTAGAAATTTATAGAGGCTGTCCCGGAAATCGAGAATCTCTCTCTCTTTCCGCCTATCTTCTACAACAGATCCAGAGGAGTCAGACAGTCTATACAAAAATTATGTATATATTAATATATATCTATCCACTCACGTGCACGCACATAAAATTTACAATATGTAGACGCACACCCGTGGGAAAACTATAACGATGATTATATAGATATTATGGGAACGAACTGCCCACCACACTGAAATAAATGTAGGTATAGTTTAATTATATTAGTAAACTTACATCACAACATATAAAATACATCAAAAAGCATATACACATAGTCATAAGAATCCAGGAATGCTACAATAGTGATAGACCCGTTTGTATGGTCCTTCCCCTGTATATATATATATATAGCTCACAGTCCCGTTAGAAGAAAGTGATAACCCCAAGGAGTTACAGATACATATGATTGAGTCTATGCTTTCCCCCTTTTAAGGTATGGACAGACTTGATACTCTGCTTTATTCTAAGGGTAAATATTGTTAGCAATAACTTGCATAAAGGAAGTTACAACGTGGGTGACTCAACAAAGAACATCCTTCAGTCTACTTTCCCTCGGTTCTTTCATCAGGGCCCTGACTCACACAACCTTACCTAAACTCGTGCTGGTGTTCGCCGTCTGGCGCAAACTTCGGGACACTCACACACCTTTTATCTGTTTCTGTCGTTTTAATGAAGCGGATCCCAGCTCTGCAGATTTGTTTGTTGGTTTCATCAAAATGGATCCGGGGAGCGTCTGCTTCATGCGATAGTTATTTCAGACTAAAGTTAGTGTCACTTGACTCACGAGGTAAGAATTAGGCTTAAACGGGCACACAGTGTCAGAACACGAGGTTTCCCTTAATTAGGGAGATGACCGGTGGACAACTTCTCTCAACAGATAATCTAGGTTCACCACACACTTTGTCAACAATGTTGGAAAGTTAATGTTTTAGATTTCTGTAATATTCTCGCCACAAAGTAGCATGTACATTAGAGTTCGAGGAGAAAATATGATCTGGCTCCAAGGCCCAGTATAAGCATTTATTCTTTAAAAGAAACCCGTTAGTGGGATTGGTATTCTGTCTATCTCTGAAGGCACACGCCCTGTCAGACAGGTGTTACTTGTAAACCCACGTGGTTAAAGATATAAAATTTTTATGTTTCTCATGTTTCATGTATGTCCTCTGTACTAAACGCCGGCATTGCGAAGTTTGGGTCACCCATCTTATTCACTGAACTCTGCCTTGTCAAAATACCATATCTAATATGTCTAGACATATTATATAACTGCTTGTATAAGGCCCTGCGTTCCGAAACTGCAATACATAGAGCTATTCGTACCTTGATAGCCTCTCTAGACTTCCGTGAAGGTCCAGACAGTTTATCGGATCCATTCAGAATATCTTTAGTGGTCATTACACCATGGACCCCAGGATTAATTACGTACCCGACGGTGACAATGAGAACTCATGAGGCAAGGCTCAGATTATAATTTAGTTTTTTAATATATTCACAATCGGCAACCTCTGATTCTTAATACTGTTCAATTTAATTAATTATTAGGCAACTGACGCCACTATGCTGAAAAACTCATTATTACAGTTATGCCACTGTAACTGTACTTTACGTGAATACGACTATATAATTCCTGCACTCTGCTCCAATGCGGACTAGTGAAAATATTCAAAGAGCGATTATGCGTTACTTCAACTGGACCACATCTCTGCTTCCAATCTCTCTCTGTCTCTTCTCTCACTCATTAGAATTATCTGTATATTTCATCAAAAGTATCTATAAAAATAAAAATAGTTAAAAAACTATAATATAATAATATATATATATATATCTTATATATATATACTTTAAATATATTACTATATAAATATATATACGTAGAACTCCAATTAACGAACCCCCCAAAAAACCGCCAATCCAAAAAAACCGTAACAATTATCGATTATATACTAAAACTAGGATCCACCATATTTCATGTAATATATATTATATAAACTTTATCAATCATCCCCATCAACACATAATTTCTCCCCAAATACTATGAATTCAAGTTCTAAATTCTTTCTCAAAATACATTTCCTACCGAACATCACCAAAAGTCCTTTACACTCAGTATAAACCAAATCTATTCCTATATTAAATCCTACCCTTTAACCCATACATATGAACATACCCACCATTATAATCAACTACATCTCCACATTATTATAATCATAATATCACTTTTTCCTCCTCCCCTTTTCCCCCACACAATTAACACATAATATATCCCCTTCCAACCTAACCCCCCACCCCAATCCTTACCACCATCCAAACCTTACTCCCTTTCATTAACCTCCCAAACCCAACTACCATTCCACCTCTCCAATTCTCAACCCTTTTCCACAAACACACTCTCATCCCCATCCTCATCCCCAAAACCCTCCCCCCAAAATTCAAAAAATTCCTCCTCCTTAACAACCACTCATCATATACACCATCCTCATCTCATTAAACACCATTCCCACCAATCACCCCCCACCCAATCACACCTCTCTCCTCCTCCTCCCCTCATTTAAACCCCCTATCCCCCCCTCTCTCTACCCCCAAAATTACTCCTCTCCATCCCTATTCCTACACTAAACCCTTATACCATCACTTCCCCCCCCCCCCCCCCCTAATAAACCCTCCATATCCCATACACCCCAATATAACCCCCTCCCTCCTCTATCAATTCATCCACTATCCCACAAACAATCAATTACACCCCCCACCTAACCACCCCCATATCCTCTTAATCTCTCCCCCTCCCCTCCCCCATTCCCCTACCAAAAAA
Source organism: Oreohelix idahoensis (assembly GCA_024509875.1). Lineage (NCBI taxonomy): Eukaryota > Metazoa > Mollusca > Gastropoda > Stylommatophora > Oreohelicidae > Oreohelix > Oreohelix idahoensis. The sequence continues at coordinate 79 of JAMPIV010005186.1, read as the reverse complement.
CATTCCCCATCCCCCCAACCCACCCTCTCCTTCACCCAATCCATCCTAATCATCCCCAAAACCCTACCAAAAACATCAC